>VDFB02271358.1:638789742-638851760 GCA_007258455.2 Sequoia sempervirens
TCTTTGCCTCATATTCACTGTAAACTACTTCTATCCAAGGCATAATCCTATTACCATAGCTAGGTATGAAAATAATTTTGTGTCATTCCCTAAAAATATCCCCCGGATTCCTTGATTCAGCCCTAATGGACAAGGGAATGTTGGATTCCATTTGCTTATAAGCCCCATATTGTTGTCCCCAACTAGTCTCATTTTGTACCCAGGACATAAATGCTTAGTTGGACATCCCCAACATACAACAATAGATTCCAATCATGGTCTTGAGTATCAAAATAATAATGCAAATAAAACTCACATCAAATTCTTCATTTCAAGGGAAGCAATCTGATAAGCATTGAAAAATTTAGTAGGGGTCTCAATATAAGGGTGCAAACATGAGACAATTATTTCCAGCCTAAAAGAAAGATATTTCTCCTTCAAATGAAAAGCATAGACCCTTGGAGGGGTCCTCCATTCTAAAATATGTGGTAACAAGGCTTCCATATCATACACCTTCTTCTTTAAGGTGGCAATTTCTACATCTTTGTCTTCAATTTCCTTGTCTCTCTTTTGAATTTCCTTCTTCAATCTACATTTTTCCTCCTTCCATTCCTCTTCTCTTCTTTGCATATCTTTCCATAAATGCATGGCTACCTTGTGCATAAAAAAATTAGGGGGGTTATGTATTCCTACCAGTATCTTTCCTGGCACTGATGCTTGCTCTTCATATGGTACTAACTGCAAGAATTCAGGTTGTCCTGTCAATTACGACTGCAAGGGTACTGATTTTTCTCCCAATTCTTGTTGTGGCTGCAAGAACTCCTACTCTTGTTCTTGTTCTGGCTTTTGTTGCAAGATCTCTTGATGTGGAAATCTTTATTTTCCTCATACTCTCAATTTTTGACTTGTTCTGCAATGTTGGCAAGATCATCCAATGTTATGTTTGTTGTTGTCTTAAATATATCTTCTTCCTCGACATTCTCTTGTCCCATTGGAGCTTCTATGTCCCCTTGTGATATTCCTTTGTATTTAGGGCTTTCTTGTGGAGGCATACCAAAGTTTGGCCCGACTAGCCTTGCTTTCCTAGGAGGGCTCTCATGTTTTTCTTTGGTTGTAGGATGAACAATGTCAACCTTTCTATTCTTAGGGATTGGTTTTTCTTTTTTTGTTGATTTCTTTTTAGATTTTCCTTTTCTCATTTCTACCTCTCTTTTGTGCCCTAGTTTTCATTAAAATTCCAAGTGGAACATCATCATCAAAGTTAGGGAAAAAAAAATTCTAAGTGCTTTTTACCAGAAGAGCCAATTTCTATGGTTTCTTCTATTGTAGGAGGGTTTGTACTAGGGCCTATGCCAGAGGTTGAAGCACCAAGAGTGGCTTCAACCATGCTCAATCTCTTGCTAGACCTATGGGGTTGAGGTAAAACCTTAGGTTGCAAATGCTCAAGTCTAATTTGATCATTTTTTATGAACTCTTCCCAGGTCATTCTAGACACATCATGCAAAGACTTCCCAACTAACAATTTAATCAAAAAATGATGAGAAACAAAATTTCCCCTATCTTTCTAAGTCTTGGATGCCATGATTGAAATAAGGTTGTATAGCACGTTTGACACATTCATTCTACTTCCATGCCTCATATGATTCAAAAGCTTGAACTGCATGGAATTCAAATTCAACTGGCGACCTTCATAGGTGATGTATTTTATGACATCAATAGCCATCTACTTCCATGGCTTGTGTAAATAAATTATCTTCACACCCTATTTATCTATGCTCAATGGAGGATCGTTTGACTCTACAAATTTGGCCCTAGCTGATCTAGCATCTCTAGAAGTAGGGTAATTTTCACCATTAGCAGGTAACCCTGTAACTTTTGCAATTGTTTCTTCAGTCCCTATGACCTCCAACGCTTTTACCATGGCCTTCCCTTCAAACAATGTCTAGGTGAATTCTAGTGCAATGTGTTCATCAAAATAATCCAGTTTCAGGAAGTAGTCTATCCACCTATAGTTTCTTAATTCGGATAGAAAGGGTGCATCCTGTAGTATTACATTGTGCATCGTGGGTTCATTTTGAATTAACCCGCCTCCAATTGTCTACAATCAAACAAACAATTTGCAATTTCCTTCCTACAATTCTCATTTAAAAACCAAATTCACCTTCCTGCAACACTTTCTAAATTTCCAATGCTAATGTCAACTGAATTTTCCCTTTTTACCTCTTTTTTGAAACACAACTTGAGATATGGAAAGGTCAATAATGGAAAGGAAGGAGTAATAAAGGAAATATATGTTGGGGAGAAATAGTGGTGACAGTTGGTGTCACTTCACACATGCAGTCCATCCTCTCATTTAGATTTCAAATTGGTTCAATTTAAATTTTGCTGATGTAGACCAACATGGACTGACACATGGGAAAAATATTCACATTTTTTTCCTCCCCCCAACCTAAATTTTGGCATGTGTCTTCACATGTGGGGTGATGATTTGATAGGGTATGGAATATTCACATGTTATGGTGAATGTCCATACTAACATACAACAATTAAATGAATGCACTTAAAGATAATTAAGATATAACAATTAATGCGCACATACCTGAATGTGTGGAGGATTTGTTGCAAATATTGTGGAGAAAGTACCATTCACCTTTTTAGGAAATAATTTGAGCAATTAATGAAGATGAGGTGGGATGAAATGGAGAGGAATGAAGTGAAGTGATGGAAGAGAGAGAAAGGTGGAGATGGATGGGTAGATGGGTGGAGAAGTGGAGAAACAAACTCCCACAAAAGTGGAAGTCTTTATTATGACTAGTATGTACCTTAATTAGCCAGAAGGAGGGACACTAGGTCCATTTCCTTCGGCCACAGGAAGCTCGAGTGTTGTATGCTGAGTGAACTATTGTAGGAACTCCTCCTTAGAAGTTGGCTTGTGATACAATCTAAGGTGATGACCATTGACAAGAAACTTAAATCTAATTGGGTCCATAGTAATGAGTTTTACAACACCATTAGGGAATACTTCAACAACCTCATATGGTCCTAGCCACCTTGTCTACAATTTTCCTGCATTGTCCTGATACTTTGAGTCATAGATCAAGGCCCAATCTCTTGGTTGGAATTTCTTTTCCTTGATGAATTTGTCATGCCACTTGATTCTCTAATTCTGCACTACCTCTATGTGATGCAGGGCTTCTCTTCTCATCTCATCCAAAGCATTTAGTTGTATGATTCTTTCTCTTTGTGCCTCAGAGATATCCATCCCCAAATATACTATAGTCCTAAGATTCTTGTGTTCAAATTCAATGGGAATCATGGTTGTCTTTCCATACAACAACTCAAATGGAGTGAAGCATGTAGTGTTTTTCTAGGTAGTTTTGTAGGCCCAAACAACTTCTAGTAATATATTTGCACAGTCCTTTCTATGGATCGCTATTGTTTTGGTCAGAATAGCTTTAATTTCTCTATTGGTCACCTCAACTTGGCCATTGGCTTGGGGGTGATAAGGAGTATACTTCTTGTCTTATGTTGTACTCATTGACTAGTGTTGCAACAAGGGTTGATGTGAATTGGGCCCCTTGATGAGTCACTATCTCTCGTGGAACTCCATACCTTGTGAAAATCTCCTCATAAAGAAGTTTTGCAACCTTGTTATGTCGTGCATGCTTCATGGCTTTAACTTCTACCCATTTAGTTGCATAATCAATGCATACTAGGATATAGGACTTACCATTTGACAGAGGGTCAATGGGTTCTACAAAATCCAGTCCCCACTTGTCAAAGAGAGTGATTACTACCTGAGGGTAAAGTGGCATCTCATAAGATTTGGTTGGTCTACCCATTCTTTGACATCTATCACATTTTCTTGTACACCTTTTTGCATCCTCGTGGAGTGTTGGCCATTAATATCCTATGTTCAAAATATTCATTGTTATCCTCTTGGATGCAAAATGTCATCTACATGGTTCATTATGGAATGCATGCAAAATTTCATATGTTTCATCTTCTCTCACACATCTCCTCATGACATGGTCTGGACCAGTATAAAAAAAACATCTAGCAATCCATAAGAAAGGAAAATATTTTTCAATGAGTTCCCTTCTCTATTTCAGAGAGAAGTGAGGAGGAACTCTACCTATGACTAGATAATTTGCTATGTCAGCATACTAGGGTGTTTGTACACTAATAGAGAATAGATGCTCATTAGGAAAAGAGTCATGTATGGTTTGATTATCCCTTGATGTAGTCATCCTTGAAAGAAAATCTGCAACAACATTGGTCTTTCCTAGTTTATCCACAATGGTTATGTCAAACTCCTGCATCAACAATAGCCACCTTGCCAACCTACTAGAGATTAGAGGTTTATTCATGAGATACTTAATGAATGGATGATGAATGTGCACAAAGATTTGGTAACCTTTTATGTAATGCCTGAATTTGTTCAGGGCATAGATTACTGCCAGCATTTCTTTCTTTGTCATTGTATAGTTGAATTCATCTCCCTATAAATTTTTGCTGACAAAATAAATGGCATTTTCAATAGGTCCATCTTTCTATCATAAGAATACTCCTATGGCATAATCTGATGCATTTATATGGATGTGGAAAGGAAGCTCCCAATTAGGTCCTTTGAGTATAGGAGCATGAGTCAAGGCTATCCTCAAATTAGATAATGCCTTGTCACGATCTTCAGTCCACTAGAATTCAGCATCTTTAGTGATGAGGGTATATAATGGTGCTGCTATTTTTCTCAAATCCTTGATGAACTGCCTATAATAGCCTACATGGCCCAAGAAAATCCTAACATCCTTTTTTTTGTAGGTGTGGGAAGATTTTTGATCACCTCAATCTTTTTAGGATCTAATTGAATTCCCTTGTGGGAGATGTAGGGGCCAAGGACTACAACTTCCTACATCATCATGAAGCACTTTTCACTATTTAAGGATATATTTTGGTCTTCATATCTCTGTAGGACTCTCCTAATATTCTCCAATTCATGATTAAAATTAGTACCATATTTGGTAAATTCATCCATGTAAATTTCCATACAATCATGAGAGATCTGAAAATATGCTAATGACTGCCCTTTGAAAAGTTGTAGGTGCATTGCATAAGAAAAATGGGAGTAATGAATAGGAATAGGTCCCCCATAGATAGGTAAAAGTGGTCTTCTCTTGGTCCTCTAGTGCAATTTGGATCTAGTTGTAGTCAATGAATCCATCTAGAAAAGAAAAGTATTTATTTCCAACAAGTGTGTCCAAAACTTGATCTATGAAAGCTAAGAGAAAATGGTCCTTTTTGGTGGCAACATTAGGTTCCATGTAATCAACACATACTTTCCATTTCCATCCTTTCTTGGGTACAATCACCAATGGAGACACCCATTGGCTATCTGAAATGGGGTAGATAAATCCTGCATCTAGCAACTTTTGCAGTTCTCCTTTTACAATTTCTCTCAGTACAGGGTTAATTCTTCTTTGTGATTGCCTCACTGGGGTCCAATCATATTTAATGTAAATTTTGTGAGTGCAAATATTAGGGTCCAATCCATTCATATCATGATAATCCCACACAAATTCATGTTGGTGGGTCCTTAATAAATTTTCCAATAATAATTATTGTTCTTCACTCAATTTGTTGTTAACATTCAAATACTTTCCTTCTGACACATGTACTTGCGTATTTGACTCTATCATAGTTGTTTCATTAACACATGGTCCCTTGAGTTCATATGGCAGCAATGTATGGGACATACCTATTGTTGTGGGGAGTCTATCTGTAGGAACAATGGCTGCAAGAAGAGTGGCTACAGGAAGAATGTCTACAGGAACAATGGCTACAAGAAGAGTAGGTAGAAGGGTCTTGACTAGAGTAGGAGAATGAGAATATGATCCTTCCTCCACTTCACAATGGTTTTGAATAATGTTAACCAATTCTTCATCTTTATCTTGAACCTGCACGAAGGAGCTTCTACCTAACATCATAAGCTGGGCCACAAAATTAACTTCTTCGGCCTCTTCACCAACATGTGGTCACACAGGATTATCCTCATCATGGGATGGTTGAGTAGGAGGATAAAGAACAAAAAATTTGGTACTCTTCCCATCAGAAATGGTCATGTCACCTAACTAACATCCAATATATGCATGTGTAGTTTCTAACCATGGCATTCCAAGAATAATGGGATACTCACCTAGTGTAGATTTAGGAGAAAGAATCATAAAGTCTGCTAGGTACTCCCAAGAGTATAGAATCACCACAAGATCCTCCACTATACCATTAGGCTTAACAGTAGAACTATCAGCAAGCTATAGGACAATAGGAGTAGATCTCGTGCTTGCAATTTTTAGTTGTTGTAGGATGTCCTTGGTCATTAAATTTATTGCTACCCCTAAATCAATTAGAGCATTCTTTATTTGAATCCCATTTATAACAACTACTACTAGAGGATTGCCTGGGTCATTATACTTAGGGATAGTCACTTTTCCAAGCATGATGTCAACTAGATGTCCCACCACATGAATCATAGTGGGGTCTTTCTTCTTCATGCCTGGATTCTTGAGTCATGCTTCTTTGATTGCCTTGCCATAGATTGGGACATCCTTTATGGCCTAAACTAAAGGTATCTAGACACATATATGCTTCAGTTGATCCAAGATGTCAAAAGTTGTATCCTCTTTTTCTTCCTTTTTCTTGTAGACTTCCAATCTTTGAGGAAATTTTGGTTCTTGTTCAATCCGCTTGGTTGGGACTAGTTCAGGATTTTTAGGTGCACTTGGTTGAATGGGATCATTCAAAGGTTCCTCTTCCTCCTACATAGGAAGCTCGATGATAATGGGCTTGGAAGGGGCTAGTAAAGTAGTTCTTGAATGCAAGTGGATGTCACTTACACTCACATCATATGTAGAGAACTAATTTGAATTAGCAGAGTATACAAGTTGATGTTGTGGTTTGTTATTTGGATTAGGTGTGGGTTGAACTAGTAGCCTGACTAGTTTTAGGTGCATTTGAGCTTGAATTAGTAGGTGGAGGAATTATAGTAGGCTACTAGGGCTGAGAAGGTGGTTGCATGTAATTGGTTGTCTAGGTAGGCCATTGTTATCCTCCCCTCCATTGATTTGTTTGTTGCCAATTTTTTGGAGGTGGCTACCAATGCCCTTGAAATTTTTGTCAATTCCCTTGAGGTTACTGCCATTGTGGTGGAGAGTTTTGATGATTGGGACAAGCATTTGGAGGGTTACCCCAAGGCTGTGGTGGATATCCTCCATAGTTGGATGGATATGGGGGTTGTCATTGGTTTCCAGATGCATAGGAATTGAAATATGGCCCAACATAAGAGAGTGGATCTAGTGGCATACCTTATCTTGGATCCTAAGGCCTCCTTTGTGCAACATAGTAGACTTGATCTTCTTCAATCCGAATTGGCTTGAACTCGGGTGCAATCTAATTTCCTTCAATATTAGCTACCATCTTGCATCTGTAATCCTTCTTTTTTCTACAATGGGGAAATACTCTACCAACATTGCCTTTTCCTCCTCTTGCTTCTTCTTGGCTTGAAGTGTATCTAGCTGAGTAGCTAGATTTTTTTATAATGTCTTGCTTGAAGTCTACCTAAAAATGAGTAATCTTCATTCCTGAAACTCTATCGGTAGATGAATTACCCATGGAAGATTGATAATATTTCCCTTTCTTGGAAGCTACCCTAGAGTAGTTCTGGCATATTTTCTTGATATCTTCCCAAGGAACTTCGGAGATATCTCCTCCTCCCATTAGGTCCAAGGCATCAGTGCAGCTGTCATTGATTCCTCTTAGAAAAATAAAATTTTGTGAGTCTTCATTGAGCATATGGTGTGGAGATTTTTGTAGGAAAAATTATAGAAACCCTATAATATAATCCTCTAGGCTCTCATCTTTCTTTTGTTGCATCCTAAAAATGTCACCTCCTCTCATGTCACTACCTCTGCAATACTTCTTTTATTTTTCAAGGAATTTTGTCTTCATGTCTTCCCAAGTTTCAATAGTATCTCTGCCTAGGCTCATGTACCATCTTAATGCAGATTCTTTCAGAGTGGTAGGAAATATCCTAAGCCTATGGGAATCAGTGGTATAGTCATAACTCATACAGAGTATGTCAAACTCAAACTCATACAGAGTATGTCAAACTCAAACAAGAAGGTATCATGATCTTTGACAAGTCCATAAAACTTGGGGAGTGCTGAAGCAGGGATATTTTTTATGTTTTCAAATTCATTCTGATAGGAAATGGGGAAAGGTAAAGTTGGTTGGTTAGGTCTATTTCTATTTGCATCACCCATGTCTACTTGATGTAGTTTCAAAGCAAAGGGGTTCTCAAGCTAATTTTGGTCCTCAAAGGAAACTTTAGAGCTAGTTAGATTAGGAAAGGCATCAACAAAGGGGTGTTGATCTTATTCTTCTTCTTCTCTTGGTAGATTTTGATATTCAACTAGCTGGAATGGATTAGGATTGTTAGGAAGGAATATCCCATAAGCATCCCTTCTCTTTCCTCTATTCATGCGGTATCAACTCACTATGAGCCAACTCACACAAAGAATTGGTAAAAAATAAAGGGGGTCATTACTTCTTAAATGAGGGGTATACTAAGAACAACTTTCAGAAATACTATAGCAAAAAAATTACCAATGACTCCCAAGAACTTCCCAGTTTGACACCATCCCCGACAACGAAACCAAAAATGTCAGCCTCCTACAATGATTTAACAACTAGGCCTTTACAACCATGATTCAGAAATTGGACATCTAACCTGAATAGCTATTCCAATCATCATGAAGGTGCATTTAACTTGTCAACCCAGGGACGTGAACTTGAAATGGGTTAGCACAATACGTGCACAAGGAACCCAAAGTAGCCATTTTCATTCTACAACTAAGAAATAAACAATGCTAGAAGCAAATTACTTGGAAACGAATAACATAAATGTTAGTCATCAATAAACAACTACACCAAGCTAAAATGCATAACAAAGATGAAAATATGAGAAAACAAACAAGACACTACTCTATTTGCTTTGGCTATAGGAACAATCACATAATGGAATTCTAGTGGCTGTAGGAATAGTTGGTTCCAAATTCTTAACTAATTACTGAACATAAAGTAATACTAAACTAATACTTAACTAAAAGATGGATTACTCACCAAGTGGCCCCCCTTGGATAAGTATCCTCTAAAAATAATGAGAATTTAGATGCTCAAACTTAAAACTTCATTTTATTCACTAGAATTCATGAGTACAAAAGAGTAGCATAACTGTATTGTTGAAATTCTTAAGAGTGCAAGTACAATATTAGATCATGCAACCTTCTGAAAAGAAGCATCTGATCCTTATTTATACTACCAACTAAATAAGGCAGTAAACTCTAGGAACTAGGAGGACACCATTTAGGGAAAATAGAGAAAATGGAGTGGTAGTTACGCATGGATGGAATCTGATCAGACTTAAATGTCCACACATAGATTTAGCACTGTAGTAACGTGCACGTTTGCTCAACATCAATAAAGACCACTACAAGGTAGTTACATTCAAATTGCATGGGGAATCTCTTGTCGTTGACCTCCTTTGACCTTTGAATGATTCCCTTGTTGGGCATTATGGTGCATGCCCAGTTGGTGGTGTCTTTCTCAATTTAGCATCCTCGAATTATATCTCCATGGTAATGTTAGTACATAAAATAATTGCATATCTATAACCACATTAAAGAAAATTCATTAACCACATGCAAAGTTAATATAGATAGTCCATATAACATTCCATTATGATCATTAAAGGTTTACAGAAATAGGATTAATCCCAATGCCCATAGTTTGAGGAAATAAAAGTATCAACACTTAACATCAAATTCCATGATAACTTCAACAACTAAATCATAAATTCTACCCAAAATTAGACCATAAACTAGAATCATCACCTGTGCTATCTCTACATCCAGTCTCTCAACCTCTACTCAGGTATGTGATGTTTGTATTGCACTCCCAGCTTGATAGTCATCTCCTCACACTCTTGTACGTTGCTTGTAGCCTCACGTAAGGTCTGAGCTACTCTGGCTCCTCCTCCACAATTGGTCGGGCATGTAGTTAGGATCTATCTCCTCCTCTTTGATGGATACAAGCACTATCTCCATGGAAACTTGACAATAGAACTCTTGCCAGTCTCTTGTCACTCCTACAAGATAGACAATGTACACAATCAATAAACATCATAATGATATATATATATACACACAAAGCATAAATTACTAAAGTACATGTGTAAAATCAAATGTCATCACCTATGTCTCTAGTCAGATGAGGGATGTCGACCTCATCCTCTCTGAGGGGCATGGAGGAAGTGCTAGCTTCTCTCTAACTCTAGGTGCCAATGTTTGTTGTAGCTACTGCACGAGATTTGGTCCTATAAGTGTGTGAGGACTATCCATGCTTGTATCGATCCTAAATAGCTATTGTGTGAACCACAATCCCAATACCTACAAAGCAATAAAAAAAAACACATTAGATTAGAGATTGCAAGCAAGAACAAGGATTCCCCATGAAATGCATTCACAAAGTTCAAATTAGGAAAAAATCAATGAAGAACACAATGAAAACAACAAAATATAGATTGAATCCTAATTAAACTAGCAAACTCATGATCCCATGGGGGAATTGGTGCCAATTTGATGTAAAATTTGTCCCTTTCCCAATTCCTATGTTGCAATGTTGATGAATGTTGATGAGTGATCCACTTTGTTGATACTTGATGAGTGCTCCAATGGAAAAACCTAAATAACCTAGCTATGATTCAATGATATTGGATGGAAATGGCCAAATATTTGAGCATAGTAACTTTGCATAATTTGTGGATGATCAAATGAGGATTTTGGCCTCTTATTTATAGATGAGATTGAAGGATGAATGTCCAAAATAGAGCAATGTGGGACTAACATTCATCCAATGCCAAGATGCCACTTGTCAACCTATGAGTGGATGGAGGATGTGCAAGTTTTGAGGATTGTGCCAATAAATTCCTATTTTTGAATTTTGAATTTGTTGAAATGACATGCAAGAGGGAAGGAAAAATGTATTAAATGCCACTTGGCTCAAGGACAAGGACATGTAAGATGGATTAAATGCCTTGTTGGATGTACATGTCAACTTAGATTTTTGAATTCAAACTTGGAGAATATTCCAAAAAAGATGCCTTGTTGAGGAAAATAGAGATTTAATAAATGAATTAAATCTATTTTCATGTGCAAGTGGTAAAATCTAAAGGATGGGACATGATAAGAGATTAAATTAATCAAGGTTAATTAATTTAATGAGAGATTAGTTGATGTGACAAATTTGACTTGGATTTGTGGATTTATTTAAATCAAATATGAGAAGGATGTGATTTAAAGATTTAATTAAATAAAGATTTTTTATTTATTTAACTGAGGGGATGAAGTTAGATTAAACTAAATAAGGTTTTAATTTATTTAATTTAATAGATAGACTTTAGAGATTTAATTAAATAAAATTAATTATTTAATTAAATAGGGATAATTAGATCATATTGATTGATTTAATTAACAAAAGAGAGAGACTTAATTAGATAAAATGATTTATTTAATTAAGGGAAGGAAATTGATGAATTTAATCAAATAAGAAAATTTGATTAAATGGTTAGAATGAGGGATAATTGAGGATGAAATGGTATTAGTAATCAGAATTAGATGCATAATGTCAATCGGTATATTTTCCATGTCTACAGCTACCTCATCACCCTCACTCAGGGTTGGATCCTCCTTGTAATACTCATCCTCCTCATAATCCTCCTCCTCATCCTCCCCTCCATCCTAGTCCTCATATTTGGGGTCAACATACGACTGGTACTCATCATTAATAACATCAGTAAAAATATTTGTTGGCTTGTACCGTACATCCTCTGCTCTGTCCTATGGTAGATCCCCCTCATCTAGTATCGGTCCTGCATCATCTATAGGGAAATCCATGGGGAACACAAGAGTTGGTCATGTAAATGACCACCACTCCTCATGCTCCTTTGTGCTGCCGACATCATCAACATTAGATGCTAGTGGCTAGTTGTGATCTAAATCCTCAGAATCACTCTCACGAACATGATCTATAGTAAGTCAAACAGTATCACTTGGCCTCCTGGCATTCCACACTGATCCCCTAATGAAGGGGCATGCCCTCGATGGTGTCTACACCTATCCAAAATATCACATGAATCACCCATAGTAGAATAGTCGTACAACATAGTCATGCCTCCTAGCTAAATACATGTCCATCTACATCCTCCATAGGTGCCCTGTGGGATCTAGCCACCATAGAGTGAGTAGATAAGGTCTCCATAAGATCTTGTCTCCCTCCAGTTGGTCAAACCTCGCCCTCCAAAAATGTAAATCCCCATACTTCCATAAGCATCACAAAGGATAGCCAAATGCTTGTGGATATCCTATAGCTATATTACAAGGGAATCCGATAGGCCTGGTGCATGTGATATGCTTGAGACACCACACCGAAAAAAGCGTACAATGCACCATATTTTCAATCTCTCAAAATAAAAATTGATCAAGATCATAATATAAGTGTGCTAAAATGCAACGACACCAAGCATAGACTATCCTCTGCTCATACATCCCTTGAATCAAATGTACTAGTCCTCCATCTAAGTGTGCCACTCATCCATCTGGATTAACAACAAGAGCCCCTGTGTGTATCATAATCCATCTAACAATAGGAGCTTGCGAATATAGATGCATGGGGATCTCAATCCATTCTCTAACCCACTCATTATGAACAGGTCCACCCAGGAAATACTGCATGTCCCTCTTCTTCTCACAGAATGATCGATCCCCCTAGAAATATACCCGCTCTCCCCGAATAGGAACTCAAAGAATGTGTTGTACATCCTTGAGAGTGATGGTCATTTCCATGGTGGGAAGATGAAATGTACATGTATCGATGTCCCAACCCTCACACAAGGCCATAAGCATGGCATCATGGTATCTCATAGGTGACATAAGATATGCCCAATAGATACCTACTCACTATAAATGCTTTGTCTCTGTTGCTGATTGTGCTGGAGCGTGATCCCTCAGAAAAGTAAGTTGTCTTCCCCCTAGCTGTTCTCATGAATAGGTGGGGGCCTATCAAAATCATCACAAAATGATTTAAAATTCATCTAATTTATTCAATTTTCACATATTCTAGGACACTTTGCAAACAAAAGGGACACTTTGCGAACAAATGAGGCACTTTGTGAAAAAAGGGGAAACTTTGTAAACTTTCTTTCTAAGACCCTAAATTAACCTATCCATGCATTAAAAATCATTAAATTATCACAAAATCATAAGGCAAAAGTTTTAGAATTGACTCACCTCATAATACAGCTCGTCATGTGCCACCTACTCATGTAGCTCATCCAACTGTGAAGGTGTGTAATCCCATCTGCTAGGAATTTTCTCCTCATCTCACTCATCACTCTTAAGTAAAAAGAAGGTAAAATGAATAGTAAGTGACAAATTACTCCTCTTTACCTCTTTTAATCCATTTTTATCTATTTTTACTCTTATACATTAAAATAGGGTCACTTTCATTTAAGCATTAAGAAAGTATCTCTCCTTCCAATCAACATAACGGGAGCTAGGGTAATTTTTTTTTGATGTTGTTTGATGCATTGGAATCATGATTCTGTACCCAACATCATCATTCATCTCTCGTTATGCAACATAGTACTTGGAAATTCCCTATGATATGGTGTTTCTTATTCGACGTGGCTAGATTGCTACCTTGATTCCACCTTCTTAAAGCAAGTGAAATCAAAAAATGGAATACATCTACCCTCAAATTAAATTCATTGGAGTTAGATAAAAGGATTTTTGGGAAATTAATGAATGTGTGTTGCAAGATGTGGTTCCTAGTGTTGTGGTTTTGCATATAACTACACTGGGGGCTTCGTTCTCCCATCTTTTGAATGAGTATCTTTTTATGTAATAAAAAGCACTTTTTAGAGTCCTTTAACTTACATATTCATGTAGAGTCATATGGGAATTAAAGTGGGGGCTAAATGTGTCGTAGAAAATTGGATCCTCTTGAGAAGAGAGACAATTTCACAAATAATTAGACCCACTTTTGAGTCCCCTTGCATCATTTATCCTTCAAAAAAACATTTATAGGCCCCTAAGACCCATTATTTTTTATCTAGAGGCCGATTTCACCTAAGAAATCACCTAAAACCTTACAAACAACACTTAATTCTTTCATATCCCAAAAACCCACCTTCAAAAATTAGTAGTGGGACCCATTTGCCACCTTGGGTGAATGAGTCCCCTTTGGTGGGACCCATTCACCAAGGGTGGCAACTGAGTCCCTTTTGAGGGAAAATTCAATTTTGAGTGGGAATTTAATTAATTCAACTTAAATTTTTGGTGCATGTCGGCCTCTTAGGTCTAAATAATGGGAAAATTAGGTGTTGTTGCTTATAAATACTCATTTTTAAGTCATTATACACATATTTTAGTCATTTCACAAAAGAAATTTCTAAGGTCAAGTCTTCTACAATAAGTTTCATTAGCAAAGTTGAAGTTTTAGGGTAGCAAAGTAGGGTTTTTGCAGGTCTTGAAGCTCACTCTTTAGATCAATATTGAACATTGCAAAGGGTTGATGATGGATTCCTATAGTGAACCATGGAGAAATCTAGGTTGAGGAGATGCAACTAGCCATCAATCACACCTAAAGACTTGGTTTCAAAGTGATTCCATCTTCCATTTTCACTCTATCTTCAAATTAAGGTTTGCATTTCATCTACATTTCATTTTCATGTCATTTTATCTCCATTTTTTATCTGTTGTAATATTTATAGGGTTCAGATCTTGCATCATTCAAATCACATTTGCATTTCTTATTTTTGCACAATAGAATAGGGTTTTTGGTATACTTCAGATTTTCCTAGTCTTTAACACATCTAAGGTGAGGGTTTTATGCATATTTTTCTCCATTTAAAGCTTAATTACCCAATTAGGGGTTTGACCAAGGAAAAACCCCCATTAGAAAAACAATTTTAAGCTATTTTGCAGGAATTTTTTGAGATCCAAACTTGGGTTTCCATTAGGAAGTGTTGTACAGGTGTCAAGGTATAGAACAAAGATTTGAAATCACATAAATTTGAAAGTGGACTGATTTTCCATAAATGGAAAATGAGTCCCTCCTGAGGTGCCATTTTCAATTAGATGCAGATCCAAACACCCAGTTAGTAGAAAAAAACTCCTGTGTAGAAAAACCCTAACCTGGGATTGATTCGCCTAGGGTGGCCAATGAGTCCCAATCAGCCTAAAATTAGGTTTCACCAGATTTCTAGATTGCTTTTCAGTCTTCTTCAGGCTCTCAGATGCACATGTTCAAAGATTTATCTTTCTATTCAGTTTAGTTTACATTTTAATTCATCATTTCAAGCGTTTTGCAAACAACACTATGTTTTCCAATGTTGCATTATTCTTAGGTTTTGCACTCATAATCTCTCAATTTTATAGTTTAATTACACTTATATCATTCCATTTAGTCAAAATAACATCATACATTACATAATTTGAGTGAACCTAGCTAGATCTCTTGAGTAAGGTTTATCTCTTTCCTTTTAGGTGAAACATCCTAAGAGTGCAAGAGTAGCCTATAAGCCCTACCCAAAAATCTATAGTTCAAAAGGAAGTGCAGACCTTGAGCCTCAAGATCGCATTAAGAGATTCCTAAAATTTAGCATAGGACTAAGTCACCACTTAGGGCATCTTTTTCCTCCTAAATTTAGTTTATAGAGATTCTTTTGGATCCTATTATGGCATCGAAATATTCTGCGTCTGTCCCAAAAAATAGTAGTAGGACTAAGAAAATAGTAAAGGAATCTTAGTCCTCCATAGCACGTTTTGACAAGATTTTGCATTTCCAGAATCCTCATCACATTTCTAGACTTCTCAGGTACATACATCATAACTTTCTATTGTTTAATTTCATCATTTGCATCCATCATTTGACTTGCATTACTAGGTTTTGTGAGTTGAATGTTAACTTGTCTTTTGCAAGCTTTTGCTTGGTGGTGAACCCCTCAAATTTTAAATAACCCCCTCCTAGCTCTTCCTTGTTGAGAATTGACTCACCCTTTGGTTTGATTGTCAATCCAATTTGGATTCCTAGGACATTATTGAATGACTGAAGGGGAATAAGGTGGGTGTCTCCCCCAACCTATTTTATTTTTGGTTCACTAACATGAAGTGGCCATGAAGAAGTGGATATGAAAAAATGCTTACAAATGGATCTGCAATGCTACATCACAACACTATCTCAACAACATGATTTATGCATTATGATCTTGATATGATGTTGGATCTTGAATTGATGCAACAAATGATGAAGAATTTTTCCCTTGAATACCTTAGAAATGCTCTTGTAAACTCTCTTGACACTCTTGTGAAGTCTTGGAATGCTTAAATCTTGATTGCTTAGGATGATATCATGAAGTATTAGGTGAAATAATGATTTGAAACCTTGTTTATATATAGTAAATCCATCCAACTTACCATTTATTACATCCTAGAAGCCAACATTCATGAAATTTGAATTCAAAGCCCTAATTTCCCACTCAAAACCCTAAAAAGGGGCCAAATGAGATTCATATGCCACTTTTGGTTTATAGTTCCCATTTGGGTGGGATTCATACACCCAAGGTGGCATATAGGTCCCTCCAAGCCTTTTTAGGTGGAGGAAATGTCGGGCAGTTAAGAAATTAAGTGCATTTCTATGTCAGGGTTTCGGTTGAAATATGCTTCAGGATGCATAATAAAGGGTCTTGTAGGCCTATTAATGATGATATGAAGGTCATAAATGCAAGAGGGCCTAAAAATTAATGTGAAAGTGTAAATAAATATACTTTACATCAGTAAATTAAGGAAAAATTAGGTCTATTTTGCTTAAAAGGGAACAAAACCTAATGTGAATACATAAAACACATTACAACACTAGATCAAGATGACATTAGGTCCATTTTAATGTTAATAATTCCCAAATTAAGTGTGAAAATGTATAGGGATACATTTTTCTACACTACAGGTGGTGACAATAATAGAATAATATATGAGAGAGGGAAAATATCTTATTCTTCTTAAGGCTCTATTGGGCTAAGGGGGTATTCTCTAAGATTAAAATTTGAAAAAGTAATGAGGAATATATTTAAAAGTTATCATTGAGAAGAAATCCATCTCCTAATATATTCATTGAATCTTGTATTTGTCACTACACCTCTACATTAGTTTCTATTGTAACCTCACTCTGAAATAAGATGTGCAAAGTGTACATGCAACCTTTGATATTGTAAACTTATTTCACCTTGTAATATTTTCAAAAAGGATCTTAATTAACACTTATAAAATGAAAACTATTATAACTTGCTTAATAGTTTTTCTACTTAGAGATTTATTATAAAGTACTTTTAGGAGTATTATGGACATATTAAATTGTTGTGAAAACTAGTTATGAATCTAATATAAATTATTTTATACTTTATTTTTTTATGTATTGGTGTGATTAGACGATAAATTTCTATATATTGGTTCCTTCATCTTGATAGGATGAGATAATTGATTTTCATAACCAAGGGTACAATTGAATATGAAATATAAAATAGCTACAACATAATAAGAATGAAGACAACAAGGATTGGGTATTGCATTCACATACAAAAGGGGCTCTATACATTTTGAACACAACACAATAATATTATAACATTAAAAATATGGGGCATACTTCAACAATCCATGAGAAAGTAAACATACTTTTTCTATTATGATGAACAAATACTTTGTGAAAGATTCACAAATATTTTACAATCTCTATGTTGATCAACTAATTAAGCATAAAAATAAAGTTAGCAAGTGTAACTAGAGGATAAAATTGTACCTTAAAATTGCATGTAATGTTTATGGATACATTCACAATAGTGAAAACTATACATGTACAATTCATCCTTAAATAGATTGCATGAATACACTTACAATAGTGAATTTAGTGCTTTTACTCTAAATTTGGTTACCTGGGATAATATCTCTCAAATCCATAGGCATGTGTGTGACTTAATTATTAATGATGTCAAAGTACTACAAAAATTAGATTGAGCTAGATTTCTTGTTAGTTCCCTTCATCATCTGCCACAACTTACAATTATCGTAAACCACCCTATTTGGGAAATCTTTTCATAATCCTTTATATTCTTGGTTTAGTTATTATTCTCAATGTTTTTATATAACTCCTCTTTCTTTGTTTTCTATGAAATTCTTCATGGGGGTGAGCTAGTCCAGGAAAAGCCTTCCTCTTGTGAGGTGTGTAAGAACAATAGGGAGGTTTGGGCCATTATCCAATGAGGTAAATTGGCCTTGTATGTAGAGGGTATAAAGGGGCATGACCCCAATTATCTGTTGAGTTCCCCAATTCTTGGAATGGAGGCACTGTCACCATTGGTGGGTGCTACAAGTCCCTTGTGAACATTGAGCTAATTGCAAAGGTCATGAGGTTCTCACTGGACGGTGCTTGCATCCCTCGAAAGTCTAAGGGGCACTATAGAAAGACATGGAGAGGTTTTTGAAGGAGGGTAAAAAGGTTAACAGGATGCAAAATGGTTTCAACAGGGCCAACTCCCTGGGGTGTGGAGTAAAATTATGGAGGTGCTTATGAGGTATGTCACATTAGAGGGTTGTTTTCACCATTTTCATGCCTATCTCTTTCCCATGTTAAACGATATTAGCTATAATGTCAAGATGAACTTCACCTTCTGGGTCTTTTCTTCTCTTGAGCAATCCATTAAGAATGTCCATGCTAAAAGTAAAAATCTCCCCATTCACCAGGGATTAATTTTATGTGTTTACCATCATCAGGCCGCTATTTTCCCCTCCCCAACCACTATCAAGAGGAACAATCTGGTCATTCACAATCCTACCAACCTCCCTAAGTTCCCCATTTCCACTTGTGTTCTAGAAGAAATGTTATCCACCACTCATAGAATCACTAGAGCTCAATGAAAGATGGGCTAGTTAACGGGGGAAGCCCCCTTGATCCCAAAAAGTAGGTTTCTTTCCATGAACCCACCCCTATTTCTTTCTCTAGTTCTAATAATTCAACTAACTAGATGATGAGTCTTAGAATCCTACATGTGGTAACTCTCTCAATCACCCCCCCATTCATGATGGTTTTTTTATGTTTCCAAAGCCCCACCTGTCATTAACCCTTGTAGGCCCCAAAAATCCCCTAAACTCTACATTAATCTAGAAGGGACCTTTGTTGAACCCAATTTGGGTTATAAAATTTGTACCCCTCGTGTTCCCATTCCACGTAAAATACATGAAATTCTAGTAACTGTCAATGTCCAAAATGAAATTTTAAAGTCACTTCTAGTTAATATTATTAATGTGAAGGAAAACATTCAAGTTTTGGAAGATAGGGTGCTCAAATAGTAGGCTTCTTGGCTAGGAGAGGTCAAGGATGGTGGATGTTGGGATATGCTTTCCCCCCTTTCCAATTCATTCAATAAATGGGATAATTGGGATAGGGAGGTGAATGAACATGGAGATTTATTGGGTAGAGAGGAGGAAAACATGAAATTGTAGGAGGAAATTGCCACTATTCATAGCAACCAGGACAAAATAATGAAATGTCTCCAAGAGATTATTGACTACAGTAAGGAGAATATGAAGAATTTTGATGTTACTATCTAGGTGTTTCAATAAGAACTCAAGAATAATCATTGAAAAAGGGTGACTAAGGGTGGTCTTGAGGTCAATCACTCACTGAAAAAAGGCATGATGGTGGGCAATTCGGCTCAATCCACGATCAAGGAGACACAACCTACTCAAAATGGACCCTGTCATTCAATGAGAAACTCCACTTCTTGGCTAAGGAGTGGTAGTCCATTAGTGGTCTCAAGCTTCTGTGAGATCAATAGTTGGATCGGTCCCTTTTTTGTTTTTTCCTATGTGTTATTTTTGTCTCTCTTGTTGGTTAGTTAGTTGTTTCTTCTTTTGTTTTTTCTTTATGGGTGTTTCACTTCTTGTGAGCCCTTTGTTTGGCCTCTATGGCCATTTTGTAATGGGTATAAGCCCTTGCTATTTAAATCTAATCAAAACTAGTAATAGAGTATTTTAGTTTTTTTTCTTATAGAAGTCATGATTTTTGAGATATGGGGACACATGCGCCTTAAAATTTATAATTCATAGTCAACTTGAATTTTTATTATTAATACCATCTTTATACAAGGAATATTTCTTGTAAGCATGTAATTGAATCTTCCTCAATCAAGAAAGAGATCATTATAGTCATAATCCTATAGGATATTATTATTTATGTCATTGATTCTTACACTTGAATCCATTCTTTTGAATGACCCACTTATTTTTGTACACATTTTGGATGTCTCTTGGGATCAATTGCACCCATGTGATGGGAATAAATCCATTCCATTATGCTAGTGAGTTATATTTTGACTTTGTAAAACATGATAGGGTTGCAAGGTGTGGGTGCAATTTACATAAGGTATAAGTCTATAAAAATGATTGTATTATAGAAATGTGGTCTTTGAATGCATGTTTTCAATTGAAAAAGTGGGTGCCATATCCAAAAAAAGAGTAGTATGATGTCATAGTATCTAAGATTAGGGATGCATATTTCAAGATGCAAGGATGGAGAGGAGGTCTTTAGAGTAAAAGCATTTTACAATTTGGGGATTGAAGAGAAACATAAAACTAGTAGGGGATGCATGTTACAAATTTCAAAACAAAATAGAACACATACATAGAAGAAAGTAACAATTTTTAGGATCTAGGGTGCATGTGGAAATTTATAATAGGAGCGCATTGCAAACAAAGAGTCTAGGTTTGTGGGTTAAAATAGGAAATAGTATATGAAGTGAATATGTAATTGGGTATGTGTAGGGTATGTGGCTAATGATTTTTCTTCTACCCAAAATTGATGAAATGAAAAGGGTTTATAAAGGATATTCTTAGCTTTCCACCAATATAAATTATTCTTTACTTTGAATTTAATAAATAATTATTATCCATTTTCTATTTGAATTATGAGTAAAGTCCTAATTGATAGGCTGATTGAAAAAATATATAGCTTTCAAATGGTATCACATTTTTTGAATCTTAATCATGCATCACATTCTATGCTTCACATACTATAGGATTAAAAAAAATTGAATTTCATGAAGTTTTGACCAAGTTAAGGTGGTCAGACATACAAGTTTTTATATTTTTTAAAAGTTACATAATAAAAAATTCATAATTAATTATTTACTTGGAAACAAATTGCAAAAAAATATGCACCACATTGAGAATGAGTCCTCTACTTATATCTAAAATCTTATAAAAAGATATTATCATTTTATTGTGGTTAGGGTGGTTAGACAGACACCTACTTCTTATTTTTTCCCTAAAATTTAAGTACTAATGCATTGAAATTTCAAATTATCACCAAATTGAATTTTTTTAAAATAAACCTAGTAGTTTAGAAACTTCATTCAATTTTCTATAGATTGTATTCTTACATTTTTTGAAATAATATAGATAACTTATTCAAATTTTTACATCAAGTTGCCTAACTCTAATTTTTCTAAATTTTTCACCACTTAAGGGCATATTTTTCCCATGATGATCCTGCACATACCCAATTTATAAACTTATAAACTATAAAGTGTAATTTTAATCCACAGTCCAATATCAATAGAAATTATGCATTCACAGGACTAAGGATCAAGAAGAAATTAACAACTTGTAGGTTACAAGTAGGGAAGGTATGACAGATAAAGAACATGTAGGTCATCCAATATAGGGTGCAACTCATAATTTATGATTTCCACATTGGAGAATAAGTCTATTGGCCACAAAAATATCTAGGAATAGAGTGCATATTATAACTCACAACTTACGAATTATAAATTCAATTTACTCTTTCTGCATAGATCCCAATAAATAATAAATCTTATATGGATTTGGTGATTTTTTTTACAAACTTGTTATTAAGAAACAAATTTCCTTGAACATATATCTTTACAAATAAATAATGGAATAATTTACAAACTATATTTTATAAATTATAAACTATAAAGTGTAAAATCAATTTCATGACCCATCAAATGTAAAAATTATAGGGTTAAATGATATATATATGCATGAAAACTAGAACCATAGAGACAAATTAAAGATAAAATATGAAAATAGAAACAAGATCCTTAAAGCATATAAATTAAACACATTAAAAAATGTAAGGATATTTCAAAGGAAATATTGGAATCATACAATACAAATATTCATTAGGGTCCAATAAATGAGAAATTAGAAACAATAATTGATGATGGATCAAATAGGGAATAAGAGCAACCATAAGGTAATGAAAATATAATATTAGGTGACAATTTAAAATTGGTTATAATTGGAGTTGTGTACCTCTTATGGGCATAACAATAATCTAGGGTATCTTTCAAGTATAAACCAAGGGTAGAACAAAACACACAATAAAAGGAGTAAGGCAACATAAAACAAAGTTAAAATAAGACGATGTAAAAAAATTCATCAAAATCATATAAAAATAATAATAGAATAAGTGATCATAAAGGGGCAAGAATATGTACGCACTTTGAGATCATGTTACACCAAGAAAATTAATGCTTCAAGTGGTGCCATTGAATAGGCGATTTCCAGAAATTTTCATCTAGCCTTAGAGATAGAAAGTTCTTGGCCTACATTTACCATCAATAATATAAGGTCCTAATCAAAATGCTTGAAAATTTCCATGTTTTATTTTAAAAAATATATCCCACAAACTAATTATAATTAAGAAAAATACTTAACATAATTATTATGTAAATATTCCACATTAACCTTATGAGGAAATTGCATACTAATTTATCTACAAACATTTTAATAGGATTATAACATGTAAAAAACATTTTATAAAAGGGAGAATGAGAGAGATAGAATAGAAGGAATCACATGAATAATAAGGACACATATATATACATTGAGAAAATCATTTCAAGAAAACTTATCCTCCAAAGCACTGCCAATGCAATATTGAATAATAATTAGTTACAATATGTCTTTATAGTCCAATACTCTAACAAAAGAAATGGGAGATCAATAATATTCAATCTTGAGAAAAAATGACAACATAATACTCTCAATATTCTAAAAATATAATTTACTCCTTGTTATAGTTTAAGTAGGTAATTATTAATAGATTTTTATATATACTATGTTTGAATTGTTAATACACATATTGATTGAAAATTATACATAACTTTCAAATTATTTGACATTTTTTAAATCCAAAAGATATGTCACATTCTACCCTTTAATGGCTAGAAGCCTAAAAAGTAATTTTGAATTTCATTTTTTTTACCAAGTTAGGCTAGCTAGAATTGTTATTTAATTATTTAAAGAGTTAATAAAATACGCATGACTAATTATTTACTTACAAAAAAATTACAAAAATATACATCACATCTAGTAATGTGTCCTATACTTATATCTAACTAAAGCTTCAATGAAAATTATTTTTTCTCATACTTAGGTTGGTTGGAATGATACCTTTTTGTTTTTTGTTAAAAAATTTGTAGTGCCTTTTTGAAATATCAAATTTCAACCAAACTAGTTTTCATTTCAAAAAAATAATGATCCATAAACTAAATTTATTTTTTTATAAATTTAATTCTTATGTATATATTTTTCATGTTGTTTAGATAACCTAGTCAAATTTTGTAAGAAAATTCTTATGTCTATATTTCAACATTTTAATTAGCTCTTGGAGGTATTATTTTACCCATGATGATCTTGCACTCACCCACTAGATGACTTCCACCTCAATCACAACAAATTATCTTCTATAATGTGTAAGAATAAAAGATAAGAAACTCAAACCAAGATCACATTCTAAGTGTAATTATGTCATGAATTAATCTAAAAGAACACTACAATCCATCTCATGTAAAATAAGACTAAGAATCTATTAAATTCTCAACAACTAATGAAATAGAAAACATATCACATCTAACTAACCATATCTTGGAATGAAGTAAACATATAATAGTTATACCTTTAACTTTCCACATATCCAACCTAATCTACAATCAAAAGTTCCTATATATTCACTATAATGCCTCTATCAATAATGTAGTAAATATAAAATTCACTTCAAATTAAAAAAAAATACTTCAAGAAATTTATGCTCATCTACTACATGGGTCCCATTCTAAAAATTATCAAAAGATAAAATTTTGGGCATGAAAAGAAACGAACATGGCACAATATGGACCAATTTTAAACAAAACACTTAAAATCAGCTATGATTCATCATTTTTTAATTCATTGCAACCTTATGGAATTAAACTTAGTAATTTAAAGAAATTTTGAAGGGCGTCAAAATTATAAACGCTCAAAATATGAGATCATTTTCCAATGAATGGGCTCTAAAATAATCCTATGTACCAAAGAAAATGGTCAAATTAGCCAACAGTTCATTTAGTTATTTTGAAAATATAATATTATAACATAGATTAGGAGATATGGACATATACAAGGTTTCAAAATATTAACTAAATTTGTTAAACTATTTAGATTTTTCTTCATTAGTTTTAGGTTATGTATCAATATCAATTATTATCTTATATAATTTTAAATTTCTCAAGCGAAGTTCTATTTCATTTTTCACTCAAGGTAATTGTAATGTGTGAGTAGAAGAGATTTATCCATTTTATATTGTTGTTGTAGTATAAAAATTATGAGAAGGAAAACACAAAAAAGTACCCCCTTTTTTGTTCAATGAGAGTCACCTCCAAGAAATTAGTATGGCCACTTTATACTTAGTGCAATTACAAGTGTCAATTGTTAAATTAGTGAATGACCTCAACATCTTAATACATCACAAATACCAAATTTTACTGTAAAAATGAAAGTATATTTTTTATAAAATTATATCAATTTGATCACACCACTACAAAGTATATAAAATGTTATACACGACTAACAAAACTAAACCAAAAAATATTACCAAATAAGCCCAAACAAAACCCTAAAAATTTTCAAAATGAAAATTACTTAACAACACCTATAAGAATAAATAATTCTATAAAAACTAGATACCAAAATCAAGAACTATCTCCATCAATATTAATCTCATAAAATTCTTCCCCAAATAAAAAAAATGCTCATAAAAAGGAGCCCTAACGATTAAGAGTGAAGCCTCTAAAGTTTGATTAGAGAAATAAAAAATACAATGGAGTAGGGGATAGGTTTGGGGAAATATTAGCTATTGCCATGATGATGTCAGAATTGCATGGATAAAATATACTCCTTGGTTATTATAATATTCTCCAATTCCACAATAGCTCTTTGAGTTTCAAAAACCACCCTTGAAATAAATTGTCTTAATGTCTAAAACTACTTGAAAAGTGTGAAAGTTACTTTGTGGGATATTCTAGTTATTTACAAGGAGGCACTAATTATTTAGTCAATTTTTAGGCTATTTACCAACCGGTTAGTAGAGGGTGGCAGGGCTCACACCACATGGTATCCCCGCATGAGGTTTAAGTACACTATAGGAGCTAAAATGTCGCACAGATTTTATCATTTTTAAATTTTTAAATTCTAAAAAATAATTAAAAAATAAAAGAATTTAATTATCCATACAAATCCTATGTCGATGCTTATATTTTTTATTATACAAACCATATGAAACAAGGGAGAAAAATTCCTTTCGGAGCATAGGAAAAAAATTTCAAATCTTTGAACTAACAATCAATATTTAAATTCTTGGGCCTTTTAGATATGATTATTAGGCCAAATTTGACCATAAATGCTTCAAATTGTAGCTACCTTCTATATCTAGCAACCACCTCCCAACTTTAAACCCTTGTAAATCTATCCTCCAATGTCCAATTTGAACAAATCAAATGGTTAAAATAACTTTATTAGACACTCTAAATGCAATGGAAAGCCAAAATTTACACCAAAATACTTCAAAGGAAACCTTTAATATAAATACACAAGAGGAACCCCCTAGAATTTGGTGTTTCTATCAAGTTTTTGTATTCTCCAAGTCATCAATTGATACAAGAGAATGGTCCATACTCAACCTTTTAAGAAAATACAATATCTAAAATCCTAGATATCTTAGAAGAATAACCAAAATCACTAAAATATCTAATACCATGTTATAATTATCTATGGAGATAGCCACCTAAGATCTAGAGGCCTAATTGAAAGAACAAAGAAATGAGAAGATCAATATGACAAGAATAAATTGAATTCCTATCAAAGAATGAAAATTGAATGAATATGTACAACCACATAATGTATGAGAGACCTTTTGTGTTATAGGGAAATGGGACATAAGACAACACAATATTATGAAAATTTTCTTAATATTATAATATGAGACATAACATGATAAGTATCTTATATGTACCCTAAGTAAACTCAACTAGACTAGTGTGAATAGGATGTACAGGAGGTTAATCAAATAGGTAATATCCATGTTCACACCAACAATATACATAGAATAGATTTACTATTGTGCTAAAAATTATGAAATTATCTATATGAATTATTTGAAATCCATAAATTGACTATCTTTCTTTGCTTTATATTTACTCCTTTGAAATTGAACTTTATGCCTATGAGTGAAATTAAGTGTGAAACTAAAATTAAACCCATAGAAGTGGATTTGTTAGAATATAATAACTAAAATATTCTCACCTTACATTTTACTTATGTCTATTCTTAGGTAAAAAATCTACCGTGTGTGACTTATCAAGGTCAAGCTAGAGCAAGATGTAGATTCTCAATGTGGGGTTAGAAAGAGAATTCCAAAATAATCTATTTAGAACCGTAATGAAGAGAGCCCTAAAATATACCTAAAATAAAATGCTATATGGCTAATAAGTTCCCTTAATGATGGATAAATTGATCTATCTATTAAATGAGGATCACAATGTGTACTTATATGACAACACAACACCATAAGATAAAATTAAATAAGTTGCAAAAATAAATTAAATGATTCACACAAAAAGTAACTAGGTCAAGAATATTTGGAAGGGAATATCAATACTTAGATTATAGTAAGTTGGGAAGGGTTCTATCCCTTACAAAATGATAATGAAGGCCAAATAGGAGATATCATGATACATGAGACACCCAAAAAGAAAAGGAAAAATAGTTAAACTAAGACTAACAAAAAGTAGAGAAACAAAACATAGTAGACAAACCTATTGGAACTAGTAAAATTTATCTAATTTTGCTACTTTGATAAGCCTTAAACCAAAAAATCCATTATAAAGGGTCTTAATACTTCTGCCAGTCATATTCTAAAATTGTTTTTTTTTGCTAATCTCCTAATTGGGTCATTTTCCATTGCACCTATGTTTCACCCTTGTGTTTCCATCTTGATATGTATATTGGTCAAATATTGCATCCTCGTAGAGGTTTGTAGTCCCTCCTAATAGTCCTTAATAGATTTTTTGAAGTGTGAGATGCATTATAAGTGTTCATTGAAATACCACATCAGCTAGTGGGGGTTTGTGCATGAGGGCAGTAAGACATCAAATATCCATAAGGTAACCCACAACCCCACAATAAGTGTACCATGACATGAAAAGTGATTTGCGGTGTAGCGAGATGGTGTAAGATGTAAAAGGTATGTGGTTCCATTTCCTTGTGAGGGTTTTAATCTATTGTGGTGGGACTACAATATAGGTTGGCATTGTATTTATGGGAAATATAGAATTGACTGTATGGACTTTAGACTGTTCGATCTTCTTAGATCAAGGATGTATATTCAAACTCATATACAATGATTTACCATTGCATTTTTCAACACATGTTGATATTAATGGTGAAGTGACTGAGTTCAAAAGCTAAGATATCTAGAATTTGGTACCATTTTGATCATTCATAGTAGCTTAGTGTGTTCAAAGACGAAGGGATTTGAAGCCTAGTGTAGGCTCTGCAACTATTGTATGAACAGGTAAGTGCATAAATGCCTCTCTTCTATCAATTCCATAGGTGTTTTCAATTACTATTTTCAAATAACTCTGTGAATAAATGGTTTCAAACCATAATTAAGTATAATTTACATAATGCCTCTTAAGAAAAGTGAGTCCGCGAGTAAAAATGGAGAGTCCTCAACTCCTAAAGATAAGAAGAGACCACTTCAGTAATTAATCTTGGATGTATTGCCAAAATTAGTTGATAATGGTTATAAGAACGTTTTTAGGGATGAAGTACATGGATGTAAGGATGTTGTTATTCCCATTTTAGGGTGGGACTTGTTTTGGTACTTTTATGATAAGAAAAATGCTAAGCTCCCAGTTTTAGACCATTGGACTCTTGGCTTGGAAAGGCTAGTTGTCCTTAATATCTTTATGGATGTTGAGTTCATCAAGCTATTGGCATGACATTATCATGGAGTAACAAGGATTGTAAGGATTCCAGATGGGTCACCACTAGTAGTATTAACCAAATCTACCATCATAGAGTGTTTCATGCTAAACAAACAAGCTTTCACCAAAATTGATCTTCGAAAAAGTGATATGGACTATAATAGATTGAAGAAGACTTATCGAAGTGATGAGCTCACAATGTATATGAGGAAGGGTGCAATTAAAAAAAGGATACCTATTTCCCCATCTGGTAGACCATTTTGAGTGGATTATTTTTAAGCATACTTCAAGAGGACATATTTTCCTTGTGTGAGGTGTTGGGAATAGATGCAAATGATAGGATGTCAGTTAGTCTTATGATGATGGCCATGGGCATCCAAAATCTAGAGGTGAATATTAATTTTTATTTTCCTTCAGTAATTGAAAAGGGATTACATGAGGGATTTCTTCAAGGGAAAACAAGGCTCCCATTACCTTGAAGCATTACTCCTTATTGTGCCATTTAATTTTGTATCAAAACAAAGATTGGTGGACCCAAAGAATGAATATGAGAATTCTTCATTAGAAGGGAGAAATAATGTCATTACAAATTTGGTGCTATATTTGGGACAACAGGTGCAAGAACAATGACTATGTAATTTTTCATGATGATTTTGTAGTCAGAATTATGGCCACTCTTGGTAGTATTTCACCAAGGCCACCTTTTGAATAAGGGATTTGTTAATACCTTTGTTATTAAAACCTAAAAAGGGACATCCACATAACTTTGGTGATTGTTTTATCATGTATGATCATACACTAACGAGGATTTTTGGATGCCCTCAGCTTCACCATATTTTGTCCAAATTTTTCCTTCCTCATTTGGAAATTTTAGAAAATTTCATGTAGCAGATGTTGTGGATGGAAAGAGATGTTATGAAAAAATAGAAGGGTACATTCTTACTTGACTTGAATATGTATGGAGGGCTCTCTATCGGTTCAAATACTCTTGAAGAATTGTAAATTTATTTGAAGGGAAGGTCTTCTTTGAGATCTAAAGTGGAAAGGCTCTTTGACATTGAGGGACATATAAATATTGTAAAGAAAGCTATTCTCACCAAGACATGGATCACCCATGAGGTGGATTATGATGAATATTTGGTAAGGAATTGTGTCACTCCTCAAGAGGTGTTTCTAAGAAAGAGGACATGGGACATTTTGGTGGTAACTAGAAGAAGAAAGGAAGGAAGAGGACCCTGATTTCTTAAGATTCTTTATGGAAGAGGGAAAATCTCTCAAGAGAATTGATTTGATTATTGATAACTTTGAAAAGTTATATGATAAGTTAGTGAGGGGACTGGAGATTCAATCCACAAAGCCCACCAAGCTTCCTATTAAGAAACCAAGAGACATTTTGATCTCTGAGGCCCCTTCTAATTTAGTTTTAGTGAAACATTTTTTACTAGTTTCACTTATGAAGCAACCAAGGTCTAAGAGAGAGAAGATATATGATTTAACTCCCTTAGTATCACATGAAGTGATAGAAGAAGATTCTATGTTAATTGCATAATTTAATTCAAAAGAAGGAATAAGTGGCACTAGGTATAACCCCAAGATTGATACTTTGGCCTTTTGGGAAAAATAAAAGAATACCAAGAAGCCAAATTTTTTGGGTGTTGTGCAAGAAATGAGGGAAGTCACTATGGTTAAAACGCTCAAGAGAACTTCCACACTAGAGGAAGCCACCATGATAATGAATTTATCCATGTTTACTCAAGTTTTTGTTAAGAGTATGGAGCTCAAATTGGTGGAATATGAGGACCAAATTGATATGAGTGAAGAAGTATATAGGTTTTTTACGGAAAATGTAAAACTAAAAGAGCAATTGAAAGGAGTTGATTCCTCTCAAGGCGAGGAGATTGTGATTTATCAATCCTCCACAACTAAAGAATTTGGTACTGATACAACTTTTGTAGGTCAAATAAATACATTAAAGTAGGGTTGAGGAAAGGAGATTGAAAACTTGAAAAAACTTAATGAAGTCATTGAAGAGGGGGTGAGATGTCGAATCTTTGGTATATTGGAAAAAGTTTTAGAATATTAGGTCAGGATTTTTATGGATAAGAAAAAATATGTGCACCAGTTCTATGTTTCTTTATCACAAGAATTATAACAGATGAAGGCTCATGTCCCAATTTTAGATCCTTTGTTTAAGAAATGGCAACCTATTCATCACACTTTGGTAACATTGTGTAAATTTCTACAAAGAATTTTTGGATGCTCCAATAGTTCTAAAGCCCACTAAGAAGAGGGTGAAGATGGTTATTAATGAATTCTACTATATATTTGGGGAGAGTTAGAAAATCAAAACAAAAATGGAAACCTTTCATACACTCAAGAATTGGTCTATACTAGATATTCTTGGGTTAAATGCTCATCTCAAAGGTTTTGATGATTGGAAGAATGAATTCAATAAAATAGTTCCCAATGTAATTACTCATTTTCAAAAGGGTCAAGAAGTAAATTTTTATAGTTTTAATCTAATTTTGGATGGAATAATTGGATTGGATTCGAGCTTTTCCAAGTTTATCATAGAAGTCAAAGGATTGTTGAATAAAAGGTGTAAGGATCATTTGGTAAATATGCCACAAATTCAAGAATATAAATGGACAAATGAATATAAATTATTTCAATGGGAACAAGAATATTTGGTTCCTCTTAAAGATTAGAGGTCGTGTCCCAGAGTGTTGCAAAGTGATCAAGTTTTGTGTTAATTGTCACGAAGAAGGGACCTTTCTAGATCCATAAATAATGGGCACCTCATGAATATCAATAGACCTTGGATATGCTTAATTTCTATGTTACAAAGATTTTGGGCCTTCAATACTATGATGTTTTTATTTTCATATTTTTTCTCCTAAACCAGTTGTATTTGTGTAATATTTTGGTTGGTGAAATTAGAGATAAATAAAAGATAATCAATGTAATAAACATTTATTGTTTTATGCATCTAGGTGCACAATTAAAGGGTGTTATAGAATTGTAATGGTTTGAAGCTTGTTACTTCCTTCAACTACCTATGAGAGGGAAACCATGACTATTGTAGGAAAAGGGATTTTGTTCTAGGGGGAAGGAACACATTGTAAGAATCTTTTTTGAAGAAAAGTAATGGAAATAAAGTAATAAGTTGGTGCCTGAATTCTAGTTTTAATTGTTTTGTTGAGGTTATTGACAACAACTATCTAGCTATCTCCAATTTGATGTTTTACTTGTTTTTTAAATTAATGTATCAAGTACATATATCTGGTTTATCAAAATAAAATTCATATTTTGTGTGGTTTATTTAATTGGTTTCTTCAAGTAAGAATAAAGCTCATTCAAATAAGTCATAGTAACCTAGAGGATTCATTTGAATTAAAAAGAAGAGACTATTAATTAATTTCCTTGCACATTTATGCAAGCCATAAACATAAAAGTTCCAAACAATTTGAATTATAACCAATAGAAGGATGCATATCAATTTATATTTTTACTCTGTTACCCATTGGAAGAAAGGCACTACTCATCTTTATTCCAAAAAAAATTATTGTAAAATATTTCCTAAACAATTTCCTAAATAGTAGGAGTAGCAGTTAGTTTTGTATTTGAATTATCTATTTCAAACCCTCATGGCAGTGTGAAATAGATTTAGAGAGGAATAATTAATTGAAAAAAGGTGTGTTCACACAAACCCTTCAAATCTATATTATTTTTTTAATCTACTTGATTATCATCAGTTAATACCAGAGAGTTAATAGTAATTTACATTATAAAGGTACACCCACCTAGGCATATAAGAGCCTAAAGAGTAGGGAATTCTAGCCATCTGGGTTAATTCTATTCATTAGCCAGATCACTTGTTGAACCTGATCATAAATCTTGGAATACTTTTAGGGTTTGTCAATCTATTGAATTGGGAACCAATAGATTGGTGACGCCACTAAGGAATGTTGATTGTAATTAGCAAAGGATTTGAATCTAACCCTAGAAATTTATGAAATTGAAGTTGTTTTAGTCTTCCTCTTTTTCAAAAAAGAGATGGTGACTCTCATTAGAAACCTCCATGAAATTGTTGTATGATTGATCAATTGAATTTTAAATCAAAAAGGTTAAGTTTAGACATCATATCATTAAATCATTTCCTAACATGGATGGTAGAAGATCTTTACACCAACAAAACCTAAATAACTCATTGAATAAAGATAGGAATAAAAAATTGTTAGAAAAGAATAAGGATGGTTCAAATCCCCCTCCCACTTCAAATATATCTACTAATAATGAAGGAGTTTCTACAAATGCACTTGTAATTATTGAATTACATGAGAATCTTCAAAATGGAAAAGGGAATGCCTCTGAATAATATTTTGACATATGTAACAATCCTTTGTATAGGATTGTATTACATAGTAATGAAAATTTTCCACCAAGAGATTCTCACAATTTTCTTAAACAAAATAGCTTATACAGGATTGCATTCCCATTTAAACCTAATCTCCAAAAGATGAAAGAAATTGGAGACCGTGTGGATGAAGGCATAAGACAAGTTGAAGCTAGAAGAGACTATGGGGAAACAATTACCAAGTAATATGTTAAGAATTCACAACATAGGTAGGGGTGAAAACACCTCAATTGGTACACTTTACTACTTCTTATGTTGTTTTTACTTCAGTGAGAGAATTTACTGATTAGGAGTTAAAGAAAAAAATAGAACAAATGCTAGCACAAGTTGAAAGGTTTAAGCTAATAAGGGAAAAGGAAGTATTGGTGTTGAATAAGAATGTTTTGTGCTCACACTTTCACTTCTAGGGTTTTGTAACCAAAAAGGAAAGGGGACAAAACTCCACTATTCACTCAAGAACAAACCCTTGATATTTCAATGCAAATGAGATTGAAATATGGCAAAAGGAGAGTTCTAGGGAAAAAGTAACAGCAAGTGAGGGTTCACCACCAAGTGTAAATTTGGAAAATGCAAAATGTTTGAAAACATAGTGTGATATGAAAACTAATACTAAATGACCTAAAAATGCAAGTAAAATGTAACAAAAAGTTGTGAAATTGGAAGTTTCCGCCTAGAAACTCGCTGGAGATGGAATGGAGCTTTAGATCATTGAATTTTCTAATGCTGAAGCAAGTTTCAACCAAAAGGGTACTCAGATTTACAAAATTCATGTTCAGGATTGTACTGTGGGACTCATTTTCCAATAGTGGTGAATTAGTCCACTTCTTTTTTAGAAATTCTGAATTGGATTTTGTTGCTCTCAGTTTTCTCTGCTCTTCCCAACAGATTTTTGGATCAAAAACTACAAAATTCAACCTATATACCTTCTCCAAGGCTTTTTGGCAACTTTGACAACTTTGGATTGCTTTGAAAACCTTGATGACAATTTTTCCAATATTTCCCTTTGAAAAATATGCAACCTAGACCTATAAATCACATGCAAAGAGAGCAAAAAATGTTGTGGGGTTAGTGAAGAGGGGTTTTCCTTGGCCAAACCCCTTGTTGGTAATTAAACCCTTAAAATGTGTACTATAGAAAAAAAAGGCAACTTACTTAATTTGGGAAATAATTAATGATAATAAGGCCTTGATTTGGTGTTGTGAGGTGTTTTACACATCCACACTAGGTCTTGGATGCTTGCAAACATAATAAAATGTATCTAATAGTGTCTTGTAAAGGTGTTGTAAAATGTTGTAAAATACTTTCACACTTTTCTAGACTTAATGAACCCATCTTCCCTTAATTCAACATTATAAAATGTTTTTAATAACATTATCACACTAATATAGAAGGTTTATGAATTAAATTTAATGTTAATCTAGTGTTGTATTGTTTCTTACACATTCACATTAGATATTGTGCCTTTCTAGGCTATGTGGACCTCATTTTAGTGTTGTAAAGTGTATTTAATCACAATTTCACATTGAATCCTATGTCCCAATCCAAAATTTGCCTTGACATCATCATTAATAGGCCCCTATTACGCCATATTATGCATCCTGAGGCAATATTTGATGAAATACCTGACATAGTCATCATATAAACCTTATTTCCTTCCTAGAATCCTAGTTGTCAAATGGCCCCCACTAGGACTAATTTTCCACCTGTGACAAATGAGTCCCTACCAGGTGGGACTAATTTTCCCAAGGTGGTTAATGAGTCCCATTTGGGCCATTTTTGACCTTTGAACAAGAAAAACTAAAATTTAAGTTTATTATTTTTACATGGAAGCCTTAGGGATCCAATTTACGGATGAATAAGGTGAATTTCCTATAAAATAAAGTATTTGAGCCCTAATTCATAATATTTTAACTTATACACACATCTCTCATCATTCATTCATCATCTATCTTCTTTATCAAGTCAAGTAAGTTAGGTTTTCATCATTTCAAGTCATTAAGATAATAATTTTTAGACATTTAAGGGAAAATTATTCATGTTTCACTATAGATATTCAAGATCAATCATCATGGCAAGGTAATAACTCTATTATTGCATGATTCATTACATTCTTTCATCATTTTGGTTTAATTACCTAAAAGGGGTTTGACCAAGGAAAATCCCCATGCCCTAACATCCAACATTTTTCTTTCTCTTCTTGTGTGTTTGCAAATTTAGACATATTCAAGGCTTGGAAGTTGTTAAGAATCAATTTTAAAATTAGTTTAATTCTTCCCTTTATTGTCTAAGGAAAAATATCCATCAAAAGTCACTTTTAGGCCTGAAAATCAGAGTTTTGGAGGCAGACACTTGCCAAGAGCCAAAGAGTAGATTGGGGACTCCAGTTTCCAATTTTGGATTTTTAGAAATTAAAAAGGTGACTCATTTTCCATTGGTGGTGAATGAGTCCCACTGCTAGGCCTAATTTTGGTTCTCTGCAATTTTGGATACCCATTTGTCCAAAACGAGCTCTAGTTCAGTTTTTTAGAATTGGGACTGATTCGCCTAGAATGGTGAATGAGTCCATAGGCCTAAAAATCAGCATCAACAACATTCTAGAATTCATTTCTAGTCTCCATATAGATCTCAGGTGCACATTTTTAGTTTCATCCATTTTTATACAGTTTTGTTCACATTTCTAGGTGTTTTGCATTACACATTGTGTTTTCAAACAAGTTGCATTTCAATAGTTTTGCATTCCTAATCAATCAATTTTATCAATTAGCTGCATCTAGATCATTTCATTTAGTCTTAATTCCATCATCCTTTTATTATTTTGAGTGAACCACCTAGATTTTGGGTGTGGGATCTATCTCTTTCCATTAAGTGAAAGACCCTAATTAAGCAAAAGAGACAACATTTCATCCATCCTAAAATATATGGTTCATTTTGGTGAACCTTCTTTTCAAACATCTTATTTTATTATTTGGAGTTCATTTTCATCCTAATCCTAGCTTGCATTGAATTTGCATTAGAGTTGCATTGATTAATTTGCATCTAGGGTTTCAAATTTTTGCATTAGTGAAAAGGTCATTTAGCTTACTTTTTTTCATATAATTTCCTTAAAAATTTCTGAAATTTTGCATCTCCCTCTTAGGTCTGAATCATACAACATCAAACATATAAAAAAAATCAAAATTTATGAAAATTTAGCAAAAAACCCTTATTGGGACTCATTCACCATACTGGGCGAATTAGTCCCTGTCCAAATTTTTGACTGACTATTACAACATCAAAAACCTCATTTTTGTGCTTCCTAATCCTCCTAGTATCATATAGTATAATTCTAGAATTTTTTTGGAACATTTTATTTTATGCATCTAGCTCAAAAACATCATTTTAGATTACTCATTCTTCAAATCACTTCAATTGCAAACATCCTTACATTTGAAAATGTTTCCATTTTTGCAATTTGCATAACATTGATAAAAGTACTTTTCACTTTTGCATATACAATATTTCTATTCATAAAACTTTGCATAAATTTGATAAAAGTGCTTTTCATTCTAGCATGTACATTGTTTGCATTCTTCGAATCTTACATATATTGGATAAGAATGTTTTGTATCTTTGCATATACATTGTTCATATTGCATGAAATGGATCTTACCAGGACCTCCTAGTGGAAAGTAGTACAAAATTTTTGAACTAAAGAATACTCTTGCTAAGATATCATTATGGGACCTTATTCACGTCTCCCCTCATTACCACACCATGATTCAAACTGCCTTACAACAAGTTCCTATCCCTTCTAATACACAACCACATGATACAACAGCCATGATTCAAGCCTTAAATGATGACATTGTTTTCCACCAAAGTGATCTTCCTCCTTTAGAAGTGAAAAAACAAAATGAACCTTTTATGATTATCGCTCAATATAAAAAAAAAGGGATTAAGAGAACTCTTCTGGATACTGGTTCTGCTCTTAATGTATGTGGATTGAACCTTCTTGATAGAATTGGTGTTGATAAATCAAAAATTCGACCTAATCCTTTATCCATCAAGGGACTTGACAATGTATGCAAACAACTGCTTGGTGTGATCACTTTCCCTATTACAGTTGGAATGGCCACATTGGAAACACCAATCCATGTTATGCCTAATGATCTTTCATATAACCTTCTCTTAGGCTAACCATGGATTCATGCAATGAATGGTTTTCCTTCTACTCTTCATCACAAAATGAAATACCTCTACAGCAACAAAGTGTACACACTTGACATTGACCCTCATCCAAACAATTCTTTAAACATCGAGGAAAACAAAGAAAATCCCTTGAACACATTAACACCAACCACACAAGCGGAACTCGCACAACCAAAAGAAAAACAACAACATACTGAACAAATCATGATGCTATTAGAAGATGATTAGGGTTCCTTGGATTTTGAACATGAATTCATGGGCTAGTACAAAATCATCCACAAAGATTCAAATAAGGAAAAATAAAAAACAATAATGTCAACACGAACTTTAGATGACCTTTCAAAAGCATCGGCCTCAACCACTTCAGAAAATGAATCAAATTACACAACAAACTTTGATGAACTTAATCAAGAACAACAACCAACTTCAAAGCAATGAAAAAGCTTTATGGATGAGGTTATGAACTTATGAAACAACTTTGATATAGTGGAAAAGGATGCGGTGCTAATGAGCAAGGTATCTGCAATTATCAATCTTAGCACACAATAAACAACTCATGGTCTTGGTTATTATCCTGTGATAGAAATCACCAAGCCTCCACTCAACATCAACACTCTCACACAAAAATCCTCTAAACCAACTTTAACTATAAAGCATCCTAAACTAATAGACAATATTGGCCTTCATCATTCTCCTTTTCCAACAATCAAACAAACACCTACATCTTCACTTAATGTCAATGTCATCTCGCAAGACACCAATGATTTGCATTCGATAGATTTTCCCTCCTATAAGAGTGAGAACAAAATCTCACAATCTAGAGAAACTTGTGTAAGTATGACATCTACTACTAAGCAAGATGTATCTTTGATGCAAACCACAAGACCACCTTCTACCATTGATCAAGAGGGTATCTTGTTGAGACTCCTCCAAGATCACTTGATCACCCTCCCTCACAAAACTCATAAGAAATGCTATTAGAAGACTTCATTTTGTGCATATCATAGAGTTCATTGTCACTTCATTAATGAATGTAAGGCTTTGAGTACTTAAATACAACATTTTCAAGAGTTTGGTGTTCTTCCTTATGTGGGGGGCACCTAATAACTCTAATTGATGTTGATTTTGTTTCTACCTTGCATCTCATCAATCATTTCAGCTCACCTTTGTCTTGCACTAAGTGAGGGAAAGGGGTTTGATAGCCTTGTCTTTGTATGCCACTTGTCGTTGCCTCTTTTGACTATTCATTAATCTTTCATGAACATATAAAAGCAAGCTTGGGATGTGGATGACCTGCCTGTAGTTGGTTCGCATGTGACAAACCACCTTTTTCATAATGTAGCTTATCGAAAACATATGACTTGGCATAGGGGTTTCCAAATAATATCTCATGTCTTCTTCTACTTTAAAGAAATTTCTCATAGTACTAATGTTTGCAACCACTTTAAAATGGGGGGCATACATCCCCACTCACATTTCATTGAGTGATTTTATTTTTCTTGTGATTTCCTTTCTTGGACACATTTGGCACAATGTTCCACAAGATGAGACCTTACACTTGTCCTCTCTTGGAGACAAGATGAGACCATTTGCACTTTTCCTCTCTTGGAGACATTAAGCATGATGTTCCATAAGATGATACATTGCATGAATTAAGAAAAATCCCTTTGAACAGTTCTTACACTATTTTGCATTTATAATGTCTATGAGTGTCAAGCATATGAAGTTTTGCATACCTCATAAAGGTCAAAAACCATTTCATTATTGTAGTGCCTTATTAAAGTTATTAGGAGGCATAACTTTTGTATGGTTGAGCGAGAAGCCCATTCTAAGGCACAAATTTCCCCATAGCCACCTCTCTGTGTGTTATCACATATCAATCGTACCTGTCTTGGCTTCTTGGGTCTTCTCACCCGGTGAACAACCAAGAGTTACATTTCTCCAAAGTGAGTATGAATTTTATTTTTGAACAAACAACCTACCTCTGATCCAAAACTAGTTGAAAAAATGGTTGAAGCTTGATCCACCTTTTTATTTCTCTCTTCTAGTTCTTGCCATTGTATGATCATGTATCTTGTTTCACTACATATCAATCACCTTGTGTGTGTCCTTTTGCACTTATGTTGGCTTGACTTAGGATCTTGGACCCTAGGGGCTGGCGCAACCTCCTTTGATCTTCATCATCCTTTGTCACCCACATTGGTATGATTGGACCTCTCTTGAATGTCTACTTTAGTGTGGGTTTGAAGCAAGTTCATCCTCTCACTATAGTGGGGGCTAAATGTACCATAGAAAAAAAGGAAAATTGCTTGATTTGGGGAATAATTAATGATAATAAGGGGCCTTTATTTGGTGTTGAGAGGTATTTTAGACATCCAGACTAGGTCTTGGACCCTTGCAAATAGAATAAAATGCATCTAATTGTGTCTTGTAAAGGCATTGTAAAGTGTTGTAAAAGACTTTCACGCTTTTCTAGACTTAATGAACTAATCTTCCCTTAATTCAACATTATAAAAAGTGTTTAATAACATTATCACACTAATCTAGAAATTTTTTGAATTAAAATTAATGTTAATCTAGTGAATTGTAATGTGTCTTACACATTCACATTGGATATTGTGCCTTTCTAGGCTGTGGACCTCATTTTAGTGTTGTAAATTGTATTTAATCACACTTTCACATTTAATTATGTGTCCCAAGCCCTAATTAACCTTCACATCATCATTAATAGGCCCCTATTACCCCATATTGTGCATCCTGATGAAATATTTGATGAAATACCCGACATAGTCATCATATAAACCTTATTTCCTTACTTCTTATCATCTTAGCTATCAAATGGGACCCACTAGGACTAATTTTCCACCTATGGTGAATGAGTCCCTACTAGGTGGGATTGATTCACCCAAGGTGGCGAATGAGTCCCATTTGGGCCATTTTTGACCTTTGAGTGGGAAGAAATAAAATTTAAGTTTATTATTTTTACATGTCGGCCTTCGGGATCCAATTTAGGGGTGAATAAAGTGAATTTCATATAAAATGAAGTTTATAAGACCTAATTCATAATATCTTAACTCATACACACATCTCTCATCATTCATTCATCATCTATCTTCTTTATCAAGTCATGAAAGTTAGGATTTCATCATTTCAAGTCATTAAGATAACAGTTTTTAGACATTCAAGGGAATATTCTTCATGTTTTGCTATAGATATTCAAGATTAATCATCATGGAAAGGTAATAACTCCATTATTTCATGATTCATTACATTCTTTCATCATTTTGATTTAATTACCTGAAAGGGGTTTGACCAAGCCAAACCCCCAATGCCCTAACATCTAACATTTCTCTTTCTCTTCTTGAGTGTTTACAGATTTAGACATTTTGAAGGATCGAAAGTTATCAAGAATCAAGTTGAAAAGTTTTTTAATTCTTCCCTTCATTTTCTAAGGAAAAATAACCATCAAAAGTCACTTTTAGACCCAAAAATCAAAGTTTCAGAGGTGGACACCTATCAAGAGCTAAAGAGTAGATTAGGGACTTCAGTGTCCACTTTTGGATTTTCAAAAATTCAAAAGTGGACTCATTCACCATGGGTGGTGAATGAGTTCCACTGCCAGGCTTGATTTTGATTTTCTACAATTTTGGATACCCATTTGTCCAAAATGGGCTTCAGTTCAATTTTACAAAATTGGGATTGATTCTACCAAAATGGCGAATGAGTCCCACCAGGCCTAAAAAATAAACATTAGCAACATTCCAGAATTCAATTATAGTCTCCATCTAGATCTTAGGTGCACATTATTAGTTTAATCCATTTCTATATAGTTTTGTTCACATTTCTAGGTGTTTTACATTACATAATGTGTTTTCAAACAAGTTGCATTTCATTAGTTTTACATTCCTAATCAGTCAATTTTATCAATTAGATACATATAGATAATTTCATTTAGGCTTAATTCCATCATACTTGTATTATTTTGAGTGAACCACCTAGATTTTGGGTGTGGGAGCTATCTCTTTCCATTAGGTGAAAGACCCTAATTGAGCAAAAGAGACATAGCATTTCATCCATCCTAAATTCTATGGTTCAAAATGAAATGAAATAGAATAGAGAATGATGAATGAACAAATAATGATGTTGCAACTCACCAAACCCTTGTAATAAGGTGCTACAAACATGTAAGTGATGGCTCCAATGGATGACAACTTGGAATCTAGCATGATGTTGATAGATCTTGAATGTAATGCTTACTTGAATCACAAAATCCTACATCACAAATGTTCTCTCTAAAAAAACATGATGCAAGCAATGTTTGACATGATGAATGACACTTGAAAAATGCTCTTGATTGCTAGATAATTTACCTTTGAAATTCCTTGAATGCTCTTATGGATGCTCAAATTCTCTTGTGAACTATATGCATGAATGCTTGTAAAATTTTCTAGGTATAAAAATGAGAGAAATAAGCTTGTATTTATACTCAATTATGCAATAATTCCTAAAATTACAACACTATAGGCTGACCTTGGATCTTGGAGAATAAAAACCCACCAGAATTTTGAATTAATTTGAATTTTGAGTTAAAGGGGACTCATTCGCCACCCTAGGTGAATGGGTCCCATCTAAGGGGACTCATTCACCCATAATGTAAAATGAGTCCCACCTTAGGAATTTAAGGTGGATTTCAGGATTTTGATGCTTTAAATGATATTTGTTAGGATTATTCTCAAAAATACACATAAATAAGGCCCGTGAATGCAAAATGGGGCCAATTAAAGCATAAGAAAGCCCAATTATTAATGAAAATTTGATAAAATTGTGAAAGTGTGTTACAACACTTTGAAATAAGGCTTGGTAAATGATGAAAAGAGGTTATTTTATTAACAAGACCTTCGAAAGGTGTGAAAGTGTGTTACAACACTTAGGCAAGGTATCAGTTGAATCCTTTTAGTTCACAAGGACCCAAGACCTAATGTGAATGTGTTATCCACACTAAATCAAGGAAACATTAAGCCCAAATCCATAAGAAGGACCCAAACGAGTGCAAAAAATGTCAAAGAACCCTTTTTTGACACTATAGGTGCAAGAGATACTCCAGTTGAGTGCCCAACCTATTTCAAATGTATTACAATATAGAAATGTCTTTAATCAGGTTGGATGTGTGAATTCAAGTGGTTCTTTAATCCCATAAGTGCCTTGTAATGCAGTTGGAAATCTTGGAAATACAAGTAATGCTCATCATACATAGAAAAAAAAATTTGCACCACAAGTTTCAAATCCAATGAGTGTTTTAATGAATTCTCAACCTATCAATAATTCTTATTCTTTTCCTCATGGTCAAGGAGGAGTGAGATATCAAAATCATGGATATAATCAATATGCTAGGAAGTATCAATATTAATATCAAGCTCCACATCAAAAAATTTAGGGAAATATGAACCCTCCTAGAGGTGTTCATCAAAATGTGCAGCAAGGTGTGCATCAACAACAACAACAGGGACCTCAACACCAGCAATATCAGTCTCATCAAAGACAAAACCCATTTGTAAGGGGACCTATGAATGTAGATATATTTAGACAACTTGATTTCTTTGGCATTCAAGGATACAAAAATGCAATTGAAAATGAGGTAAGGAATGTAGTCCCAAATTTCTTTGGAAATAATGTTGTCTTAGGAGAAGATCACATAAGGGCATTCGAAAAATTCATGGAAAATTTTGATATAGAACATGAGGATGCTTATATGAATTAGTTCATGTAGTCATTAACTGAGGATGCAAGATACCGGTACAAGAACATGCATGATGCCTCAATCAATTCTTGGGCCGAGTTCAAAATAATATTCAAGGAGAAGTATGGGGATCATTCTGACCTGACGTTTTCCCTACATGAGTTAACAAATATTCAAAAGGATTACAGTGAATGAGTTACAAATTTTAACATTAGATTCATGAAGTTGTTCAATAGGATTCCACCTCATTTGAAGCCTACAGATCCTATGTGCCTAGTGTTTTACCTAAATGAATTTGATCCAAAGATTGGTTATGAACTCAGAACAAGGAATCTGGATGTCCTTACTAAGGCATTCAGATCTTCTCTAAATATAGACAATAATAGAAAGGCCTTAGGAAATATTGGTAGAAGAGACGAGGTTAAAATATTGTAAAACCCTAATGCCCAACAAAATAAGTAGCCAAGAGAAGATGATAAGCTTGATAAGTTCTAAAATTTTATGAAAGATTTATCATATAAAGTAGCAAAGAATGAAAATGGGATATATTATGATAAATCCAACCATCATAGGAATGAAGGTTGAGATCGCATGATATGCGTTACAAAAAAAACTAGAAAGATGGGAGGCTCTTTGATAGTGATAAGAAGCAAAATTCCAATAAAGATACCCATGATCCATTGAAGAGGCATGGAGATAATATGGTGGAGGATACTCCATGGTGTGTTCCTTGTAACTTGCCTCGTTATGTTGAGTATTGTGTAGTTCAAAAATCAATTCAATAATTTGAAGCATTGTATGATTAGGAAAGAGATAAGAACACTATCAATATGCTGCCAATCAGACCTTATAGGGTAAATAAGGAATATTCATCTTCAAAGGAAGGTGGATTTGAGTATGGTATAATACACAAAAGGTGTAACATTCATGTTGGTCAATAGGAAGTATTCTCTGATCAAGAGGATGAAAATATAGGATATCCTTTGATTTGTATTGTAAAATCACAATCAAGTCAAATCCAATTAAGAATACCAATTGAGGAAGAAATAAAAGCACTCATAGTTGCTGCAATAGCACAAGATAGAAGAAACTATAATCTCAAAAATATAATAGTAAATTAAAATAAAGGGACACTTGGGGGTTTGTTGGTGAAAGATCAACAAAATGATAAAAAACATACCTCAAAATTTTAGAAGAATGTCAAAAATGGAAAGTTTTAGAAGTTTACTCAAAAGTACATGTTGAATGAGGCATCAAGAGGTGATCAGAATAGAATAAAAAATGATCCTAAGAAGTATCTAATGGAAGAGAAAAAAACATGCTAACATAGAGATGAGTAAAATAGAACCAGTAACAAGTATACCTTCCTTTGACATAGCACAGGATTTATCTCAGATTAAGGTGTCAGTTCCTTTATTGGAAATGATGAAAGTTGATGAGTATACAAATAGTTCAATGAAGTTAATTTCAAATGTGTCAAATAAGCCTAAAGTTCAAAATAAGAATAAAGATGAATTAGAAAAATAACGAAAGGCATGTTAATAATGTCAAAGGAGAGATTATGAAGACTCTTGAGATCTACTTAGAAAATACTCTAAAAAAGAACCCATCTTTGGTTAATCCTTTCTACACCACATTATTGATAAACAACAAGTTGTTAAAAAACTGTATGATAGATTTGGGGGAAGTAATAAACATTATGTCCATGTCAATCATGAAAGAATTGGGTTTGTGGGTTGATCCCACATATGGAATGTGCTATGCTATGGACAATAGATCAATCCCTATCATTGGGGTCATTTGGGATGTAGAATTAAACATGGCTTCTTATCATAGGGCTTCATATAAAACTAACATCTCCATGGTTGATACTTCTCCATACTATGGCATGTTTCTATCAAGATAGTGGACTGCTACAGATGGAGGGAATGTTCAATTGGATTTATCATATGCAACTATACTTATTAATAGAAAAAATGTTAAGATGTACAAAGAGCCATGATTTGAGCGAGTGATAGAACATATTGATCCCAACCAGATGAATTTATTCTATGATGTAGACTTGGGAAGTTTTAGAATTGAGCATTTACATCCTCAATTATAGAACAATGATCCAATTAGCATTGTAGTTCAACTAGATGAATGTGGTATTTGGAAAATGTACTTTGATGGTGCCTATAAAAAAGAAGGTAATGGAGCAGGTGTGTTTTTCATTACACCCAATGGTAGGATATTTCAATACTCATTCTTGTTATCATTTGAGTGGCCTAATAACATAGCAGAGTATGAAACATTGTTGCTAGGCCTTAATATCACCATTAAATATGGAATCAAGTTATTGATTGTATATGGAGATTATGAACTGATTGTTTCACAAGTCAGATCTAAGTACCCCTCAAAGAATAAGAGGCTCAAATAGTATAGACGTGTTGTATGGAATGTTGTGCAGATTTTTTATGCATTTTCCATTGAGTGGATAGAGAGGTCAAAGAACCAGAGGGTGGATTTTCTCACAAAAATCACTTTGAAAAGAGATGATCTTACATTGGAAAGCATCTCAGAAGTAGAATTCAAAATCAAAGGTCTTTTTTCCTTAACAATGTGTATGACTGGCAATTTTTTAATGATGATGACTTGATAAAATTTCTTCAGTGTGTGGAATAGTATGAGTCCTGAGAGATAGATTTCAATGCTTTTGTTGAAGAAGTGGATGGTAAAGACATTGTCTTTGGTTGAGAGGTTGTACAACTAAAAACAAACAAAATCCAAAAAGGCCTAGTAGCTCTAGAATGAGTCTTTGATAGGAACAACAGGTATACCTTAAAGCAAGCACTAGTCAATCAAGAAGATGTTGAGAAAATAAATCTTGGGACTAAGATTGCTCCAAAAAAGGTATACATAGGAAAGAAAATTAGTCCAAAAATTAGGGAGATTATCATAACTCTATTGGGGAAGTATAAAATAGTATTTGTATGGTCATATGATGACCTGAAATCTAATAGAGTTCTAAGACTTGTTTCAACATGAGATTCCATTAAAACTAGATGCTAAGCCCTTCGGGTAGTAGAGACCTATAAACCCTATGTTGGCACCAAAAATGCAAGATGAGCTAATGAAGCTTAGGGATGGTGGCATAATCAAACCTATCATAAATTCATCTTGGGTTTCAAACTTGGTACCAGTGAGAAAGAAGAATGGTGACATAAGGTTGCGTGTAGACTTTCATAATATAAACATCTCATCATTGAAGGATAATTATCCACTTCCCAACATGGAACCAATATGTTGCAAAGAGTAATAGGATGTGAGTTTCTATCCATGATGGATGGATTTTTTGGTTATAATTAGGTCAAGGTCAAAGAATTAGAGCAGTATAAAACTACCTTTACTAGACCATGAGGTACTTATGTATATGTAATAATTCCTTTTGGTCTTACAAATGCTAGCACTACTTTTCAAAGGGCTATGGATGTGGCTTTTGCAAAATTAATCAATATCATATTGGTCATTTACCAAGATGATCTAACTACATACTCAAAGAAATCTGATGCCATTGAAAAATAAGCTTATGCACTAGCAAAAGCGGTAAAGGAATTTAGGCCTTACTTAGTAGGATCACAAGTGGTTGCTTATGTACTAAATGTAGCAATCAAAGATGTCTTTGTGCAAATAGAGGTCACAAGAAGAAGATGCAAATAGATAAATAGAATTTAGGAGTTCAATATTGGCATCTAGATAACAAAACTTGTAAGAGGATAGGGATTGGCAAGGTTAATGGTTGAATCTAATCTAGAAGTGGCACAAGTGTGTACAATGTTGAGGTAGAAAAGGTTTGATATCCAACATTGAACACACACCTTGGTATACAAATCTAGTTCCTTACCTCAAATACATGAAATGCCTTGATGGTATGAATGTTAATCAAAAGAGGACATTGAAGCTTCAAGCATTAAGGTATGCCTTTGTGAATGGTGATTTATTTTGGAAAGATAAGGATGGTATTCTATTGTTATGTTTGGATGAAGAACAGGAAGAAAAGACTGTGAAGACAATGCATGAAGGTGTATGTGGAGGACATTTTTTCAGCCAAAACTACTGCACATAAAATACTAAGAGCAAGTTACTATTCATCGAAGATCTTTGCTGATGCTCACAAGTATGTAAGAAAAATGTGAGGCATGCTAGAATTTCTATGGTAAAGTGAAATATCAAGGATCCATGCCTTTGATGCCTATGCAGATTGAAGCACCTAATTACCAATGGGATATTGACTTCATAGGAAAAACAACATACAAATCAATTGGAGGGCATTGGTGGTTTAGTGTAGAAAATTATATCCCTTTACATTTTCACACTTGTTTGGCTCCTCCCTATTAAAATTTTGTTTATTTATGCCTTAATTGGTCATATTTTGCATCCACAAGCCTAGTTAAATGCACTTTTCTAAGGATAATCCTGACATTTAATAAATGGAAAATCATAATTTAATATTTTTGGCTATTTGTTCCAAATTTAGGGATCTGGGACCCATATACCCATTTGGGTGTAATGGGTCATATCTGGGTCTTGAGACCTTATTTCAAATGATACATTGAACATAACACTTCTCAAAGTCTATGTCCTAGGTTTAAGCCTCTGGGCCTCATATGCCTAACCTAGCGTATGAGTCCCACTTAAACCTAGGACCTATTTTGATTCAAATTCTTGGTGGTATTTTATTATCCTTAGATTCAATTTCTGAATGTCGGCTTGTACTGTTGTAATTTCAAGAAATTGGGCATAAACAAGTATAAATACAAGGTTATTTTCTAAGACACGACCCTCCATTTTCCTAATGTGTCTATACATTTTGATGATCCTAGTCCAATATTCCATGTGCCTCCATATTGGGTATTATACCTGAATCAAGAAAGATGGTCATTTTCTTGGCAAAGATAGGATAAAGTCAACTAGAAAGTTTTACCTATTTAATGGTGTCATGATTCCTCTGTGGTAACTAGATGCATTATTTTGATTATGTACATGTGTTTTGCATGATATGTTTTGTCAAGACATTATTTAGTACTTTTTTAATGCATATTCATTCACTAAGGATGGTATTTGACATGATAATTTATAATTTATGGTTGATCATTTGATTGATGCATAGTCTGGAAGGAACTAAGATAATTGTGGATATTATGTTTATATTGTGCACATAGTAATTCCTGTTATGGTTACCATAATTTCTATATATTCTAAGTGATGTATTGTTTATGTCACATTATGGTTGATCAGTTGATTTATAATCATATGTACTTATGATGATGATGATCTATTATGTTTTAGATGTGATTTTAATGAATGTTATGTTTGAGTACATTATGTTAATTTCCAGGATATGATTTTTATGAATCCACTTTATCATTATGGGCTATATATATGATGTTTTATGTAGGTTATTTGATCACGCCATTATTATGAAATGTATCCTTTTTATTATTATGTGCATATTCCTATTGTACTGACATATTTTGTGAGTTTCCATGGGTTTTAATACCGATGGATATGAGGGTTCCACTTATCCACCTATTGTCTTGCTATATTATGTTTGTCCTAGTTCTTGGTTCACAAGTCTTGATGTTAAGTTAAAATGATTCCATGTTGGTATTATATTTTGGTTGTTTCTTGTGATAACTTTAACCTTGTGATTTAAAATAGAATTTTCAAATTCTTTTAAGAAAAATTGGGGTATATTTTATGTTTGAGGAATAGGCTATTCCTTCGGTATAAGGGTTAGGAGTTTGTTCATATAAATTATGTCATTTTAAAAAGTTTTTATGACCCCTTTTATGTCCCCTTTTTAAAAGTGGTGAAAATGGGGAAATGGTTTTGGTAGTTGAGTTAGTTGGGAGGGAGTAACTTCTTCCTTCCCTTTTATAACCCCTCCTTATGGAGAGGAAGGGGTTACCATGCCATTTTTGCTCTCTTGCATTTTGAGTTCTTTCTCTAAGGAGATTTTTGGGGAGAAGAAGATCTTGGGAGAAGGAGATTGTGGGACGAGACTCTCTTTCATTTGTGTCTAAAATTTTTGGGATCATAGTGTTGGAGGTAACTCTTCCCTCTTGTTTTGTTGTTCTTGTATTCATAGTGCTATGTTGTGCATCTTTGAAAAATAAATGTTTTGTGTTTAGGGTTTTGTTTTGGGGAATTTCTTTTGGGATTTCTTGTTATGTCAAGTCTTGTAATTGTGATGCATTTTGTTTAGGTGTATCTTTTCAAGGGGAGGTGACCCCCTCTAGTATAGAGGAGTTTGGTCCTCCATGTTTGGGGTTGAGTGGGAGATTGCTCCCTCACATCAGTGCTTTCAATTGGGATAAGAGTATCCCATTAGGTGATTTCCATCACCAGGGGTATGAGTACCCCTTGACTCCTTTCTATGGGATATGAGTGTCCCCATTTTTTTTAGTATGTGCATTGGATGAATAAGGGAGGTGTTGTATGAGGATTTGTGGAGTTGTTTTGTGGAGATGGTTCTTGGTGTTATATACATGTTCTCATTATACCCATTCCTGGTCGAGCCCCCACTCCCCCTAAAAAGGTTTACCCTTAGGTTAATCCAATATGATTGTTTACTCTATAATTTCTTTTGTATCCTTGATCATGTGAGGTGTGTGACATATGTGAGTAATTGGTCTATATAAATGTGTTATGTGATTGAGAGTTCCTTCTCGTTATGATTTGTTAGTGACTATGTGGAAACCCCTTGCTTGGGGGTGAGTTGCTTGCAACCCTATGGATGGGAGGAGATCCCATCGGTCGTTGCTATTTTTCAATGTTTTCTCTCTTCTTTCAAGTCTCTTGATGAGCTATGAATATGCTTGGAATCAATGGGATGTTGTGATGAGTTGTCAAAAAGGCTTGTTTATTTGTTGGCACTTCAAGTTTAACGGTTCTTGCAAGATTTGTAATTCTTTAGAATAAAATGACTTATCAAGTCATGTTCAAAAAAGTATAACTTATTTTGTAATGCAAGTTGTTATGGAAACATTTGTTGTAGTATGGAAGGTCAAAAGGAATCCCCTTGGAAAAAAAAGAGAAGTGTTTCATTTTTTAATGCAAAAGAAATGTTTAATAAAGAAAGTGCCATTTATTTCATCTAATCATTGTTACATTTCTTGCATTTTTCTAGGTTATGGAAGTAACTTTTAAAAGCATGTTGTTAAGAACTTATTCAAGTTACATTATGGTTAATTGAGTTGCAAAATATTTTGGAAGGTCGAATCATATTTCCTAGTTCTAGGTTTACTCAGCATAAATGTTCTGAAACTGTGAATGAACGAAATGTAAATGTTACTGTGTAGATCTATTTTTAAAAATATGTGTATCTTGTTTAATGTTGCTTAAGATAATATTTTTCTTGGTAGCAATGAATGCATCTCTAAATCTGATAACAAAGAAAAAGGGGAACTCAATGTATTTATGGATTAGACTGAAATTTTGCGTAGGGTAGAGAACTCAAAGAAAAAAAAACATTTGCGGGAATCAAGCTTTAGTCAGATCGGACCCCCACAAATGTATTTGGCTGTAAAATACGTAGGACGATCATGGTGTGCAGAAATAATCTTGAAACAACAACAAAACTCTACACAATTATTAATAAAAGAAAGTCATAATAATAATGTCACGGTTATGAAAGACAAGTGCTCTGTAGTTGCCTAGCCACGGCCTCTCCTCTGTGTAATCTTGTTAGTAACAGGCGGGAACGAGCATGCAACCCGCTCAGCATTAGAGAAACCTTATATATCTTTATTCTCTTGTCTCTGTCGCCTCTTGAAATGGTGTTGCATTGGTGTCCATGCTTCTAGGGAAAGCTATGTCTAGAAATTCACCTTTAACTCTGACCTTTGTGGTATCGTGGTGTTATATCAATCTAGGGAAGCAGTGGGGAAAGGATTTTTTGGACGATGCAAAGGAGCAACAACGTATGAGGAACTCGATGCCATCTCTCTGGTTCCTACGCTACCTGCAAACTGTATGTAGAAAATGTTGTGTTTGAAGCCTGCGGTCAATGGAAAAAGTTTGGGGAAGTCTAAACCTGTCTCAGGGAACTGAATCAGATAGTTAGAAATCTGTCAAGACTCATCCAATTGTGAGTTTGGTTTTAGGTTGAGTCGACATCTTTCTGCTTTGACGAGAGTCGCATGAATCCTTACCATAGTTCCTTGTGGGTTGCTCCTAGTTATAGTTGTCCGCAGGAGTAGTTTGAGTTAGGCATATTAATAATATAATGGTGAGATTGAATCGAGATCAACCAAGGGATAGCTTGAATCTTCCAAACCTGTCGTAAGAAACCAAACCGGGTCATTTGGAGTCTATTCAGGCAACAAAAGAAAAGAAAAATGTTCTCTTACTCGTGTAAGCCAGTCATCTTGTGCAAATTATAGCATAACTAATTATGGGAACAAATTATAGCATAACTAATTGAAAAAGGCTCCTGGAATAGTATATAACACATTTCAAAATAGAAGGATAAGAAGAAAGCACCTTTTGATATATATCATGCAAATTAAATTGGTAGGTTTAAAGTCAGATTCCACCATTTTCAGCATCCTTATCGCCAAGGTAAATGGCACTATGAAGAGAGCCCAACTGTGCATCTAGCTTATGTAGATAGACTCACTTGATAAGGCTTTTGAACTTGGAAGATTTTGTTTTATTTAAATAAATGACGTAAAACTAAGCTATGTGACCTTACTCCCCATGTCAATATTGAAACTTTGAACCTAGGTAAATACATCTTAAAGAGGAGTCGATAGGATTAGGAGGAGGTAAATACATCTTTATATATATTGGATAGATTGTTCAAGCCTATGTTTTTAGCATTCCATCAGTAAATGTTTTAAATAAAGGAAGATCATCCAAAACAATATATAAATGACTCTGCACAGCAAGTTTGGCCCGTACAGTTAATTTTAAATATGTAGATCATTAACCGAATATTTGTCATGTAAAATTATATATATTGATCAAGACCGTAATAGTAAATGAACCATACAACTTGTGTAAGGTGATAAATAGATTCACTTGATTGAATGGTAAATCGATAGGTATGCAACTCATGTACCATGAGAAGCTTCAAGTAGATAATTCTAAATGAGTGATTCCGATTGAAGTGAGTTTTACTTTTCTTGAAATGTTTAGCAACTTAACTCTTACAATAAAATATTTAACTAGTAGGTGGATACTTCATTATCAAATTAGTCGTGAAAGGTATTAAGGAATTTAAGATAAAATAACTATAACAAATTTAAGTTGGAGCCTATCCTATTCAGGTAAACATTAGGCATTGTGAAATTTGTCCTTGATTTCCAATTTGATTCTTGAACTCTTAATTCAAATCATAAAACTAATTTAGATGGGATGTAATAAATTTAACCAACAAGTGTATCTTACATTAATTGCTTAAATCTTGGTCTTAAGATGAATTTATCACTAAGTTAAGAATGAATTTGTTTTGTCATCAATGTTATAGTAATGCTAGTCATTTTTTCTAAAATTTAAAACTTAAACTTGGTTATTTCATTTATTGTAGTTTTAGTTATTGTTTTAAATTATTGACAATTCAAGTTTTTAGATCTTCTAAAATATGTTTCTTTATCATCTAATTGGTGGAACAATTTCTATCAGGATAGAAAGGAATGCCATTCTTAGTTTTATTATATAAAAGGATTAAACCTTATTTATATCAGAATTCCTTAGGGAAAAGAACCTAGGATTGATTAAATAATGAAATGACATTGTAAATGTGATGTCATCAATTTTAGATTAAACTTTAGTACTCAATTTTCTTTTGTTGGTGGATGCAAGTAAAAAAAATAGTTGTGTTTGTTTCTAGTTGGTTATTTTATTTAGGGCATGACATTTGGTATCAAAGCCAAGTTCCAGCACTAGGAATTTATAGCCCATTTGTTAAAAGTCTAATAATGGTTAATCCATTAAGTTAACTTAATTAGTAAAAATTGAAACTACTAGTTTATTGAGTTTATATTAAATTAACTGAAAGGATTAATTGTCTTTTTTTCAAAATTCATTCAATCATATTATGCAACATTTTCGCCAATAGTATAATAATTTGTTCCCTAGAAGAGTTGAGTTGGAATTAAATTTTCTTAGAAAATATCTTGTCTCTTAATGTTCCTTTAGTTGAAATGTTGCTCCGTGAGTAGAAGTCATTACTATAATTACTTTTTTAACTATCAAATGTTTTATATATATTAAATTATAGTAAATCATTGTTAATGCAAATAAAAGAGAAGGGGTTTAAATTAAGGTGACCCTCCCATAGCTGACCATACAATCTACCAATTCATCAATTTATAAATTTCCAACTCATATTGGTTTGTTGAGTTTAATGATAAGAACTTAATATTGGAAAATGAAACTTAGAGTTCAAATTTAATAAGCAACAAAATCAAATAGGGAAGTCTTCAAGAACATGTTGATACAAAAAATAAAATAAAAGATAACTCTATCATCAATGTCTGAGCATAACCATTTATCACTTACCCATTAAGCCTAGTTGATTTAAGGTGAACTTCCTACACAAATTAAATATTTCATTTACATATTTTATTTAATTTTCATCTTAATTAAAAAAGAAATTATCCATTTTCTAGTTTTCAAAGTTCTTACTAGATTTCTTACTCTATGTGGGTTGAAGTAGAATTGGTACTTGGTAATTTCAATATCGCTAATGGATGTAACATATTAGAAAACTTACATGCATGGTTTAGCATTACGATTCATATATATATATATATATATTATAGCTAGACAAATGGTTACTACTTATTAAAGTTCATCTTGGTTCTTTTTTTGGAACCAAACTTAATCTTACCACTTACCTATGAATCTTCAAGAATTCAATAATTAGCAGGGGTAAGGATTGGCCAACACACAAGGATTCTAAGATCCTTACTTCTTCACTTCAGGATCTATGAAACCCAGAAGGGTAATCCTAGCAATGTCCACATAATAATATTCTTGTGTTATTTATATTAATAACACTACAATATACACAGATGATTCTCAAATAGAGGCTTAGCTAGTAAAACATATCAAAGAAGTTGGTTATTTCTCAATCATATTTTACTTTTAGAGCATGTGAATGGTAAAACTCCATAGCTTTGTAACTTGTTTTATAGAATTTGATTTAATGAATAGGTAGTGGTCAGGTTAATCAACACAATGCGACATAACTACCTCACTTAGTCTAGTGCCTCATCGTTGGAATGGAATCAATACCAACACCCACATAATTTGACAACAATTTTCACACATGACATTATATGGAGCTTTGAAATGTTGCATTGCAGTATTTCAACATTATTTCCTAACCTTTGCTTCTTACTAGCATCCTAGCACTCAATTTAATATAAATTCATAGCCATACGCACTTATGTCCCTAACAGATTCCTACATTTGAAGTTGGTGCGGGCATTGCACTTCCTATTGGGAATGATTTGTAACATCCCTCTTCAACCAAACAACCCCTAAAATAGTAGATTATTCCCTCTACTTCCTTCAATTTCATTCATTTTCATTTCATTCCATCTCTTCACAAGCTCTAGCAATTTCACTCTCATTCTCAAGCACTTTCCATCATTCTCTTCACTCTCAGCAACACTTCAATACTTTATTACAACAGTAACAACACTCTGCCAACTCTGTAAAGCAAGTGTGAAGCAAGCTAGTGCAACATGGGCTTGAAGTTTTGTGAAACCTTCCTTCATCACGGTCGCGATTGTGGTGATTGTTCAACTCCTCTTTTCTGCTCCATTGGCTTGTGAGCTCTTAGTGGAGGTGGTAACATTTTGCTCCTCTCCTTTGTGATTTGGTTGAGTATCTCTTTACTATTTTGTAGTGTTATTTGCATTCCTTCATTGTTTACTTCTTTATCATACATTTCTCTATCATTTCTATTTGGTTGTTCATGGAGATGGAAACACCAAAATGGGGGTCTGACTAAGGCAGGCCCCTATACAATGCCAAAAAATTTCCCTTATTTCTTATGTAGGTGGACAAGCTTTTGGAGCTAGCTAGGGAATTGGCACCTTGGTGAGATTATCTTTGTCACTTTAGCTCTTATCTATCTATTTTATCACATTTTTTTATATCTCTCATACCTTGTAATTATGTTTTGTTCATTTAGGAGTCATTAGCTAGGCCGTCAACTTTTTTTTCTACCAATTCATATTGTATTCTCTATCCTTTGGTCATACAGATGCCAGCAAATCATGTTGTCATTCTAGAACTGTGCTTTTGTCCTTAGGTAGAGAGCTACTGGAGGTATAGTATTAAATCCAGAAATTAGCTTTCCTAGCCTAAATTTGGATTATGATTTTGTAGAGTGATTGAAGTACTTTATAGTCCTCATTATTCTTGTCCCTTATTTTGGAAGCACCCCTTTAGAGTGAGGTAAGTTAGGGAAACCTTCTACTCTTGGCTCTTCATGATCTCAGGCCTTGATGTGGTTGGTCCCCCTCTCTTACATTTTTGGTGAACCCAACTTGAACCATTTTGGTTTTGTCTTGTAGTACTAAAATATACTTTCCTCATGTTTAGGAACATTGTAGGTGTGAGCATTGTGGAACTTCTCACTACGCAACCCAACCTATGACCCCTAGTAGGCATAATTGGAAGGTTTTTAAAGTGTTGCACAATGAAACCTTAATTGGGTCATTGTCCTATCTTGTAACTTTTGGGGAGCTTTATGAGAGTTTCATTTAGTTTATGTGATGACCTTTTTCCTGCATCAACCTATCCCCTCTACATAGCCTATGAGTAGTGGCACTAGTATAACCTTCACCTTGCAAGATTTGTTGATGGGCTTTAATAGGGAACCATCTCCTCTTTACATCCCTATGTGAATCAATGGGAACATTGTAGTAGGTGTTCTTGCTGACCTGACATCTCAAGTGAACATTATAACTAAGGAGATCATGTTATTTAACTTCTTGCACAAAGATGGGTATGGTGCACCCATGAGCACCATTTACATGCATGACAAAAATTTTGTACCTCCTCTAGGTAATATTATCTTGTCAATTTTTGTTGGACCCAAATCCGTGAATATTTTTTTCAACATAATCCCTAGAGTTGAACTCTTCAGAGTGAAGAGAATGCTACCTCCTTGGCATAGACCTGAGATCAAGATATCAAATCTCCCTATTAAATCACCTGGACCTTGGTACTACTTTTATGGTAGAGGAAAAGTTCCCCATGGGGAATCTTATATGTCTCATCCACCGCAGTCTCCTACCGCTTTTTCTCCCAAGATAGTAAATGGGAAGAGGCCCACTGCCAAGGCATTAGAGTTGAATCTCCTCACTGCTTCTCAACTTTTTCCCCTTGCTCCCATTCATGGGCTTGTCCCTCTATTGGAAACAGTTGTGGTGGACACTCCCATGGCTAAGTAGGAGTCTTCTTCTCCTTCACAACCTCTAATCTCTAGTTCGAAGAGTTGTATAAAATACCTTGCATGTGAGCACAAGAATTGATGGAAGGCTCTCACAACTTATCAAGCTACCTTACAAAGGAAGGAAGAGGATATGACCACCCTTTCTTCAAGGTCACTAGTTGTGTCCTCCTCTCTCCTCCCCTTTGCTTCCATTCAACCGAGTTCAGTCTCACTTCTAACTCCCATTGTGAACACGCCTGACCCCAAGAAGGTGCAGGTGTTCATCACTCCTTTGGCGGAGCTGCCCTTGCCAACGTCCCTTATGGATGTCACCCCTTTCTCAAAGCCCATGGATATGATGAACACTTTAGTGGTATTTGTTGTAGATTAATCTGCCTCTAAACGTTTGGCTTCATCTGTGGGAAGTTCACATCCCCCATTGAATTAAAAGATAGAAGGTGGCCCTTCCAGCAATGGAGGGCGCAAGAGGATCCCACCTTCTTTGAAAGGTGGTCCCATGCTAGATTGTTTCATCCTAGTAATAGAACCAGCCTTGGCTTCCCCTGAGTTTGTCACCACTCCTGAGTCACTCAGTGAGCCTAGCAGTGAATCTCGAGCATTTCCTTCTCCATCCATTGAGGTACAACATAGAACTCTAGTGAAGTGCATGATTAACTCTCTAGATGAAGTTATGGCCTTGTCAATGATCTTTGTGAAGTCATTGACCATAGCTCTGCAAGAGCCTAGTGGAGGAGACCTTGTAGGGATTTCTTCCTTACCCCTTGTTGCGGGAAGGTCAGAAGCTCCTCCTCTTAACATCCCACCACTGTAGGCTCCTCCACTTTGCTCTTATGAATATCTAGATTGGGAAATGGATGACCTCTTGGTTGATCAGTGTTAGGGGGAGGCCTCTTCTTTATCTTTCGACTTTTGTTATATGTTCTTGGATGACTCATGTCACCCTTGTTTGTGCTTGGACACAGGTGTGGTTTTTGTGTTGTAAACCTTCTTCTATTTGTATCATCATTCTTCCATGTTTGTGATTGATTTCAAAAAATTGGAGACGATGCAAAGCGTTGGGGGAATTTAGGCTTCTCTTCCATGTTGATGCAATTTATTTTTTTAACTTTATCTTCTCATGCATTCTTTGCATGGTCTGATATAGTAGCCTAGGGTTGATGATAGTTCATTTTATATACTATTATTATACTTATATAAATAAGTATATATGAGCAGCTCTGACCCTGAAATAACATATCACCCCTATGCTCTTTGTTTGTGATCTCTCTTTCACTCTTCTTTTATCTTTCTCTCTTCTTTTCTTGAGTTGTCCCTTTCATGTGTGATAATGCAATCACTTCAATTTTCAAAAAACACATTCTTTTCCAATGAATCTTTTCTCGAAAACCCTCACAAACTTTTTCAAAGAATCACGTTCTCAACTTAGATGCCTAACAAAATCTGTTTCCTTCATCAAGGGTTTGGAAAGAAAGAACTTGAGAACTTTCCTTAGAGGTGGGAGTAGCTTTGACCTTCCCCTCACAAAGGGACATCTTCTTCCTTTCAAATTCCTTGATGAAGTGAACATGTTTTGAAAGGATTCCTTGATGATGAATCGGTCTTGGAAAAAGCATTTTTTTTTACTTTTAAATAGCCTATCTCTTCAGTGGACCCCTCTTCGCACCGGGCTTTTGAGGGACCCCTTTGAAATTTTTCCAGCTTGTTGATGGTTTTCATGATTTTCTGCTTACTTTCTTGTGTGGCTTCTTTTGGACATGCTCTATCTACGATAGACATGTTGCTTTGTAGGTGTGCCTATAAAGTTGCTTTCTAGCTCTATGGAGTCTCTTATTCTAGGCTCCCTTCATGTGAGAGATCTTGGAGGACACCTTCCTTATAGGTCTATTTTCCTATAAGGTGCTATTTCTTGGCTTCCTCCATGTGAGAGATCTTGGGGGGGTCACTCCCTTGCAAGTCTATGAGTCAGTAAGGTGTTTTTTTTGGGTTTCCTTCATGTGAGAGATCTTGGAGGACACCTTCCTTGTAGGTCTGCAGGCCTATAAGGTGTTGTTTATGGGCTTCGTCTATGTGAGAGATATTGGGGGTCACTCCCTTGTAGGTCTATGGGTCTATAAGGTGCTTGTTCTAGGTTTTCTTCATGTGAGAGATCTTGAGGGACATCTTCCTTGTAGGTGTGTGGGTCTATAAGGCATTTTTCTAAGTTTCCTTCATGTGAGAGATCTTGGAGGACACCTTCCTTGTAGGTTTGTGGGCTTATGAGATGCTTGCTTCTTGGAGATTCCTTCATGTGAGAGGTCTTAAGGGTCACCTTCTTATAGGTTTGTAGACCTATAAGAGGCTTTCATTCTACAACTTCATAGTTTTGTGGGGCTATGGAGTCCTTTTCCTTCACTATAGTTTTGAGCTCACTAGATTACACTTTGTTTCATCAACGATTCAGGTATACATTTCTAACCCTACTAACTCTTTGATCTACTTTACCAAAGCACTCATTAGTATCCATGCTCACTAAAGTAGGGGGAAAATATATATGGGAAAATTTGTACCCCTTGCTCAAATTCCCCTTTCGTACATCCTCACATTAGAAAACCAAATCTAAAGTTAAAATTCCACATTAGCTAGCTGACTTCCTTCCACTTGGCATCTATACTTTTTGTTAGTAGAAGAATATTTTTTAGGGACATGTGCACAATATGTAGATGTCTGCATAGTGCACTTACATCCTTGATAGATTCCTACATTTCAATTTGGCAAAGGTGTTACACTTCCGATTGGGAACAATTTGTAATGCCCCTCTTCGACCAACTGACCCCAAAAATGGAAAATTATTCCCTCTTATTCCTTCAAATTAATTCATTCTAATTCCATTACATCTCAAGTCACAAGCTCTAGCAATTTTAGTCTCACTCTCAAGTACTTTCCAACATTCTCTTCACTCTCAAAAATACTTCATCACTTCATTACAACATCAACAACATTCTATGAACTCTATAAAGCAAGTGTGAAGCAAGCTAGTGCAGTGTGGGATTGAGGTTTTGTGAAGCCTCCCTTCATCACAGTCAAGGTTATAGTGATTGTCAAAGTCCTCTTTTCTCCTCCATTAGCTAGTGAGATTTTTGTGGAGGTGGTAACGTTTTTCTCCTCTCCTTTGTGATTTGTTTGAGTAGATCTTTACTATTTTCTAGTGTTATTTGCATTCCTTCGTTCTTTACTTCTTTATCATACATTTCTCCATCATTGCTATTTGGCTATTCATGGAGGTGAAAACACCAAAATGGGGGTCTAATTGAGGCACCCCCCTATATAGCCTCAATAAATTTCCCCTCTTTCTTGTGTATAGGTGGACGTGCTTTTGGAGCTAGCTGGCAAATTGACACCTTGGTGAGATTATCTTCATTACTTTAGCTCTTATCTATCTAGTTTATCACATCTTTTTATATCTATTGTACCTTGTAATTCTATTTTGTTCATTTAGGAGTCATTATCTTGGTCATCATCTTGTTTTTTGGCAATTCATATTGTATTCTCTGTCCTTTGGTCATAAGGATGCTAGTGTGCATTCTTTCATCCTCAAGCAAAGAGCTACTTGAGGTACAGTATTAAATCAAAAAACTAGCTTGCCTAGCCTAAATTTGGATCTTGGGTCTGCATAGTGATTGATGTAATTTATAGTCCTTAGCATTCTCATCCCTTATTTCAAAAACACACATTTAGAGTGAGGTAAGTTAGGGTAGCCTTCTATTCTTGACTCTCCATGACCTGGGGCCTTAATGTGGTTGTTCCCCCTCTCTTACACTAGTATTTCCATTAAAATTACATGTGCATATTGATAGACTCGAATCTAAGACTTATCACTAAACTATTCAGTAACCCTTACAATACCTATGTGACTAATCCCAAAATAACTCACTACCCAGCCTCTTTTGTCACTGGCTTTGAAATCCCATTTATAGAGATATGTGAGCAACAAGCATCCGACCAAAATTGCAATTACATTTGCATTTGATAGCTAATTCCACCTCAATTTTATAGATTCCCTAGAGGGTTATATTTAATCATTGTAGAATAGGAGAAGAAAAACTCCACATGGTTTATTGAAAAAGATGAGCCATCCTTCCAAAAGGCATAATTTGTTGTTGCAAATGTCCCAAAACTCCTCATCCACATCGATCAGAGAATATTCTCCATCAACACCCAAGGAAAAAGCTTACATATTAACTAAAAACAACATATATGGGTAAGTGCACCAAGATGGTTCCCAAAAAGGGGCCTTAAGTGGCCACTTTTTTTCTGAAATTAGGAAATGCTAACCTTGGACGTGAAATTAAGAATAGTTACACTCAAAAAATTTAGATGGAACAAAAATAAGGATCGAAGTGGTCTAAGTCTACTTTCTAAACTACTAATTTATTTTGAAAATGGTTGAAATTAAGGGGTTCAATAGAAGGATGTACACAAATTTGTGTTGTTTTTGTCAGAAAAAAATAACATAGCAACTCTTGTACGACCTGAGCACAGTGAAATTTGTTTTAGTATTTAAAAAAATCGCTACAGTCAAAAGTTAGCTAACAACATCTAGTTGATGCACAATTTTTCTGATAATTTTTTAATGAATATTTGATTTTTTACTAATTTTCTAAGTGGGCACTTCCTAAAAAGCAGAATTTTGGTCGTGCTCCCCCTACAAATTTTGGAAAGTAATAGATTTTTTTAATTTTTATTTTTTAAAATTTGTAGAATGGGGTCTAGTTTCTAAAAATGTAATTTATTTAAAATTTTGATGAACGGTTAATTTATAACGAAAAAAAACCAAACACTTCTTTTTGACAAAAAACAGACATACAAACAAAAGAAATTATGGATGAAAGGCCTAAAATTGTCAGAAAAGTGAAAAAAATTATATCGTTGGAAAGCTAAGAGAGAACTTAACATTACCCATGTGTTTGATTTTGTTGATATTGAACCAAATGCAATCCTAATGGTGAGCACGAACTCGATTATGTGAAAAATTGTATAATTTGCAAAAAATACACGTCTCTGGTCATTGGGAATGCCCTCCAAGCCTTTGGGTTGGTATTCCAAGGAAAATACCAAAGCTAATGCTCGAGGAATCCCAAATAAAAATATAACGTGAGCACATTATAACGCACTCATGTTATTTATTAGTTTTCACTTTTTCCTTCTTCATGGAACATTTCTAGCAACACATAACATGCTCACATTATTTATTCCTTTAGTTAAATGCCAATTTTTTGAATGTTTGTTCATATGTTTGTATGCATATGTATGATGGTGTGTCATGTATGTATGTATGTATGCATGCATCTATGTACATGCCTATATGTATGTATTTATGCTTATGGGAGAGAGGGCGAGAGAGGGTGGGAGTGGGAGAGAGTGTGGGAGGGTGGGAGAGTGAGAGAGGGTGGGAGAGTGGGAGAGGGTGGTAGAGAGTGGGAGAGAGAGTGGGATAGAGTGTGGGAGAGTGTGGGAGAGTGGGAGATAGGGTGGAAGGGAGGGAGGAGAGAGTGGAAGAGAGGGAGAGAGTTGGAGAATGTGGGAGAGGGTGGGAGAGGGTGCTTGATAGTGAGAGAGTGGGAAAGGGTTGAGGGTGTGAGGTCATGGGAGAGAGAGGGAGGAAGAGAATGGGAGAGAGTGTGGCAGAGTGGGAGATAGGGAGCAAGAGAGTGGGAGAGGATCAAAGAGAGTGGGGGAGAGTGGGAGAGAGTGCGAGGGAGGAAGATAG
>VDFB02271358.1:638861011-639264238 GCA_007258455.2 Sequoia sempervirens
GAAGTTAACCTCTAAATGAGAACCTATGATGTAGACATTAGAAGAGAATCTCGAATGTACATGAGTGACATTGTAAAATATCTGTGAGAACAGCTCATACCTAAGGCATTGTAATGAGATTTACATGTATAATAACCTTCAATTCCTTGAAGGAGAGGTTTTTGGTTTATTTGTAACCCATTTTTTGATCAATAAGAATGTTATTTTCTAGAAATTTACTAGTTTTTTCTCACTTTTCTTGTTGTTGTATGGTCTGTATGGATGCTAAGATGATCTGAAACCCATTCCTTACTCTTAACTTTACTCTTAACTATAGGACATTCAATGGTCCCTACAATAATACGTTCATGCAAATTCCTTGTCAAAGCACTTTTCACCCCTGTGTTTACAGTCACACCTACTACCCCTACATTAGCAGTCCTAGGATAGGTAACAACATCAAAAAAAAATTATTCTTCATTACATTTATAGGTTCCTTCCTACCACACATTATTACCTGTTCTTTACCTTTGATATTTTCTACAAGAGGAGTTAAAACAAGAGAATAACCATCTTTGACTATGGTGTAGGTATTTTCCCTACCATCATGCAGTGCCCTCTTTTCATATTTCCAAGGCCTTCCTAATAGGAGATGACACCTTTAAAATAACTCCAAATCACTTACCAACCATAAAAAGTGTTTATACAGGTGGAAAAACTCACAAATCATCAATCTTCAAGGTAAGAAATGCCCAACAATATAATTAAATAGTAAACCCTTGTTTATAGGCTTTTAAAGCACAAGCAAGTGAGGTTTTTTAAGAAATATCATCTACAAACCTCCAAATCACCTGCCACTATTGCAAACACCTGTAAATAAGTCTTCCTAAACATAATAACCCTTATCCATATCAAAAAAAATTCTATTCCAACCATTCCAACTTGTAGGCACCATATTTCATATGGAAAACTCAGATTTTCCTCTTGGATTAGCAACTATCTTCATATTCACGCCTTCCCTATTACTTTTTGACACACTTTCCACTCAAAAACATGTTAAATAAACATAGAAAACCATCCATCTCACCATTCTACTATCCTATAATGGTGGGATGGAGAATATTTTCCTTATAAGACTCTCAAAATCATAGAGTGACGCTCACTGCCTGGGACACAGAAAACTTCTTTTCCTTCTTTTATTTCTCAAAAATAACCTTCCAAATTCTTTGTGAATGAAACTAACTCTACCTACAATGAGATCACGCAAGGATTTAAACTTTTGAAGTTCCTAAATTACCAATATAAGATAAAAGCCATGGAGAAAGTGTTGCAAACTCATAAACAAGGGATTTTATTTCAAAATCTGATTACAAACACTCAACTTTTGTTTTTTCCACACCTTTTCATGCTTTTTTATAGCTTTTACAATAGATATGAAATTTCCTTTTCAGTTTCCAATCGATCAAAATCTTTCCTCTCCCACTTTGTCTCTTTACATTCTGATTTTTTTGTTCCTTTTTCTAATTTTTTCCTTTTCAGAATTTTGGAAACCTTATCACCTAGGGACAAAAATGACATTTTTTTGTATTTTGACTCTATTTACTACCTAAAGACCTTTCAATGACTTAGAATGGCATTTACAATTCCTTCATATTTTGAAAAATCAAATCTTTACAAATTTATTTTCAGAGTCAAGGTTCTCCTGCACTAGACCACCTCTTCCTCTCACTAATTTCTCTTGTCTCCTCTTAATCTTCTCCTCCACTCTTATTTCCATTTGATAACAATCCTTTACACTCCTAGGATTAGCCAAACCAATTCATCTTGTATGTTTAACCTCAAACCACCAATATATCATGCAACTTTTTCATCTTCATTCTCATGATGACCAGACCTTAAACTTAATTTATAAAACTCCCCAGTATAAGACTTAATATCCATTTCTTTCTGTCTTGAGCTTTGCAATTTCTTAAGCATTTGAACTTAATGATCCTTGGGTAAGAATTTACCTTTGAGCTTTGATATCATCTTGTCCCATGAGGTGATTTTAGACTTTCCTTGCTTCCTCCTCTCAAATTGAAAGTAGTCCCACCATACCAAAGCATGGCCTTGCAACTTTGTCTTTGCAATCCTTACTCTTTTCTCCTTAGGAACCTCATCACATTTAGAATGATTATCTAATGCAGAAATCCATTCAAGTAGTTCTTCATCATTTAAACTTCCACCATATTTAGGAACATCAATTTTTACCTTAGGCTTGTCATCTCTAACTTCCCTTACCAACTTTGCAATCTTTTGGTCTTCTAGATCAAGTTCTTCTTCCATGTATTCAAACTCATCATCTTCTTCTTCATCTGATTCACTCTCTTCCACCTCCCTTCTTTTTTTTGTCTCCAAGGCTATGATTCTTTCCTCCAACTCTCTGATTTTTCTAGCATGTTTTTCCTTCATCTCCTTCATCTCTTTAGCCATATCTTTGTTCTTTGGAGGAATCTTTGAATACTAAACTCTTTAATTCTTCCTTGCTTTTCACAAATTGAAAAATGAAAAAAAATCTACTCCTTGAAGCTTTGATACCACTATGACGCAGAGTGACAGGGGACGTAACTTCCTTTTCAAAAGCTTCTCTCAAATACTCTATATGCACACACCAACTTCACTATTCCTCTCAACAATGCAACTTGACCACTCAACTTGACTCATACAACCAGACATATCAATAGGACTTGGGGATGATGTAAACACTCGTCACACAACACATGACCAAACAAATAGACCTTGCACCCAAAAACATCCACTCTTCCATGGCTTCTACACAAGCCCATGCAACTTTGCAACATTCACCGACTAGGACAGTAAAAATAAAAAATGATTAAAGGAATTAACTAGTCAATGAAACATAGTTTTATGCTCCTAATACCATCCTCCACAAGTTCCCAAAATCACAAGATCAAACACCCAAAACAAACGTATCAAAAGATTGATTTACAAGCCATAAACAAGGCTTAACTAGGCCTACATAAAGAAGCTTTCAACTTTTCAAGGCACACCCCAACACCCCTATGATGCAATATCAAGGTGGAGGAACACATAATCAAGCTCAAGGAATCAAGTTCCAACTCAGATTCAAGTTTCCAACACAACTTTCATCAAATCAACACTATGGCTTCCCAATTCACCAGTAACAATAAATAGACCTATACTTTAGAGAAGGTTGTAAGAATACCAACTCAACATCCAAATAGAATCCATACATCATCAAAACAACTAAACCAAGCTTACACATGAGATTCTTATGCAACAACAGAAAGAAACTTCAAGTCACCCTGCTCAAAGGCTACTAGAATTAGCCCAATTTTACGTGTACACAAAGTACTGTTTAAACTTCTTGCCACCACAAGATCTCTTAGATAGTTTCAAATTGTGTTACAAAACCATAGATTCTCTAATCAATTTTTCTGTGCATGTCTTCTAAGGTTCTACTCTAGTAAACCCTCCTATTTCACCCTAAAGCCTAGGGTTTCTCTGTAACTCTACTCTACTGGCAACAAAAACTCAAACCAAAGTTCAAAACATCTTTGTCCAGGTTGCATAGACCCTCCAAACCTTTCTACACTCAGTCCCTTCACAAATTCACCAATACACAACCTATAGCCTTCATTTTCTCTAGGAAAACTCACATACCCAACCTAGGGTATCACTAGAACTCAATTTTCTTAACTCGCAGCACTGTAGTAACTTATTAGAAAATTATGCAAAGTGAATTCTAAAGACCATTTTCATATATTTACAAGGGAAAAACTGACCTAGGGCATCAGATAACTTTTGAAAACCTCCATATTTCACTCTGAAACAAATTGCAACATGAAGAGGACCCCAAAATCCACCATTCCACCAGGTTTCAGAATTTTCCCACACACGTGGAATCACTCCAAGCTACATTCAATCAGATCGATCCCTTCAGGGTCTAAAGGGCAAAATGGCTACAAAATTCAACATGAGGTTACTCAGACACCGTGATGCTTAGAAAATTCTCATCTAATCCTATGGGATTATGTTGGGACCCTCTCCAATAACCTCTCTCAGTTTTCATTATCTCAAAGTGGTTTTTTTGTGGTGCCCAGTTTTTAGTTGATGAAAAGAGTGTCAAATGCAAGCAATGGAAAGTTGCAAAGTCGTGCAACTTTCATTCTCCAACTCGTGTGACCAAACTGACTATTCCAACACATCTGAATAAGCATTTTTATGCTATTCATACTCCTCTTTCACACCCAAACACGCGGAATCACTCCGAGCTATGTTCAACTAGATCGATCCCTTAAGGGTCCAAAGAGAAAAATGGCTGCAAACTTTAGCATGAGGTTACTCAAACACCATGATTCTTATAAAATTCTCATCTAATCCTATGGAATCATGTTGGGTCTCTCTACAATAACCTCTCTCAGTTTTCACTATCTCAAAGTGGTTTTCCCGTGGTGTCCAGTTTTCAGTTGATGGAAAAAGTGTTAAATGCAAATAGTGGAAAGTTGTTAGGTGGTGCAATTTTTGTTCTGCAACTCGTGAGACCAAACGGACTGTTCCAACACATCTGAATTGGAATTTTTATGCTAGGAATGGTCCTCTTTCACACCCAAACACGCGGAATCGCTCTGAGCTATGTCCAACCGGATCGATTCCTTAAGGGTCCAAAGGGAAAAATGGCTGCAAACTTTAGCATGAGGTTACTCAGACATCATGATGCTTAGAAACTTATTTTCTTATCCTATGGGATTGTGTTGGGCCTCTCTACAATAACCTCTCTCTTTTTTTGTTATCTCATAGTATTTTTCCCGTAGTGTTTAGTTTTCAGTTGATGGAAAAAGTGTCAAATGGAAGTAGTGGAAAGTTGCAAAATGGTGCAACTTTCATTCTGCAACTCGTGTAACCAAACGGACTGTTCCAACATGTTTGAATAGGAATTTTTATGCTAGGAATGGTCCTCTTTTTCACCCAAACATGTGGAATCGCTTCGAGCTATGTTCAACCGAATCGATTCCTTAAGGGTCCAATGGGAAAAATGGCTGCAAACTTCAACATGAGGTTACTCGGACACCGTGATGCTTAGAAATTTTTTGTTTGATCCTATGGGATCATGTTGGACCCATCTACAATAACCTCTCTTATTTTTCATTATCTCGAAGTGGTTTTTCCGTAGTGTCTAGTTTTCAGTTGATGAAAAAAGTGTCAAATAGAAGTAGTGGAAAGTTGCAAAGTGGTGCAACTTTCATTCTGCAACTTGTGTGACCAAATGGACTGTTCCAATGCATTTGAATAGGAATGGTTACACTAGGCATGGTCCTTTTTTGCACCCAAACATGCGGAATCGCTCCGAGCTACATTCAACTGGATCAATCCCTTAAGGGTCCAAAGGGCAAAATGGCTGCAAACTTCAACATGAGCTTACTCGGACACCATTACACTTAGAAACTTCTCATCTAATCCTATGAGATCATTTTGGGATCCTTTATAATAACCTCTCCCATTTTTTGTTATCTCAGAGTGGTTTTCCCATGGTGTCCAGTTTTTAGTTGATGGAAAAAGTGTCAAATGCAAGCAGTGGAAAGTTGCAAAGTCATGCAACTTTTGTTCTCCAACTCGTGTGACCAAACGGACTATTCCAATGCATCTGAATAGGCATGTTTACACTAGGCATGGTCCTCTTGTGCTCCCAAACACACGGAATCACTCTGAGCTATGTTCAACCAGATCGATCTCTTAAGGGTCCAAAGGGAAAAAATGGCTACAAACTTCAACATGAGGTTACTTGGACACCATGATGCTTATAAACTTTTCGTCTGATCCTATGGGATCGTGTTGGGCCCCTCTACAATAACCTCTCAATTTTTGTTATCTCAGAGTGGTTTTTCCGTGGTGTCCAGTTTTTAGTTGATGGAAAAAGTGTCAAATGCAAGTAGTGGAAACTTGCAAGGTGGTGTAATTTTTGTTCTGCAACTTGTGTGACCAAATGGACTGTTCCAATACATTTGAGTAGGAATTTTTATGCTAGGCATGGTCCTCTTTCACACCCAAACATGCGGAATTGCTCTGAGCTACCTTCAACCAGATCAATCCTTTAAGGGTTTGAGTGTAGTATGTTGAAATAGGCCATTTCTCCTATTGTTCAGGCTGTGTCTTGATGATATGGGCCTAATGTAACTTGAATTGTGGTAGCTTGATATACAAATTCTATTGATTCTAGGGTTCAATTTGTATGATTTTGAAAAAAGAAGCCAACAGAGTAGAGTTATCAACATTATTCGTAAATCATAAGAATTTTTTTAGTACACTAGCCATTTTTATTCCTTCTTGTAGTCTCAAACATTATTTTGTATCATTGTTACATCTGTCTTTAGAGTGGCAGCTTAATATAGTTCCATAATAAAAAATCTGGTTCACACTAATTTTCACGTGAAAAAAATGTGAATAAAATCACATTGATTTTTGCGTGAAAAAAAACCTTGAGATCATAGATTTTTTCCTACTATTATGCTTTGATAGATTTTTTCCAAGCATCCATAGCTTGTTCAAAAGCACCTATTTTAGGCTTTTAGCCATAGCAACAAGGCAATGAACTGTTTGATAAAATTCTTTGATAGACATGTATGAAAAATGTGTTAGCATAGACAAGGCAGTGAACTCTTTGAAAAAATGTGTCAAAGAAATGTGGTTTCATGGTGATGGAATGTCATGACAAATGCCATGACAAGAAAATTTCTATGAATTGTCATGGCATTCCATCACCATTGAGACCACATTTCTTTGAGGCTTTTTTTCAAACAATTTGCTACCTTTTCTATGCTATTGCTTATTAGTATGCTTTGATAGATTTTTTCCAAGCATCCATAGCTTGTTTGGAAGCACCTATTTTAGGATTCTAGCCATAGCAACAAGGAAGCAAACTGTTTGATAAAATTCTTTGGTAAACATGTATGATAAATGTAGTAGCATAGGCAAGGCAGCAAACTGTTTGAAAAAATGCCTCAAAGAAATGTGGTCTCATGGTGATGGAATGCCATGAAAATCCACAACAATTTGCTTGTCATGGCATTCCACCACCATGAGACCACATTTCTTTGAGGCATTTTTTTTCAAACAGTTCATTCCCTTGTCTATGTTATTGCTTACTATTATGCTATGATAGATTTTTCTAAGCATCCATAGCTTGTTTGAAAGCACCTATTTTAGGATTTTAGCCATAGCAGCAAGGCAATGAACTGTTTGATAAAATGCTTTGATAGACATGTATGAAAAATGTGTTAGCATAGACAAGGTAGTGAACTCTTTGAAAAAATGCCTCAAAGAAATGAGGTCTCATGGTGATGGAATTCCATGACAACCAAATGCTTTTGATTGTCATGGCATTCCATCAGGTCATGAGACCTCATTTCTTTGAGGCATTTTTTCAAAGAGTTCACTACCTTGTCTATGATATTGCTTACTATTATGCTTTTGATATTTTTTTTCTAAGTATCCATAGCTTGTTCGAAAGCACTTCTTTTAGGCTTTTAGCCATAGAAATAAGGCAACACTTGAACTATTTGACAAAATGCTTTGGTAGACATGTATAAAAAATGTGGTAGTATAGACAAGGAAATGAATTGTTTGAAAAAATTCCTCAAAGAAATGTGGTCTCATAGAATGCCATGGAAATCAAATGCAATTGGCAGTTGTTCCTAGTTATTAGTCATGCAATGTGAAGTAATTGCATAACTACTTAGGTTGACTTTGTAAAAACTATATTGTAATTGAAATTTTCTCATCTATCAGCATCTAGTTATTAGTTATGCAATGTGAAGCAATTCTTCGAGTTTGAAAGATGTGCAATGCAATGTAATCAACGTTATGAATATAAACTACAAAAATCTATTTTTTACTAAGTTACCGGTTTAGTTTTTGGGTTTGGGTTCAGGTTCGACAACCCGATTCGCCGGTTCGGGAAAAAAAAAATTGGGGGTTGGGTTCGGTAATACAAAAACATAAAAAAATCAGAAATATATACATATTTGCAGCAGTAATTAAGTTCTTAATACACCACCATATTAATATTCAAATAACATAGCAAAAATACACCACCACTTTCATAGTCAAATATTAAAATATTAGTGATACTCGAATGTCATGATACAAAATTATAAATTAAAGTTCTAATATAAAAATTTCACGTGTTTACAATCAAGCATTATTGATCATTGATCAATCTAAAAAGTGTGAACATTTTTTTGTGTGGAAGGAAAACAAGAAAATAGTGTTACATTATTATTTACATTGTGAAAGAGCCAAAACCTTTTTCTTGCAAATCGTAGAAGAATCTCAGTGATTTTTTGGGTGTCCTTGCCTTGGAATGGAACTATCATGAGCCATGAATGATTGACCAGGAACTGTGAGAAATAAATAAGATAAATCATGCAACTTGTTGCAATTGCTTTCCTTGGGAAAAGGGGTAAAGTTTTCTTTTTAGGGAGAATCTCCTTTAGAGTTTGAACGCATTGATAATTTTTAAGATAGACTTAGCCAAATATGTCATCTAGGTTTGAAGCTTTTAGGTAAAATGTTTGCTTCTTAAAATTTTGTTCAAAATTCAAGATGCAGGCTCTGCTCCCTTAGGGAAGAGAAGGCCTATCAAACCTAACACTCTTATGCAACACTTCTTAAGTTCTTGTTGATGCATTATTAGATGCAAAGTTTCAAAATAGGCATGGTTATATAAATTCTCATCTAAGGACTATCATTGCATCAAATTAAGAATTTTCAATCCTTTATGGTCTAAACAAGAGAAGTATGGAGTAGTGTTACAATGCTAAAGTCTTATTATGAATCTCTTTGCTATGAGTGGCTCAAAAATGAGGAATCTGTCTTTTACACCAAATGAGAAATATTCACAATATGTGCTAGGAAGGAATAAGTCCATAAGATCGAGTATGCAAGAATTGAGAATAGCAAAATTGGCTTACGTTTGACTTCCACACAAAAATTTTCACACTTTTCGATGTTCAGACATAAGTAAAAAAGTATATGTGCATAAGTTGTAAAGTATACACTTGAATACACATAACTCATATCTATTGAACCATGAATTTATAATGCAAATATGGACACCATCGATAAAAAATATTTGCATTAAAAGAAAATAGCCATGTACACATACATTAATATATGTCGATATAAGTATAAAATATAGTTACAAAATAGCCATATAGTCATACAATATCAAATATATCCAATACAAAATATGTATAAAATTTCCATGTAGGCATACAACAAAGGGCTTTGTATTCAAAATTCATTTCTCTCCATGCTCTGGTTCAAATACAATTTTCTTTCCCTTTGCTTGGAGATCTGATGGCAATAAGTTTGTCACCCATTTCTATTGTACTCGAGGAGTGCTCCTACTACTCCTCCTACGGTTAGCTCCTGGTGAAGTTTTAACTGTTACAATAAGAAGTAAAGACATTAATATATAGAAATTACATTATAAAAATTGATATATTTAACAAAATAATCACTTACGGCCATCTCATGATCACTCTCCTCAATGGAAATATTTGCACATCGATGTTGAGGTGTGCTCAAGCCCTGTATAAACCATCCAAATAGGAATTAAACTATGAATCAATAATGGTTTGACTTTTCACTAGAACTAGTTCATCTATAACAACGAATGTAACTTTAAATTTAGTAATTTGCCTCATACCTCCCCTATCAGAGCCATCAAGGATTGTATAGCAGAGGAAACACCAATATCCATTGTCCTCATAACATTTGACGGTGTTTCTATCACCAACATCTAAAAATAAAACAACAAATTATTCAATCACAAAAAAGTTACAATAGTGATCCATGCACGATGACTTATAATGTAAAAGATCTGATAAACAAAATTTTGAGTACAAGTATTAAACTATATATTTCTGATTATTAGTTATCAAATGGGTATTTGCAGGATCATGATGGGCCAAAAAGTGGCAATATGATGGGTATTTGTAGGGTATGTGACTCACGACTTTTTTTACCCAAAATTGATGAAATGAAAAAGTTTTTTAAAGGATGTTCTCATCTTTCCACCAATATAATTTATTCTTTAGTTTGAATTTAATAAATTATTATTATTCATTTTCTATTTGAATTACGACTAAAGTCCTGATTGATAGGTTGATTGAAAAACATCTATAGCTTTCAAACGGTATGATGTTTTTGGAATCCAAAACATGTATCACATTCTATGCTTCACATACTATAAGATTAAAAAAAAGAAAAATTGAATTTCATGAAATTTTGACCATGTTAAGGTGGTCAGACATACAAGTTTTTATATTTTTTAAATGTTGTAATTAAAAATTCATAATTAATTATTTAATTGGAAAAAAATTACAAAAAAATATGCATCACATCCCAACATGAGTCCTCTACTTATGCCTAAAATCTTATAAAAAAATATTATCATTTTATTATGGTTAGAGTGGTTAGAAAGACACCTACTTCTTATTTTTTCCTTGAAATTTAAGTACTACTGCATTGAAATTTCAAATTTTCACCAAATAGATTTTTTTTTTTAAATAAACCTAGTAGTTTAGAAAATACATTCAATTTTATATAGATTCTATTCTTACATATTTTCAAAATAAAATAGATATTTATTCAATTTTTTATGTCAAGTTGCCTAACTCTGATTTTTCTAAAAAAATTTCCACTTAAGGGCTTGTTTTTTCCATGATGATCCTGCACATACCCGAATTTGAAGTAATGCTTTGAGTTTGAATGATGTGTAATGCAACGTAACCAACAATATGAATATAAACTACACAAATCTATTAAACTTAGAATTCTTTAGTTAAGTTATCTTTATTCTATATTACCTCCGTGAACGTTTGATCAAATTTACTGGCAATAGGAGGTGTTTCCTTGAAACCTCCAACATTACCCTGTTCAACATCCAAAATAACATATTAAAATACCATTTGTAAAACAATGCTATTAAAATGTAATAAATTTATAAATTTTTACTAGTTACATACCCCACTGATAGGTGTACTACAAAAATAAGTAGGGGGAGCACTGGTGTATCCAATCTCAACATTGTGACCCTGCAATTTTATTAAAATAATAAAACTAAATTAGTTAATCTTGCATTTCACAATTGAAATTTAATAAATGAAATTCAATGAACATGTTGAATTTTACCTGAGTGTTAATGCCATATGCATCATGCAAAATGTTAGCTATCCTCTCCATCCCCATAGATGCATACGGACTAGGCTGTGTAGTAGCATATGGATCCTATGTAGCACCCTCCTGAGTGCTAGTAGGGTCATACAAACAAGTTGCCACACAAGATTGACACACATGGGTTCGAAGACCACCACCTAAAGACTCCCCTAGATGGCATTGTATAATAGGGCTAGTGTCATGGATGACACTTCAGGTCAAAATTTTGATTGCCTGTAATGTCTCTACGTTGGCACTCTCCTTCGCAATGGTAGGCATCACCATGTGCTCATGAGGTGGCCTAGTGAGAGGTCATCTCCCTTGCTGCACAAGATCCAGCTGTGCACTGGGCCTATCCTGAGTTGACCCCCCACCTCTCCCCTGGAACTCCCTCATATCAAAATAATTTGGGATTTGGTTCAATACAAACTCATTGTATAGTTTCCTAAGAAAATATTGGGGGACTTCACAATTATTGCATGATGGGTAATCAAAGACCAAATACCATCTATCATAAAAAATGGTTCCTAATCTCTTGGTGGTGGCACCAATGAATAGGAAACCTCTTTGCATTGAGGGTAATATTTTGATTTGTTTTAGGGTCAGTGAATAGAGAGCACAAATCACCTTTAGTAATTTTTAAATCTTTTACTTATTTATATGATAATTTGTCTACATAATATGCCCTGGTTGTCTGCCTCCTATCTTGCCATCTAGATATTTGTTGGGTAATTGCATCTACATTTTTTAACATCTCTTTCAATGAATTTGCTAGAAGAATTCTTTCTATGGTTGAAGCATTTGGATCACTCAACCTACTGATAAGATCCTCAAGTTTTTTTCTATTGTTCTCAATTTCACTCAAATTTTCTTGAGTGCCAAGAGGGAATTGAGTGATTGGTGGGGGAGGTTGATTTTGTTGTTGAGGTTGATTTTGTTGAGGATTTTGTTGAGGATTTTGCTGTTGAGGATTTTCCTCTTCTTCTTGAGGATTTGCAGGATTTCCTACAAAAAAATTTAAAAAAATCAAATCTAACCTAAAACAAACAAAATCAATTTCAAACTAAGAAATTCAAAACAAATAGCAAACAATACTTACCTCCCACACCTCTTCATTGTCATGGCACCATATTTGCAAAGAAAATCCATTTTTTTTTTTATGAAATTTGTAGAAATCCTTCCTCCTAGAATGCGAGCATGAAAGTGAGGGTTTTTGGCCACGGGCAGAGCTGAAAAATAGTAAATAGAAAATGATACACTTTTCACTTTTTTTTTGCTTTTAAAACCACATAACGCGAACGCATTATAACACGCTCGCGTTATCTATTTTCAAAAAAAAGAATTCATTTGGCCACAAAAGTGCAACCAACTTCATGCACCCGCCCATGTGTCATCGAAGCAATGGTTTCCAACACCTCTCCTTCACACCAGACAAAAGATTTCCTATTCAACATCAAAAACCAAAAAACCATACCCATGTTGAAAAGGATGAGTCTGTTGTAGTGGCGATGGTGTCATAAAAAAAAATGTACCTAGGACACTACTCTTATTTTTCAGCATGAGAGTATGCTCACCCACTCTACATTTGTGCTAAAACTAGAGAAGCAACTACTCCTCCTTCATCAAAATCCTCATGTAGTAATAGAGTGAGTAGGTAACAACCATACTCTAGATCAATATCACCTCCACCATCTGAAGGGTTGTCAGAAACCTATATGGGAGAGTTGTGCCTCCCTAGATAAGCATTGTGATATTTTTTTCCTTTTCTTCACTTTCCTCATAGGCTTAACAATTTTTTTCTTTCTAAATTTGACCAATTCTTCTTAAAGAACCTGGCTTCTCAACTTATAGTTTCTCTTGACACCACCCTTCACATCCTTTCCATGGGCTTTCTTCTTCTCCTTTGGTGTTTCAAGAGCTTCTAATACCTCAATTTCAATCTTAGGAGCATCATCTAGGAATTCTAGAAGACTAAGTCTCTTAGACCTTCTAACTAGGCTTGAAGACATACTGGGTTTACTCATTTTCAATGAGAACAAGATGGGAACAATGAGACTTCTCAATTGTAGACATACCCTTTACTGGTTTCCACCTAAAAAGTTTTTTCAAAATAAAAGCACTCAAATCCTCACAATTCCCATCAACCTACAAAGAGATTGTAGAATATAAAACTCTCACCACCCTAGGATTTGAGAACTTACAAACTAACTTAGACATAGTTTGCGATAAAATAGATATAAGCCTCTACTTATCCAGGAAAATTTTGCCAAATACTTTTGCAAAAAATTCACACCATCCTTTTCACGAACTTAGAATTTCTTATCGTTTGATTGCAATTGTGAAGAAACAAAGGCTATCAACTCCTATTTTATTGAGAAATTCGAGCGTGTCAAGCATTAATGCTAGAAGAAGGCTTGTGCGAGCAAGCTGACAATCAACTGCTTGATTTTTGAATCTCAATTGTTGATCATCTATTTAAGATAAGTAGACAAATAATTAAAATCAAGGTAATTGATTGTGAAAAAATCAACTACATGTGTCGTTTCCTTTGTCTAATAAAAAAAACCCATTTGGATTTACATCCACCCTATCTACACACTTTACACCTTCTTTGCATTAAAGAAAGCTTCTTGTGTCATTTTTAACCACTCGCCCATGAGAATTAATCCACTTGCAACTCATATCAACATAATAGCAAGGAGAGATCATAATTTAATCTCAAACCATTGGCCCATACCCTACCTTATTTCAATGTCACCTTCCCATGCGTACTATCACTCGATAGAATTGATGGCCTTAATTGAAAGCAATCCCTAAGTCTCAAGCACATGCCAAAAGAAAATATTAAAAAGTGGTACCATTTTATCCCATATTTTCCCTCAAGAAAATTTATTAATATTCGACACTTACAAATACCTCACCAACCTTTGAGATCATTCCACGTGGCCACCACCCACTCCCCCACTAAGAAGCAAAAGGTGTGAGTAGGCCCCTCGTGAGATAGTGAGGAGTGGTCAAGATCAACCCACATCACCCACCATTAGTTGTCAATTCTCACTCATAAAGCATTTGAAGTCTTCAAAGCCAAGTGGTCCCTCCAAAAAGAAATACTTTTCAATCCACCTGCTAGCCCATGACATTTATTTAATGTAAAATAAAATCAAACAGGGTGATGGGGAGTAGCCAAGATTAAGCCACCACATCCAATGACCATCGTTGATTTCATTGTAATACCGCTAGCAATTCTTACCAAATGAACCAAGCCCACCAATGTAAAAGATGCATGGCTTACGCCCGATAGCTTGTGAGAATAAAATAATGAAAAATGAAATATAGTAGGCACACAATGAACAATGGTTTTTTGTCTGCGATGATTGAGTGGTCATCATAGAACTTAATATCTACACTTGCAACAAATGTTAGTCTTAAAAGGGAACTACTACTAGGTAGATGATGGTTGGGAACATAACATTTAAGGTTAAAACCTTAGGCGAATATATTTTTAAAACCCAAGCTTAGATTTAGATAGAGCATTTTTGAAAGACATCTATCCCACTTTAAATAAAGTAGTAATTTTAATACGACCATGGGCATCGACTTAAACCACTGGTATCAAGGGGTTGGTAAAGGAATGAACCTGATAACATAAGTTGCAACTTAAACCACTAGGAAACTACTTCAAAAGTTCAAGAATGAAATATATTGGTTGCCAAAGGCCTCAAACTCAAGGTTAATGTGAAGCATTTTTTCCTTGATTATTTTGATTTTCAACTTGTACAATGTTTTTAGTTTTAGTTGAGCTCACACTCAAGTAGATCTATCGAAAAGGTGTGCAATACACCATGTGGTGTTTGTGTAGTTTTCATTTTTTTCCTTCTTTTTGGGAGAGATTTGGGAGACATGTCAACTCGTCAGAAATTTTCTCAAGGAGAAATATTCATGACCTCGAAAGTTTCCACTTGTTCAACATGTCATCTCTTCATTGCAAGTAGATTGTGCTTCTTATGAAGTGATATCTTTTGGGAGTTTTTTGGACCTTGTTGGCCTTTTTCTTTTCTTGGTTTTTGAGATGGAAGCTTTGAGTTGGTGTCCTTGGGTGATGTGATTGGTCAACTGGACCTTTTTCCAGGCTTTTCTCTAGGATTTGATCATTTATAGAACTCTATATTTGCTAAATATCTGAAAAGAATTAATGTGGCAATTGAGAATTGATGGGAAAATATTATTATGACCTAACTAAATATCTATGATAAAATCATATACTCTTAAATACCAACATCTGGTAGTAATTACTTTTATGTTGTGGTAGCTATTTTCTCTTTCTGCAGCTATAAAGGAGAGGCGGTGACAGATGAAAGGTTTGGAATCCATGTTTCAGTTTCCATTGTTGAGGAAGTGTTTCTTTAGTTTTCTTAGGATATAGAACTATTTTCAAGAGTGAAAGTTGTAGAACTGCTTTTCTCTAACATGTTATATCTTTTAAAGCTTAAACTATTGTCGGATTAATATTTGACCTCTATTTTAAAGTTCATTTGATCTTTAAAGCACTAAATATTGAGGAGAAATCTTTGAGATTGTGCATGTATGGAATTTATCAAGCTTTCTTTCTTTATGCTTTCATTCTGAATGAAATAATGTGTCTTGCAAGCTCAATTCAAATAGTTTAAGTGGTTGATTTCTATGTTGTATGCTCATATAGTAGAATGATTACTTGTGAGAACTTGACTATGTCATTGGACTTCTCTATTTTTTTGAAGGGTTGTTGTTTTGTTATATTATTCTATATTAGGAGGAAGAGTTTATGCAATTTCTGAATTATTTTTTGTCACCCTTAGAAATATTTATGTTTGATTGGACCTTAATGAACACTTCCTACAAAAATATTTTAAAATCTGCATTGTGCTTGTTGTTATCCTTTTTTGTTCATTCCCTTTCCAACAATGAGGGGTTGTGGCATTCTATGTCTAATTATATCACTCATAGGAATGATTGGGTTTGAAATGTTGTAAAAGCATTAGTGCATCGCCATTTTATCTTTTTTATTTACATTTCCTTCTACCCTTTTCTCCAAACCCCAAAGAAGAGTCAACTTTCTATAAAAATCTTGAAGGTATTTAGTGATGCACAAATTGGTCCCACACTCACTGAATTTCCCATAAGATTGTCAGAGAGGTGCAAGCTTTGATGATCAATAGTTTTTTCTCTGACACACCTAGTGGGACCAGAAGTCTTCTGTATGCCTAATAAGAAGTCAATTTTTTTTCTTAAATTAGCATAAGGAAGGAAACTAGAAGTGTCATGCCCAAAGTCCAAACAAGAGCATTTTCAAGAGGCCACTTCTAGTACTCTTAGTTACCTGCCACTAGACCTTGGAGAAGGAGACTTATAGGTTATATATCAGCTATAAGGAGAAATAGAGTAAGAAGTAAGAGCCCAATATCCAAAGCCTTGTCTACTCCATCTAGAGGCTTGGCCTTCCAAATTAGAATACCTATATACCCAATTCATAGGAATCTTTTCTCTAGGGCTCATGTACCTCCCCCTACTCCTAGGAATTTATAACTTGGGATAGCAGTAGTTTGTTATGACTGCCCATACCCCCAGATGTATGGCCTGCCATACCCACTAATGACCTCAAGGCTATTCCAAATTTCTCTAGAGAAGGCTTCAAAACCCCTTTTGAACACCTTTAGGATATAACAAAGGTATGAAAGGTACACAATATAGTGGAGAACATTTCATTGAGGTTGTTAGCTACCTCTTTCAAAGGAAAGGCCCAATACTAGTATCATTCTTTAGCCTCAGGCTCTATCATCTCCTAGGATCATCTCAGAAAAAGGTTGTTTGAATGCTTCTCAAAGAAAGGAGATAGTTCTTCATTTCTAGAACAACTAATTACCATCAAGAGAGCTCCATAAGAGGCCATGAGTGATTTTAACATTAGGTTTCATAAGACCTAGGAAAGGATCTTTGTGACTACTTGCCCAAGCTACAATGGTGTTCATTTTTTTATTTGAAGGCCCTCAACTCAAACATCATAGTGTTGATAACTTCCATTGGAGGGGATATCTTACCCGATACATATGAGTTGGTTGTGCATGAAAAAAAGAGTTTAATAGATGTCGAGAAGCTTCTTCCATGACCTCTGATGCCTGTATTCATAGAAATATCCGGTGGTCTCTAGGAGGAAGCTACTCCAAGGGCTCCTACTACACAATTGACATTGGATACACTGTAGTCTATGTATGTGTATCCTAGTACCCAAACAAGCATGTTGGGTTCTCCTCAATTGTAGTAGACATCAACGACATGAAGAGTCTCATGTGGACTTTTGTTAATGAGTTGGTCATTATCAAATGACAGCAAGCAACACCTCCAAAGAAAACTACCCAAGGAAATGGTGGGGGAAATCCATCTTAACAATAGAATCCATACCAGGGATCCTCTAGAGGAGGAAGTCAACAAGAAACATCTACAAACTAGATAGTTCTAGTCACCATGCCACTATAGATAGTCAAAGATAGCTTGAGTAAAGAGTTGATTCCAAGCCAGAACAATTTGGTGGAAGATGAGAATATATGGTGCTTCCCATGTAGCGATAGCCATATGCCTTGAAATTTTCTGAGGGGGAATATGCAATAGAAGATAGCTAAACAAAGAAGCAAGGGTGTGCTCCTAAATGAAAATGAATGTGAGCCCTCTATAATGAAAAATACTCATTTCAAGGCACAAATTCAAGGAATTTCCTTGGAGCAAGAGCTAGATATCACACCCAATCAAGCGCTATTTTCATGGATGAAGGAAGAAGATGTAGTGTTCACAAATTAAGCTCTAACAACTAGTTCCCAACAAATATAGTCATTACAACACAAGATCCAAAAGAATTCTCATGGGAGAATACATTTAACAATATTTTCCACACCCTCATTCACATCAACCACTGCTATAAGAAAAGAAAGTTCTATTACCCAGAGTCTGACCTATTCTGCAACCACATAATCTTCCATTGCTAGAAAAGGAGGTGAGCAAGGCACCCAGCCCAGTCACGATAGAATGTTTTATTCTAAAAATGAGAGAAATACCACTATTCAAGTCCAAGACCCAACCAATTGGAACACTTAATGTGGTGGAACAATTGAAGGTTCCTGCCAATGTATCTTTGTGGGACATCATATCTATTCCCGAACAAAAGACATTACTTCAAGAAGCATTGAAGAAAGAAGAACAAATGTCGTAGGCATACATGATTCTATCATGTACCCAAAGAAAGGACAAAGGATCTACGTCAACCCCTCAATTTTTGAAAGCAACAACTTATACAAATGATGTAAGCATTGCAAAAGAGAAAGAGGTAAGCAAGCCAAATCCCACACCTTTCTTTTTAACACTTATTGTGGGAGATAAGATTTTGCATAATAATATGATTGATTTGTAGGCTAGCACAACTGTCATTCCAAAATAAGTGGTTGATGCTCTAAAACTTAAGTATGAACCCCTTGAGAAAATAATAATACAACTATATGGGAAGAAATAGTAGTAATAAACATTCCCCCAATCTTCAGAATGTGTCTTTCAAGAGATTTCACTGCAAAACTTAGGGGATACTTAGTGCTCAACTAGTCTCACCTAATATTGAGAACTAAGCACAAAGTAAAGATGAAGATTATGTTAGAGTCTTTGCATCCCAAACACATTGTGGAAAATGTAGTACTATGCTTTGAAGTAGCACATACCTCCATCTCTCAGTAGAAGATATATTGTGTGGAAATGATAGAAGATGAAGAAGATACAAGTGATTGGACTCCCAAAGAAGTGCTACTCAACCAATTTATTGACTCTAATCCATTAAAAAAAAATCATCAACAAGTCTAGGTACCTATGTGATTTTCGACAATGATCACGTCTACTCAAAATTGATGAAAGATTAGGAGGAATATGATGATCTGGGAGATAATTTTCTATGGACCCTATATTTTGATGGTGCCAAGTGTAAAGTTGGCTCTAGAGTGGGTGTCCAACTAGTGTCTTCGATAGGATCAAAGACCCTCAAAGCTTACCATTTTTGGTTCTCATTCTCGAACAATGATTCCACATATGAGGCCTTGGTCCAAGGTTTGATCCTTGTAGAATGAATGGGTATAAAGAGAGTACATGATTTTAGAGATTCAAAGCTAGTGGTGAGCTAGGTCTATGTTCAAGCAACTACAAAAATACAAGGATGTCGTCATACAAACATTATATTTGGGGCTTAATTAAGAGCTTTGAAGCTTTCAATATACAAGTTATTCCTTGATCTCAAAACAATGTCGCTAATTAGATGGCTTTTGTCGGTTCACAATTTGAACCAACTTCTGATCCAACCAAGCAAAATGTAGTACAAGTCATCGTCCGGCCCTCAATTCCCAACAACAATGAAAATTGAAAAAAAAATTATGATGACATTTAGATTGTTAATTTCATACAGAAAGGAGGAATGACTTCCAACTATTCACCACCATGAGAAAAATTTCCCAAAGAGTAGGTCATCTAGTTAAAAGGGAACAAGCTTCCTTGAGGATTAATTTCCCTAGAGAATCCCTTTGATTTTGAATATGTGAGAAACATTAAGAAAATGTTCACTGTATATGCTAGAGACTACAAAGAGCTTGATGTTGGAAGCAACAAAAAGTTAAAAGTTAGAAAAGAAGTCCCCCATAAGGACAAGAAAAGACTAAAGGATCTATGTTTCAAATATGATAGAATTATCGCCTGGACCTATGATGATATTAGAGGGTATGTCCCAAGCATAATTCAACATATCATTGACTTGGTGGAAGGATCTAAACCCATCTGAAAAAAGAAAAGGCCAATCAATCTACAGGTTGAAGCATTGATGGTGCATGAGCTCATCAAATTGGTCAAGTCAAGAATCATATATCCGATCAAGCATTCCACTTGGGTGTCAAATTTGGTACAGTCCTAAAAAAGAATGGAGATATTATTATTTGTGTCAACTTTTGAGATTTGAATAAAGCCTCGCTAAAATATCATTACCCCTTATCGTTGATGGAGCAGATCCTATAGACTGTGGCCAGATCAGAGATGTTTTCATTGCTAGATGGTTTCTCAGGCTATAACCAAATATATGTGAAGGAATTTGATCAACATAAGACAACATTTAGCAGTAGGTGGGGAAATTTTGCATATTCAAAAATGTCATTTATACTTTCAAATGTTGGTGCAACTTTTCAACGGGAAATGGATATTTCTTTCAAGGTATTAATCAACCAGGTTATCCTAATATATCTAGATGACCTAATGGTCTTTTCAAAATAAAAAGATGGTCACTTTGATCATTGATGAGCCTAGTTTTTTATCTAGTTTTGGGGGAGAATCTATAGTTTATTTATTTATAGATGTCATGGACTTTAATGCTTATGTGTTGACATTAGCATAATGTTTCCCTCAAACCATTAACATTTGACCCCCACAAAATTTAATGATATTTGGTGTAAAATGTGAACTATCTATATTGATTTTGCATGTGGTTATTAAAAATTTCTTAAGGTGGTTATAGATGTGTATTTATTATGTGTGTTGACCTTGCCATGCAGATTTAATGTGCTTAGTTGAGGAAGACACCACCAACTAGGCATGCACCATGACAACTAGCAAAGGAAGCACCCCAAGTCAAAGAAGACCGGAAGCATAAGATTCTACATGTATCCAAAGTGTAACTGCCTTGTTGTAATGGACTTTTAATTTTTGAGCATGCATGGGCATTATTGTTGTGTTGAGCTTGTGTCTAACTTGCATGTCTAACTGAATTCCATGCACGCGTAACTATCATAACTCCACTTTCTCTATTTTCCCTAATTAACATCCTCCAAGTCATGGAATTCACTACCTTGTTTAGTTGTTAGTATAAATAATAATCGGATGCTCTTTCCTCCAAGTTAGTTAGCTAGTAAGTTGATTGTTCAATCAGTAAGAATAGAGGAAGAAGTTGCACGATTTGATATTGTACTCTAGTTTTAATTTGCAGTGAATGAAATAAAATTATGAGTTCAAGCATTTGAGTTCTTGTTAGTTTAGAGGATGCTTATCTAATGGGGCCCACTTGGTGAGTAATTAGTTTCATTAGTTTAGCATTATTCTAGTATTACTTGATGTTCAATACTTAGTAGAAATCTAGCATCGACTGTTCCTATAGCCACTGGAAGTCCATTCTATGTCTATTCCTGCAACCAAAGTAGATAGAGTAGTTCCCTATTTTTTTACAAGATCTTTTTTATTCCTATCACGCATTTCAGTTCAACATAGTTGTTGTTTGATGTTTAGTATTTTCTTTATTTCTTTTTCAGCATTGTGTTTCTTAGCTATAGAATGCAATGACTACTTAAGCCCTTAGTGCACATACAGTGTTGGCCCATTTCAATTTCATGTCCTTGGGTTGAAAATTTAAATGCACCTTCATGATGATTGAATTAGCTATTCAAGTTAGATTCCCAATCTCTAAATCATAGCTATAAAGTATTAGTTATGGAATCATTGTAGGAGGCCAACATTTTTGGCACCATTGTCAGGGATGGTGTCAAGCTAGAAATTTTTTGAGTCATTGTTAGTTTCTTGTCGTAGTGTTTATTTTTAAGTTGTTCTTAGTATATCTTCATTTAGAAGTAATGCCCCTTTATTCATTACCAATTTTGTGTGTGTGAGTTGACTGATGGTGAGTAATACCGCATGCATGGAGAAAGGAGAAGGGATGCTTATGGGAGATTTTTTCCTAACAATCCTAATCCATTCTATCTAGTTGAATATCAAAAATTATTATTAGCAAAAGAAGATCCACACCCCTTTGCAGATGCATATCCTAATCTAACTAGTTCTAAAGTCTCCTTTGAAGATCAAAATTAGCCTGAGAACCCCCTTGCCTTGGAACCACATCAAAAAGGCATGGGTGATGCAAATGGGAACAAACCCAACCAACTAGCTTTTCCTTTTCCCATTTCCCAATAGAATGATGTTGGCAACATCAAGAACATCCCTACTTCAGCACTCCCAAAGTTTTATTGACTTGTCATAGAAGATCCTAATACCTTTTTTGTTTGAATTTGACATACTCTGTAGGAGTTATGATCATACTACTGATGCCCATTGGCTTAAATTATTTCCTACTACTTTGAAGGAAGTTGCATTAAGATGGTTCATGAGCCTGGCTAGAAATACTGTGGAAACTTGGGAAGACATGAAGACAAAGTTCCTTGAGAAATATAAGGAATATTGTAGGGGTAGTGATATGAGAGGAGGTGACATTTTTAGGATGCAATAGATGGAGGATGAGAGCCTAGAAGACTACATTGAAAGATTTTTGTTTTTCCTACAAAAGTCTCCACACCATGCACTTAATGAGGATTCACAAAAGTTGTTTTTCCTAAGAGGAATCAATGATAGCTACACTGATGCCTTGGACCTCATGGCAGGAGGAGATATCTCCCAAGTTCCTTGGGAGGATATCAAGAAAATATGCCAGAATTACTCTAGGGAAGCTTCAAAGAAAGGGAGAGCTTATCAGACTCCAATGGGTAAGTCAACTACCAATGGAGTTTCAAGCATGGAGATCACTAATTTGTTGGTAGACCTCAAGCAAGATATTATTAACAATCTAGCTACTCAACTAGATACACTTCAATCCAAAAAGAAGCAAGAGGAGGAAAAGATGATGTTGATAGAATATTGTCCCCACTACAGGAAAAAGAAGAAGGATTGCAAATGTAGGATGGTAGCTAACTTGGAAAGAAAGCAGATGTCACCCAAGTTGAAACCAATTCAGATTGAAGAAGATCAAGTTTACTATGTTGTAAAAAGGAAACATTGGGCTCCAAGACAAGGTATGCCACCAAATCCACTATCCTATGTTGGGCCATATTTTAACTCTTATTCATCTGGTAACCAATGGCAGCCCCAATACCCACCCCATTATGGGGGATATCCACCACAACCTTGGAGTAACCCTCCAAATGCTTGGCCCAGTCATCAAATTTCTCCACCTCAATGGTAGCTCCCTCAGGGCAATTGGCAACAATTCCAAGGAAACTGGAAACCACCTCAATTGACAGGAGGACAACAATGGCCTACTCAGACAACCAATTACGTGGAACCATCTTCTCAACCCCAATAACCTAATCTAATTCCCCCACCTACTAACTCAAGCTCAAATACACCTAATCCAACTCAACTACCAACTTAGCCCACACCCAATCCTAATAACAAATGACAACAGTAGCCTACATACTCTGTTGATTCAAATCCATTCCCTACATATGTTGTGAGTGTAAGTGATATCCATCTGCATTCAAGAACCACTCTACCAGGCCCTTCCAATCCTATTATCACTGAGCTTCCTGTGGAAGAAGAGGAGGAGCCTTAGAATGGCCCCATTTAGCTCAATATACCTAAAAAATTTGAACTAATCCCTATCAAATAGTTTGAGCAAGAACTACCATTTCCTTAGAGATTGGAGATTTCCAAGAAGAAAGAAGAAAATGAGGATACCACTTTTGATATCATGGATTAGCTAAAGCATATATGTATTGGGTATGTGCAAGATCATGATGGGCCAAAAAGTGGCGATATGATGGGTATTTTGGAGGGTATGTGGCTGACAACCTTTTTTTACCCAAAATTGACGAAATGAAAAGGGTTTTTAAAGGAGATTCTCAGCTTTCAACCAATATAAATTATGCTTTACTTTGAATTTAATAAATAATTATTATTCATTTTCTATTTGGATTATGACTAAAGTCCAAATTGATAGGCTGATTGAAAAATATCTATATCTTTCAAATGGTATCACATTTTTTGAATCCAAAACATGTATCACATTCTATGCTTTGCATACTATAATATTTAGAAAATAAAAATTGAATTTAATGAAGTTTTGACCAAGTTAAGTTGGTCAAACATATGAGTTTTTATATTTTTTTAAAGTTCTAATAATAAATTCATAATTAATTATTTAATTGGAAAAAAATTACAAAAAAATATGTATCACATCCGAACATGAGTCCTCTACTTATGTCTAAAATATTATAAAAAAATATTATAATTTTATTGTGGTTAGGGTGGTTAGACAAGACACCTACTTCTTATTTTTTCCCTAAAATTTAAGTATTACTACAATGAAATTTTAAATTTTCACCAAATAGATATATATATTTTTTAAATAAACCTAGTAGTTTAGAAATTACATTCAATTTTCTGTAAATTCTATTCTTACATATTTTTGAAATAATATAGATAACTTATTCAATTTTTTATGTCAAATTGCCTAACTCTAATTTTTTTGAATTTTTTGCCACTTAAGGGCCTATTTTTTCCATGGCGATCCTACACATACCCTATTTAGATACCCTTATTTCAAGCCATAAAGGATGTTCCAATCTATGGCAAAGCTATCAAGGAATCTTGTCTTAAGACACCAGGAAGGAAGAAGAAAGACCCAACTATAGTTCATGTGGTGGGCCAACTAGCTGATATCATGCTAGGAAAAGTGACTATTCAAAATATAATGACCCAAGCAATCCTCTAGTAGTAGTTTTCATAAATGGGATCAAAGTGAAGAATGCACTGATTGATCTAGGGGCAGCAATCAATGTAATGACCAAATACATCTTGCAACAACCAAATATTGTAAGTATGAGATCTACTCCTACTATCCTATAGCTTGTTGATAGCTCTATTGTCAAGCCTAATGGTGTAGTGGAGGATGTTGTGGTAGTCCTAGATTCCTGGAAATATCCAACAAACTTTATGATTATTTCTCCTAAGGCTACACTAGGTGGGTATCCCATCATTCTTGGAAGACCTTGGTTGGTGACCGTAAGATGCATATATTGGATGCCATTCTAGTGATATGACCATTTCACATGGAAGGAGCACTAAAAAATTTGTTCTCTATCCACCTACTCAGCCATCTCATGCTGAAGAAGATTTTCTATGGCCACAAGTTGGTGAAGAGGTTGAGGAAGTTAATTCTATGGTGCAGCTTATGATGATATGAAGAAGCTCTTTTATGAAACTCCAAGATGAAGAAGACGTGTTGGCTAATATTATTCAAAACCATTATGAAGTAGAATGAGCATCATCCTCTACTTTAGTTAGAACACTTCTGCTTGCTCTTCCTACAATAACTGTTCCTGCAAATGTTGTTCCTGCAGATGTTTTTCTTGCAGCCACTCTTCATGTAGCAAAAGGAATGTTCCATACACTACTTCCATGTGAACTGAAGGTACCATGTGTTAATGAGGAAACCATAATAGAATTAACTACAGAAATATAGGTGTTTGAAGGAAAATACCTGAATATCAATAGTAAATTGAGTGAAGAACAAAAAATATCATTGGAAAATCTATTAATAGCCCATCAACATGCATTTGCATGGGATTATCATGATATGAAAGGTTTGGATCCTAAACTATGTACACATAGAATTTATATCAAAGATAATTAGACTCCAGTGAGACAGCTGCAAAGAAGAATCAACACTACACTGAGAGAGATTGTGATAGAAGAATTGCAGAAATTATTAGATGCAAGATTTATATACCCCATTTCAGATAGTCAATGGGTATCCCCATTATTGATTGTGCCCAAGAAAGGATGGAAATGGTGAGTTTGTATTGATTATAGAGAGCTTAATGCTACCACCAAGAAGGATCACTTTCTTTTACCCTTCATTGATCAAGTTCTAGACACACGTGTAGGAAAGAAATACTTCTCTTTCCTACATGGATTTAGTGGTTACAACCAAATTCAAACAACACCAAAAGATCAGGAGAAGACCACATTTACTTGTCCATGGGGGACTTATGCTTATTTAGTGCTCCCATTTGGCTTATGCAATGCACTTGCAACTTTCTAAAGGGCAGTCATTAGCATCTTCTCAGACATTTCTCATGATTGCATGGAGATTTATATGGACGACTTCACCACCTATGGTGTTGACTTTAATCAAGCATTGGATAATCTCAAGAGAGTTTTACAGAGATGTGAAGATAAAAACTTGTCCCTAAATAGTGAAAAATGTTTCATGATGATGCAAGAAGGTGCAGTTCTTGGCCACTACATCTCCCACAAAGGAATTTAAGTAGACCTTGCAAAAATTGAGGTAATCACAAATCTTCCTACACCTGCAAAACAAAAGGATGCTAGAAGTTTCTTGGGTCATGTAGGATATTATAGAAGTTTCATCAAATATTTTAGCAAGGTAGCAACACCACTGTATAGTATCCTCACTAAAGATGTTGAATTTCAGTGGACCGAAGCTTGTGACAAGGAATTTTCTAACTTAAAGGCAGCTTTGACAAATGTCCCTGTACTTAAGCGACCCAATTGGGAGCGTTCTTTCCACATTCACACTGATGCATTAGACTATGCCATAGGAGTAGTCTTATGATAGAAAGAGGGATTTGTTGAAAATGCTATTTACTTTGTCAGCAAAAATTTGTAAGGAGTTGAATTTAATTATACTATGATAGAGAAGGAAATGTTCACAGTAATTTATGCACAAAAAAAAATTAGACATTACATAAATGAGCTACCAAATATTTGTACACATTGATCATGAAACCATTAGGTATCTCATGAATAGACCTTTGATCATGAGTAGGTTAGCAAGATGGTTATTGTTGATGCAGGAGTTTGATATAACCATTGTAAACAAGTCAGGGAAAGCTAATGTTGTTGCAAATTTTCTTTCAAGGCTAACTACATCAGAAGATAATCATCCCATAGATGACTTTTTTCTAAATGAGCATCTATTTTCTCTCAATGTACAAATTCCATGGTATGCTAACATAGCCAATTAATTGGTCATAGGTAGAATTCGTTCTCACTTCTCTCCAAAAGAGAAAAAGGCACTTATTGAAAGATCTTTTCCTTTCTCTTGGATTGTTGGATGTTTGTTTTATACTATACCTGACCATATCATGAAAAGATGTGTGAGAGAAGATGAGACATATGCCATTTTGCATGCATTTCATAATGAACCATGTGGAGGACACTTTGCAGCCAAGAGCACAACAATAAAGATTTTAAACATAGGATATTACTGGCCAACACTCCACAAGGATGTAGGAAGCTATACCAAAAAATGTGATAGATGTCAAAGAATGGGAAGACCAACAAGATCCAATGAGATTCCATTGTGCCCTCAGGTAGTAATCACTCCCTTTGAAAAATGGGGATTATATTTTGTGGGACCAATTGACCCTCCATCAAATGGTAAGTCTTACATACTAGTATGCACTGATTATGTAACTAAATAGGTAGAATTCAAGGCCATGAAACATGCAAGAGATAACAAGGTTGCATAATTTCTTCATGAGGATATTTTCACAAGATATGGGATCCCAAGGGAAATAGTGACTGACCAAGGGCCACAATTCACATCCACTCTTGTTGCAACACTAGTAAATGAGTACAATATAAGGCATTGAAATTCTACTTCTTAACACCCCCAGGCTAATGGCCAAGTTGAGGTGACCAACAGTGAAATTGAAGCCATTCTAACTAAAATAGTAATTGTTCATAAGAAGGATTGGTAAGAAAAATTACCAGAAGTTGTTTGGGCCTATAGGACAACATGGAAAACAACTACAGGCTTCACCCCATTCAAATTACTATATGGAAAAATAGCTATGATGCCAATTGAATTTGAACATAAGACCCTGCATAATGTAATAAATTTGGGGATGGGTATTTCTTAATCATAGAGAGAAAGAATCATGCAACAAAATGACCTGGATGAGATAAGAAGAGCAACCCTATAGCATACAAAGATAGTGCAGAATCAGAGAATCAAGTGGCATGAAAAATTTATTAAGGACAAAAATTTCAAACTAAGAGATTGAGCTTTTCTCTATGATTCAAGATATCAGGATAATGCAAGAAAATTGCAGACAAGGTGGCTAGGACCATACGAAGTTGTTGAGGTCTTTCCTAATGGAGCTATCTAGCTCACCACCATTGACCCTATCAAGTTCAAATTACTTGTCAATGGTCATTGCCTTAGATTATACCATAAGCCAACTTCTAAAGAAGAGTTTCTACAATAATTCATCCAACACTCAGAGGTTCTTGCAACCAAAGGTGGTGGACCTAGTGCCCCTCCTTCAACCTAATTTAGGTATGTACTTTCCATAAAAAATACTTTCACTTGCGTGGAAGTCCACTTCTTCCTCATCCACCCATCCACCCATCCATCACCACCTTTCTCTCTCTTCCACCTCACTCCATTCCATCACCTCACTCCACCTCATCTTCATTTATTTCTCAATTCATTTTTTTTAACAAGGAAAGTGTTACTTTATCTATGATATTTGCAGAAATCTTCTCCAAACTCAGGTATGTGTGCATTAATTGCTATCTTTAATCATCTTTTAAGTACATTTATTTAATGACTATACATTAGTATAGACATTTGCATACAATGCCATCATTCCCTATCACATCAATGCTCCCATATTGCATGTGTGGACACATGTCCAAATTTAGGCTGGGGGGAGGGGAATAAAAAAGATGCAAATATTGTATTGTATAGGTGTCAAAATTGAAATCCAAGAAAGGACAACATACATGTGTAAAGTGACAATGGCTGCAGCCACCATTTCTTCCTATTATGAACTCCCTTTATCACTCCTTTTCTTGCCATTATTACCCTGCCATAATCTTGAGTTACAAAACAAGAGAAGAAAATTCATGCCACAATAAATTTAGCAGGTTGATCTTGCGACTTAATAGACACTACAGGGAAGTGCATTTGATTTCTAGAAGGGGAATTGCAGGAAAAGGTTGCAAAGAATTAGTTTAGTTGTAGACAATGGGAGGTGGGTTAATTCGAAACAAACCCACAATGCATGATATTTTATTGTAAGATACACAATGCTTGGCAGAATTTCAAAACTGTAGATGGATGGATTACTTTTTGAAGTTGGATGATTTTGATGAAGGCATTGCCCTTGAATTTTCCCAGACATTTTTAGAAGGAAAAGCCATAGTGAGAGGGTTAGAGGTTGTGGCAACAGAGGAAATAATTGCAAAGGTTACATGATTACCTAATGATGGTGAAAATTACCCTATTTCCAGATACGCCAGGTTAGCTAGGGCCGAATTCATAGAGAAAATGACCCCCCATTGAACATAGACAAACAAGGTGCAAATATAATCTATTTACCCGAGTTGTGGAAGAAGATATCCATGTATGTTATCAAGTACATCACTTGTGAGGGTCACCAGTCAAATTTACATTTTGTGCACTTCAAGTTTTTGAATCACATGAGGGATGGAAGAAGGATGAATGTTCCCAATGTGTTGTACAATATTCTCTCAATCATGGTGGCTGAGACCCAAAAAGATAGGGATAATTTTATTTCCCACCATTGTTTGATTAAAATGCTAGTTGAAAGGTCTATGCATGATGTATCTAGAATGACTTGGGAAGAATTTATAAATGTTGATCAAATTATACTTGAGAACTTGCAATCTAGGACTTTACCTCAATCCCATAGGTCTAGCAGTAGAGTAAGCATGGATAAAGCCATTCCTAGTGCTTCAACCTCTAGTATGAATCCTCCTACAAAAAAAGAAGCTATAGAAATCAGTTCTTCTAAAGATGGGAACTCAAAAAAAGGAAGCTCTTGTCCCTCAGATTCTGATGATGAAGTTCCACTTGAAACCCTCATGAAAACTAGGGAACAATGGAGAGAAGTGAAAATGAGAAAGGGAAAAGCTAAAACATGACCTAAAGGAAGAAAAGGGCCAAGTTCCAAGAATAGGAAAGTTGATGTTGTTCATCCTACAGCCAAAGAAAAATGTGAGAGGCCTTCCAAGAAACTAAGACCAGCTAGGCTTGTGATTCGTACGCCTCTACAGGAAAGCCCTAAACCTGGTGAGACCTCATATGAGCAAAAGAATGTTGAAGAAGGAGAAAATATGTTTAAAAAAGCACAAAATGTAACACTGGCTAATCTCACTAGCATCACGAAAGATTTGGAGGAAAATAAAAACCTCCTACAGCATGAGCAAGTGGTCCTACAGCATGAAGTCCTGCAGCAACACCCAGAACCAGAGTAGGAGTTCCTATAGCCACAACAAAAACTAGAGCCCCCACAACAAAAGGAAGAAGAAACAACACCATTACAACTAGAGATAACTAGACAACCTGAATCCATTCCATATGAGGAGTTTTCATCAACAAAAAGACTGGTAGGAATTCATAATCCTCCTGATTTTATAGTACATGCAACAGTTTTGAATATGTGGGAAGAAATACAATGAAGGGAGGAAGAATGGAAAAAGGAAAAATGACAATTGAAGGAGGAGATTCAAAGAAGGATTAAGATATTGAGGATAAAAATGCAGAGATTGCTACCCTAAAGCAGAGGGTAGATGATATGGTAGCCTTGACGCCAAAGATTATGGAATGTAGAGATCTTCCAAGGGTCTATGCTCTGCTCCTGAAAGAGAAATATCTCTCCTTTAATATGTCAAGACTTGCCTCAGGTTTGAATCCATCTATTGATACTCCTATGGAATTTTTCAATGCTTATAGGCTTGTCTCTTTTAAAATAAACCTGTTGTTGTATGTTGGGGATGTTCAGTTGAGAGCATCCATGTCTTGGGTGCAAAATGAGATTATTTGGGGACAACAACATGATTCTTATAAGAAATTGGAGTCTGATATCCCTCTACCCATTAGGGCTGAGTCAAGCAACCCAAGAGAAATTTATAGGGAATGGCATAGAATGCTACTTAGCCCAAGTTATGAAAATAGGATTATGCCTTGGATTGAGGTAGTTTACAGTGAGTATGAATTGAAGAAAGCAGCAAGGGAGGAAACCATGAGAAGATACCTATCACAAAGATGGAATACTTTGACTGATGAGTTGAACTAGGTTGAGCCCCACTCCATCTACAATTACACTACAACACTAAGGAGAATTAAGAGATATATTCAAATTGGTAGAACTAAGGGAATATTTTGGCTTTCCCTAACCTTTCAACCACCTATGCTCATGTGGCTAGTTCCAAACTTCAGAGGCTACCAATATGACCCTACTATAGAGATCCAAAGATGGAATAGACTTGAAATATTGGGAGGATTCTAGAGGGATCCTAATTCATGTACTATTGCCACTGATGTCATACAACTCTCAATTACAAATTTCAGAGCTTTGACCAAACAGAAGAGCAAGTCTTTCCTTGTTGGAGGACCAACAAGACACTAGGTTGGGGGGAGTGATGAATCTTATTTTTGATCTAGTTTTGGGGGAGAATCTATAGTTTGTTTGTTCATAGATGTCATTGACTTCAACTCTTAAGTGTTGACATTAGTATAATATTTCCCTCAAACCATTGACATTTGACCCCCATGAACTTTAATGGTATTTGGCATAAAATATGAACTATCTATATTGATTTTTTGTGTGGTTATAGATGTGTATTTATTATACATACTAGTCTTTCCATGTAGATTTAATGTGCTAAGTTGAGGAAGACACTACAAGCTAGGCATGCAACATGACAGCCAGAAAAGGAAGCACTCCAAGTCAAAGAAGACCGACAATAGAAGATTTTACATGCAACCAAGATGTAACCACCTTGTTGTAATGGAATTTTAATGTTAGAGCATGCACGAGCATTACTATTGTGTTGAGCCTACGTCTAACTTGCATGTCAGACTAGATTCCATGCATGCATAACTGCCATCACTCCACTTTCTTTGTTTTCCCTAATTGGCATCCTCCTAGTCATGGAGTTGAATTCCTTATTTAGTTGTTAGTATAAATAATAATCGGATTCTCTTCCCTCCAAGTTAGTTAGCTAGTAAGTTGATTGTTCAATCAGTAAGAACAAAGGAAAAAGTTGTACGATTTGATATTGTACTCCATTTTCAATTTGCAATGAATGAAATAAAATTTTGAGTTCAACCATTTGAGTTCTTTTTATTTTATAGGATACTTATCCAAGGGGCCCACTTGGTGAGTAATTAGTTTCATTAGTTTAGCATTAGTCTAGTATTACATGTTGTTCAGTACTTAGTAGAAATCTAGAATTGACTATTCTTACAGCCACTGGAAGTCCATTTTGTGTTTGTGCCTGTAGACAGAGTAGTTCCTTGTTTGTTGCCCAGATATTTTTATTCATGTCACTCATTTCAGTTTAGCATAGTTTTTGGTTGATGTTCAATATTTTCTTTATTTATTTTTATAGATTTACTTTTAGCATTATGTTTCTTAGCTGTAGAATTCAATGACTACTTGAGCCCCTAGTGCACATATAGTGTTGGCCCATTTCAAGTTCACGACCCTGGGTTGACAATTTAAATGCACCTTCGTGATGATTGAAGTATCTATTTAGGTTAGATGCCCAATATCTGAATCATAGCTGTAAAGGCTTAGTTATGGAATAATTGTAGGATGCCAACAATCATCTCAAGAAGGTTTCCCAGAAATGCCAATAGTTCAATACTTCTTTGAATCCCAAAAAATGTGTTTTTGGAGTACCTCAAGGAAAGTTACTTGGATTTTTGGTGTCCCAGGAAGGAATAGCAATAGACCCTAAAAGGATTAGATCTATAATGGTATTACCCCTATTGGTGAACCAAAAGGAACCACAATTCTTTCTAGGGAAGGTCCATTTTTTTAATAGATTCATATTATATTTCACAAGCATTGTGAGATGAATCACATTGATGCTAAAGAAAAACCTTATTTTCAAATGGATCCCCAAAGGAAAAGTAGTTTTTGAGTAGCTAAATATAGTCATCTTTGCAGCCCCAATATTGGCCAAACCTGACTTTTCCAAAGACTTTCTTCTCTATTTGTACAGTGCCCAACATAGCATAGCTTTTGTGCTCACTCAAAAGTGTGAGGAAGATAATGGAGAGCATCCTATTGCATTCCACTCAAGGAACCTTAAAGGTTATGAAAATAGGTATAATTTTTTATAAAAACAAGCTTTTTCCATTGTTAAAAACTTAAAGAAGTTCGAAAACTTGGTGTTGGCCAACAAGATCACTATTCTCACGGTGCATCCCAATGTGCAAGAATATATCATAGAAGGTGAGATAACAAAAAAGAGGGAAAATTGGATCACTGAGATCCTAAAATATGATTTTGACATTATCCCAACCAAGCTAGTTCGAGGAAGAGGTCTGTGTGATTATATTGCACAAGAATAAAGTTTCGAAGCTAAAAAAGAGACTGATTGGGTCTACTCAAATCAATTCAAATGTGAAGAATCTTGGGTGGCTAATAAAACATAGTATATGCAAAAGGGGTACTACTTGACCAGCCTTTTGTTTAATAAAAGGTGATACTACCAATTGTAAGGAACTATGCATGTATTAATTGAGGGCATGTTATTCAAAAGAAATTATGATGGTGTATTACTCTGATGTTTAGACAAGTTACAAGTGGAAAGAGCTCTCAATTAATTCCATCACAATACCGAGGGTGGAAATTTATCCACCAAGACTACCACTTTAAAGATAATGGGAGTAGGATATTCTTGGCCCTCTGTGTTTTCTAAAGCACACCATTTGATGAAAAAGTGTACCCAGTGCCAATTTTTTGTTGGAAAAGTAAAGAATGTCACTTTTCCCTTGAGCTCAATTATAACCGAGGAACCCTTTGCTCAATGGGGTTCAGATTTTATCATAATGATAAATCATATTTCTAGTGTCAGACATAAGTGGATCCTCATGGCGACCGACCACTTCACAAGGTGGATGGAGGCTATAGCCCTAAAGAATGCCACAAAAGGGGGAAATTGGCAATTTCTTTGAAGAGATAGTAGCCAAATTTGGCCCACCTAAGACCATCATATCTGATAATGCCTAAACTTTTGTTGGATCAAGGATGTTATATTTTTCTATTAGGTATGGGATTTTCCTTAAAACTTCATTGAATTACTACCCACAAGCAAATGGGTTAGCATATTCAACCAAAAAAAACCTAATTAGGTTAATCAAGTGTATTGGGTCTGAATGACAAAGGGATTGGCACAAGCATCTACAAGCTACTCTATGGGTGGACCAGATTACTCCAAAGAAAATTTTGAAGACCTCTTATGAATTGGTGTGTGAAAAAGAGGTAGTGTTACCCATTTCCATAGAAATTCATACCTTATAGTTATTGAATGCCCTGGAAATTGAAGAAAGTGGTAGAATAGAGGTTCAGTTAGTAGAACTCCTCAAACTAGAGGAAGATAGAGAAAAGGCTTATGGAGCCATGATCAAACATCAACAAACAGTAAAGTGATGGTTTGAAAAAAAGACCTCTAACCTAGAATTCAAAGAAGGGAGCTTAATGATAAAGTACAATGAATGTATTGCAAAACCAGGGCAACACACAAAATTTGAAGTTCTATGGAGGGGACCCTTCCAAATAAATGTGTGCAAGGAAAAGAATGTGTATGAACTCAAAGATATGGAAGGAAACACTTTAGATATAGTAGTGAACGGTATTTATCTGAAGTTATTCCTAGATTAAAAGATGTAGTTCTTTAATAAAAATAACAATTATGTACCATATGTAAAAAATTTGTAGATATGTTTTAAAATTTGAGAGTAAGCCACCCGAGAATAATAGTGAAGAAATAAAAAAAATTATTATATTATATTCATCAAAAAAATTATAATATAATGCAAGGCTTGAAGCTCAAGTTTAAAAATGAGGCTCTCTCGAGCAAACCCAAAAAGAGTAGTAGAGAAAAAAGATGTGAGAAGGAGGCAACATGCAAAAAATATTAAAGGAAAGCCTCCAGTTGTTGTCTAGGAAGTCAAAAAGGGCTTGTTATGGAGTTCTTCTTCTTCTTCTTCTTCCTTTTCTTCTGCTTATTTTTGACTATTAGGGCACAAAAAGGGTTTGAACACACAACACATTGTGGGCTCCACACGATACAGACCCAAGGCCTACTCACCATGACTCTGCACCAAGAATTCAAAGTGCTTCCTCCAGGCGAGTCCCAAAATGCACTCCACACTATACTCTCATAGTAGATAGGTAGCCGATGGTTGAGAAGAGAAATAGTGTGTCTCAAGGTCCATAGTACGGAAGTTAGAAAGGAAGAGCAACCATGGTATGTCTATCCCAAAGTCAACATTCCTGCGAAGATCCATGGTGCTCGGGATACCAACTACAAGGATGGCCACTTGCACAATCTCGCTAAGCCCTTCCATCAGTGAGGCATCAAACATTTGGTGGCACAACTCAATTTTCATAGGCTTGGCCATGTCTAGGTCAAGTAGCGAGGCCACGAAGTGAGAAAGGATGTTGCAATTGCTCCAAAGTTGGTTCTCATCGTTAATGAAGTCTTGTCCAACTACCCACCTAAATGTGACCATGGAAAAGTCCTATTTCTTCACCAAGCACTTAATTTGGTCATTAGTGACCTCTCCCATGAAGCAGTATTGTGGCCTTTGTTGGCGGAGCCGAATAGGAGTGCCCAAGCCAACAAACATTTGAATAGAGTAGTGAACTATGGAAAAATGGAAGACAATGGAAAGCTTGCTAAAATTAAGAAGCTATATTTTCAAATGAATATTTCATAACATGGCATAGCTAAATATAGAAAAGTGAAGTCAGTGAACCCAACCAATGGATGGTCTATTTTTGGCTAGAAAACAACAGGAAAATATCAAGGAAAAATAGAGAGAAGTAGATAAATCATATGGAGGATGTGATAGAATGTATTGAGAAATGAATTTGGGCATTGGAAGTAAATTCTCTCATATGTCGATTGTTGGCATGCATCTTTTTCCATTGTTAGCAACAACCAGCTTGTTAATAGGAAAAGACATGGATTAACATGCTAAGATCTAACAAATTAATGGCCACGTCTTTTCAAGGGTATCTTGCATCACTTAAGCACATTTTACATAGTGAAAAGCATGATTTTCAATGCAATGATTTTATTTCTAGGAGAGGTAGTGAGGAGAATGTACTAATTCAATTCACACAACATTTTTAGCATTCCCAAGGGATACGGATCTCAAATCCACACGTATCACCTTGGTGGCAACATTAAATGAACTAGTAGTAATGGAATAGCCTTAACTACATGTACAAGCAAGGAATTAATTGCACTCAAAAGTAGGTTTTTCTAAAGCAGCAAAAGGAAAGAGGCCATTTTCATTTAGGAAATTCTCTATAACTTCCTAATATAGCCATGGTGGAGCCATCAACCTCTAGTAGAAAATTTGTAGTTTCAAACAAAAGGCCTAGTTACACTGATATGTTTGGGTACAACTCATTTTCCAATGCCCCAACACATGAGGAGTGGCCTTTTGATTTTTGCGGGAAGGTTTTTCCTGATAGACACATCATAGGAGAGGTAGTGCAAGATATAGATGGTAATGTTTTCAACCCCAAGTTATTAGAAAACCCTAAAATTTTTAGGGAAGGTTTGTTTCAAAGAATAGTGGAGCATGGGCCATAAAATGGTTTTGTGTCTCAGCTCTAGAATTGTGGTCTCCCATAGTTCATATTTCTTCTTGTACATCCATTCCCGGAGTTGGCCAATGCATGCACCAAAAGATTCAACAAAAGGAAAAAATCCATTGAGGGTAGTAGGATCAAAGTTACTATTTCTTTCGAAGCCATATGGGATATGTTGTTTATCCCTACAACCTGGGGTGTTGAACATTTTGATGAAGAAAAAATGGACCTCTTCAGGGAAGAAATGGCTAGGGAATCAAATTTTTATGAGGACGAGGAAAAGGAACTACTGGAGAAAAGTCATCTCCTCTTTCCTCTTTCACACAAGAAATTCAAGGACACACAGTATGTGTTCTTGATGTTGGCCTGGGTTTTTGGCCTTGACAATAATGAGGAGGTCAATCATTTTCAATTTGGTTTGGCTTTCATGCTCAAAAGAGAAAAGAACTAGAGGTACTATCATTTTGTTGTGGGTGTAGTTGGAAACATGCTAAACTAGTTGAAGAATTGCAGTACTCAGTCTAAATTCAAGTATTCTTCTTTCTTGGCTCATTTAGTTTTGCATCAAAATTCTGAGTGGCTGGAGAGGGATGTGCCAGTGTCTAAATTGGATGTAAGGGGTTGTGTCTAGCCAATTTTTGTGTGGACCCATATGCTTTCAAGAACAGGAGATTATCATCTATTTGTAGATCATTTTCTAAGGCCAATGCTTAAGACCTATTGTAACATCATATTGGCCATTTTTATCCTAAGGTCATACGATGGATAGAAGACCCACCAACCCCAATGGATTATTTCTTGGTTGAGGATTTTACATTTATCAAATTTTACTATTTTGTTAGGGAGCCTTTCCAATTCCCCAGATTTGTAACAAACAGAGTTTTCATGCTTGAGGTATGCTATCAGGTTATAACCATTGTCGACAACATCTATGGTGCCAAAAGAATATATATATATTAATTTCCCCTCTCAATTTCTAACAATTAGGTAATCCTGAATAAGTGGAAGGCTAAAGGTGAGCTCACTAATCTATTGGAATCCTTAGGCTTAGTTCTCATTTGTGGCGAGTGGGACTACAACCCAATAAAGTACTATAGTTTGAAACATGAGAATCGAGAATATTTTGAGAGAAGGAGAAATTTGACTCAAGAGAGGCCAAAGATATATATTGACCTAGCTCACATCCTACTCAAGTGACCAAAATAGATAAATTTGTATGAGCCTCAAGTGGAGTGTTGGAGGAACATCTTGATGGGAAAACCCTTCAATGTAGAGTTGAAGCACAGGGGATGGTCGGAGAGGAAAAATGAAAATTTTTGGAGATTTTGATGGGAGATGAGATGCCCAAGTGCCCTGTTCAGTGACTTTCAACCATATGATGAGGAGTTCAAGAAGATTTATGATCAAGAGGCTAACTCCGACAACAACAATCCAATGACTAGCCATGAGATTTATGAGGAACAAGTTCCATGTCAGGCTTCTCGGCTTCGAGAATCAAATACTCATAGAGACTCGAGGTGAAGGGACTCACAATCTCTATCCTCCCCAGTGCTCGAAGTAAAGGAAAAAGGACCCGACGGTCCCCAAGAGGGTCTGCTGCAATGATCAAAGGCTAAGTTTTGGAAGGATCAGCTACCATAGGATTGGAACATATTAGTTCCAGTCATGTAAATAGAAGACAAGTCGATGATCCCACAATACTAGCTTACAATTTTTGGCCAAACTGGACATTGAACTAATTTTTTCTAACTAAATCTTCACTTTCGGGAACCTATAGCAGCTAAACCGTGAGGAATTTGAAGATGATGCAAACTAGTGATTTGTTTCATTTTTTCTATAGATTCTAAATGTATTTTTTTCAAAACTTTTGGAATCATATTGCACTTCTTTTTTCACCTCCTTTAAAAACTAGTTTTTTTCAGTAAACACTATTTTTAATGAGTGACACTCACCATATAACACATAATTTTTTTCCATGAAGGATAAAATTCTAATTTTTTTTGAATTTAGATTTGTAACTATGATATCTAGTGCTTACAATTGGTTTCAAAGTTTTTTATTGAATATTTTTTCCTTAATCAAGTTTCAAAGTCAAACCAATTACAATTTAGACATAGGCAGACCATATAACACAATTTTTTTTGTATGTATTGAAATTCAATTTTTTTTGTTGGATCAAGGACTTCAATATTTGGTGCACTCATATTTTTTTAAAAAAAATAGCAATCTTCTATTTTTCCACATGTACAAAACATAGAGCTTCATTTTTGGTGGAAAACCTATATTCACAAGAAATAAAAAATTATACTTTCTAGGAATCTTATAATAAGGACTACATAATTACAAAAAATAAATTTTAAATGAATTCATTTGATCCCCCAAAAGGTAAATCAAAAGTGGTTTATTATTAGCATTTTGATAGGTGTAAAGGAGACTTCATTACAAATATGGTTTAAAAGTAGTTGGGTTCTATCCAAGGAGGTTTGATCTAATGTAGTTTGATAAAAAAAAAATCAATTGGAATGCTTTAAATGAAGATTTTTAAGGCGTAAATCATTATATTTTCTAAAAATATGTAATTTTAGCAAAAATCAGAATCTCCCATAAATTGTAAACCAGCTTTGTGGGATCACCCAGGTCCAAGATCTAGGTGTTAGTGTAATTAATTATTTATTACACTAGCATAAGTTAACTTAGGTCTTGCATTTATTTAGTCCTAGGTTGCATAAATTAGAATATCATAAATTATGGGATAATTCCCCCCTTCCATGTTTGTAGGGATAAGATTCCTTCTAGAAGATGAGTTTTCCTTCTAGAACATATCTTAATCTTTTATCATTTCCTAGGTAGGGTTCACATGTTAGATCATGACACATGGAAACATCATATTACATCTTGCATCTCATTCATCCCTATATATGTAAAGCATTTGTACATTTTTAATCATCTCATATTCTAGATCAATAGCAATCTCTATTTGCATGCCCTTAGTTACAACACTTTTTGTGTGAATGAATTTCTTCTTGGATGTCCTCTTGAAGGTTGAAGCTTTAGGGACATTGTGAATCCATCATTTCAACATGGTATCAAAACCATTATATTGAGATTTCATCCCAGGATCAAGAAAGTTGGGCTCATGAGATTCATTGTAGGTTTGAAGGTTTCCATTGCAAGCTACTTGACTCCACCTAGGCACCAAGATGATTTTTGGAGCAAATTGAGCCAAATTTGAGCTTGTTTTTGTCTTTAGAAGGCCTTGAAACCCTAGGATCACCTTTCCAATCATAAAAATTGGATTCATCATCCCTAGAGCCATTAGAGGTATTTAGGGTTTGCAAAATCAACTAGTACGATCCATACAAATTTGTAGTAAAAAATCCTCCCTCTTAGTTGTCCTTTGAGGTAAAAAAATTTTAGTAGCAGGCCATTTTTCATTTCAGAAAAATTAGGGCTCTTATTTTTGTTTGAAAAAAAAAAAAACTATTTAGGCTATAGTGTTTCAATAGTTACGGAAAAAAATAAGCACATTGACTTGCATTTAATCTCTCGTCGGCATGCATTGGAATTGATTTTTAATTTTTTTTGGACTCATTATTTCTCCATCGGCATTGGGTTGTTTTTTTTATCTTTTGCAAACTATATTTTAAATGATGGGTGATATTATTTTTGGCATCTACAAAATTGGGGTTTGATTTTTTCCACCATTGGCAACTATTTGCAGATTATATAATATATTAAAAAATCATTTTAATAAAATTGAATTGCCTTCTAGCAAAATTCAATTTTGTTTGGGAAATTTTTTGTAGATATATTTTTTGTCAGTTGTGTTCTTTTAAAATATGGCAGGGCACGATACACTTCATTGGTTGCATTCAAATCCGAACAAGGGAGATACGTCTTTTTCCAGTCAGCTGACCTTGTTGACCCCATCACCGTAGGCATGTCCCCTCCCGCTATTGTTTACTCCAACCATCAACGAGATTCACACAAATTGCTAGTTATTTGTCAGTAGTGCCAACCAAGCCTATTTATCACCGACCGTTGAGCCCCCATCCAACCAGACCATGGGCTTCTAGAAAATTAGCCTGCAAAGTGCCTATCTGTGACCACGGGCTTCGCCATTTGGAGTGACGCCACCAAAAATCATCATTATAGCTCAGCTCCACCGCCACCCTATCTGGGGGTGCTTTTTTTGCCATTCAACATTGATCAGTCATTTTGAAGACCAAGTGCTAGAGCTCGGGTGCTTAGTTTTTGCACCTAATTAGCCTACAGAGTGCCTAATATTGGCCTTTTTTCGTTTCCTCATAACTTTCACCCATGGTAATGAAAATTAGCAAATGATATACTGTCAAAAAGAGGATTTTCTCTCTCTACTTTCTAGTGGTGACATCAATTTTGCAGTATTCTGCTATCAAAAAATTCTAGAGTCAACTGAAGTAAAAACCATAATTTGCACTCAAAGGCTCATATCTTCACAACCGTTCATTGAATTTCAATGATTCTAGAGGCATCAACAAGATAATTCAGATCTTTTTTCATCATTTTAGACACTTTGATCAGTTTCAGCTCTAGGTACTCTTGCATTGATTTTTACAATTTGGTGCATTTATTCAATAACTTGGAAATCTCGAAGCTTGGGAAAAGGTTGATTTGGGTGGCATCACTTCAGTTGTACATTATCTTTGGAAGCTTCTATTTGTTGTTGAAGGTCATTTTCTTTGTTTTTTGGAGAAAATTTGATAGTACATTATGGGGCTTGCATATCCTCCTTCTCTAGTTATGCTGCACAAGGAAAATTATAAACAATGGCAAGATGGGATCATCCACCATCTCCAATCACTAGATTTATTGCCACATCTCTATGGTATAGTTCTGCATCCAAGTGAAGGAATTCAAGAATTTTCTTGGAGTTGTTGTTGATACACTATCTTGGAGATCATTTCAATGCAAGCTGATTGTGATGTTTTAAGTACTATTGATCATTGTGATTGTCCTCACATCCTTTGGGCTAGGCTTTGGGAGTTATATGGAGATTAAAACACTCCACCATTTCCTAATGGTCATGATTCAAAATATCATTCTTCAGATCACATACCCCATGATGATATTGTTATGCAAGAGGTTGATTGCCTTGAATCTTCTGAAGAGGTTGAAAAGGTTTCTTCAGATGCTTCTTCTCCATCACAGACATTTGTTATCCCTTCACATTCAATAATTCCTTGTCCAAATTCATTGATTGAGGTTTCCAATCATTCATTAGGACACATTCAGTTTTCTAGACTTGACATCACAGGATGGCTTTGTTTTAGGTATCACTGACTTGGCTACTTCTACAAGTTTGGAGGAAATTCTTGAGGGGATATCACTCCTCTATTTAGATTCCACTTTGGAGATTTTTCTTGAGTCTCATCATCATTTTGTCTCAACCTTGAATGAGGATCCTGAGACTATCTTAGAGGCACTTGGTTTCTCTTAAGAGATTTCATATATGAGACTTTTTCCCTTTGATTCCATTTAGGAGTTGAAGTTTTCTCAACATCTACCATTGGACTTGCTTCTTCCTAGTGGGAGACATGTGGTTTGGACACTATTTTTACTTCAAACTTCTTTTAGTTGTTTTGAGGACACTTCCTTCGGGGGGGGAGGGGGGGGCTATCAAGTCTCCATCATACTCATTGTATCGCAGTCTTTGGATCTTGTTCAGCACCAATTTACACATCATCCTAATTTGTCACCTTCTACATTATTTGGGTATGTACCTGATTTGATTGTGGCATCTTCATCATCAAGCATGAAGACATTTGAGCAGTTTTTAGAGACATCATCATCCATATTCATCCATCCTTCATTCAATTCCTATCTAGAATGGGAAGCATCCCTACACTTGCACTTGGTTTTGTTTCTTCTAAAAGGGAGACAAGTTGTTTGTTGACATTGTATCATGTTTTTTCTTCAGACACTTACCATTTTTGCAAGTGATCTCATGTTCTGGGGGGGCTATATAGTCTCTCTATTTCCTCACTACAAGGGGGATATTAATTGTATTGTATCCATGTGACAGATGGTGTAATTGGGGGGGTATTTGGGAGTCCTCCATCCTTCCCATCCTTTCTCACTTTTTCTACATTTCATCTCCTTTTTGGAGAGGGGTTTTGTTCCCACTGGGTTTTCCCCTTTTCTCTAGTTGTGGGAGATTTGTTTCATTTTTCATTTTCATCATGTAAATGGGTACCTAACATGGCCTTGTAGCCAGGACCCATCATCTTTGCATAATCATTGAATTTCCTCCCTAAGTTGCACTTATGTGGGGTGTTAGTGTAATTAGTTATTTATTACACTAGAATAAGTTAACTTAGGTCTTGCATTTATTTAGTCCTAGGTTGCATAAATTAGAATATCATAAATAATGTGATAATTCCCCCCTTCCATGTTTGTAGGGATAAGATTCCTTCTAGAAGATGAGTTGTCCTTCTAGAACTTATCAAAACATTTTATCATTTCCTAGGTAGGGTTCACATGTTGTCACATGTTATTAGATCATGACACATGGCAACATCATATTGCATTTTGTATCTCATTCATGCCTATATATTCAAGGCATTTGTACATTTGTAATCATCTCATATTCTAGATCAATAGCAATCTCTATTTGCATGCCCTTAGTTGCAACACTTTATGTGTGGTTGAATTTCTTCTTAGAGGTCCTCTTGAAGGTTGTAGCTTCAAGGACACTGTGCATTTGTCATTTCAACACTAGGTGCACCCAACGTGTTGGCCCAAGGGGAAGAAGAAGCAAAGTTTTTCCTACAAAATGTTTCGACTACTGCAGCCTAGGTAAGTTTTTCTCCCTCCCTTCTTCCTTTTTTTGCATCTTTGGTTGCTCCTCTACCTCCTCCCATGGAAAGGAATCCTCCACCCTTGGACCCTAAGTCGATAATCTTGAATACACCCCTTGCGACTTTTAATGAATCTTTTGAAGTCACCCCTCATGTCGAATGAGCATCATCCACTCTGGTCACTATTAATTCTTTACTCACCCTATCAAGGGCCCCCATTGAAACAGTTGAAACCTCCATATTACCCTCACTCTTAGCCCATCTGCCTTGGGGAAGACACCTCTCCTTTAGCTTGTTTCTCTCTTTATCCCTACTGGTCTTTCCCCTTCCCAATTTCAATTTGGTATTCCACCTTTTTCCATGATAACGCTCCCTTTTGCATCCTCACATGCTCATACATTTGAAATCTCTCTTTTTGTCACCCTTTTCAAACTCCCTCCTAGTGCTTCCATTGCAGCATAGAGTATTGATGTCCCTTAGACTCTCCAAGGCTATTTCGATGCTACCAAGTAGGCCTGACAAACCAAAAAGTAGAAAATATTGTTAGGGTGATCCCACAAAGTTGGTTTACAATTTCTGGGAGATTCTAATTTATGCTAAAATCACATATTTTTAGAAAATATAATGATTTAATCCTTAAAAAGTTCCATTTAAAGCATTCCAATTGAAGAGGTTTTGATCAAACTACCTTAGATCAAACCCCCTTGGATAAAACCATGCTAGTTTTAAACCATACGTATAATAGAGTCTCCTTTACACCTATCAAAATGCTGATAAAAAACCACTTTTGATTTACCTTTTGGGAGATCAAATGAATTCATTTAAAATTTATTTTTTGTAAGTATATAGTCCTTATTATAAGCTTTTGAAAAAGTATAATTTTAAATAAATTTAATTTTATTATTATATTTATTTTTTATTTCTTGTGAATGTAGGTTTTTCACCGAAAATCAAGCTCTTTGTTCTGCATGTGGAAAAATAGAAGATTATCAAAAAAAGATTAAAAAAATATGAGTGCACCAGATATTGAAGTCCTTGATCCAACAGAAAAAAGAATTGAATTTTGATATATACAAAAAAAGTTGTGTTAAATACAGTATTCCTATGTATGAATTGTATTTGGTTTGACTTCAAAACTTGATTAAGGAAAAATATTCAATAGAACACTATGAAACCAATTGGAAGCACTAGATATTGTAGTTAAAAATCTAAATTTGAAAAAAAAATATATCCTTCATGGAAACAAAGTTATGTGTTGTACAGTGAGAGTCACTCCTTAAAAATGGTGTTTACTATAAAAAATAGTTTTTGAAGGATATGGAAAAGAAGTGCAATCTGATTCCAAAAAGTTTGAAAAAATATATTTAGAATCTATAGACAAAATGTCACAAATCAATAGTTTTTATCATCTTCAAATTCCTCATGGTTTAGTTGCTATAGGTGCCTAAAAGTGAATATTTAGTTAGAAAAAATTAGTTTAGTGTCTAGTTTGGCAAAAATTTGTAAACCAGTATTGTGGGATTACCCATTAAAGAATACCAAGTTGTTCGCCACCAAGAATATTGAAGCTTGATTCAATGAAGAGTGGAACTATCTACTAATCACTACCATGAAGTCGTTTGTGTCCAAGCCCAAAGGATAGATGCAAATGGAAGATTATTACATCCATGCCATGGGTCTGGATTTGAATGAAACTCACCCACACGATAAAGTAGTCTTGGCTAAGGCCATTTAGAAGGTAGTATATGTGGACTATGAGAGGTTGGACAAAAAGTTGAAGCACAAGGAAAAGTTGGTAAATGTGAAGGAAATAATGAGCAAGCTACAAAACAAGATCCAAGCCAGAGACATTGAGATGTACCATGTAAGGAAAATTAAAGGTTAATAAGGAGAAACATCTAAGTTACTTGTAGAAGCTCAAAATAAACAGGTTCAACTTTATGCTGAAAATGAAAATATGAAAAAGGAGTTGGATAGTGTTTGATCCCAAACTTTCAACAATTTTCGGAAGGCTTGTGCAGTAGAAGAAGAGTAAAAATAGGAGAATAGAAGGTTGAACTTAGAACTGACAAATTCCCTTAGAGAAACAAGTCAAATGGATGAAAGCATGAGAGCTAGAGAGGCTTAGTTTAACTAGGAGCTAGTTGTTACATGAGGGTTTGAAGCCCTCCCAATAATGAGGAAGCCGATATCCATGCATTGGGAACAAATCATAGTTGTTGTTGTCATTCTTAGGCCTTATTTATAATTCTTAAGAGATTTTCATGAATTGAATACTAAGATTGGCCCAATGGTTGATCATTTTATGCAAACATGCTCACCCCAAGTAGCAGAACCACAAAGCTTCATTTCTAAGTTGTGCATTTCCACTTATAAGGTCCTAAAAAGTGTGGGGATTCTCGATTGGAGGGTTGCCTCCCTCAAATCTAATGAGATCATATATTTTCACAAGGTAGAAACAAAGTGCAAGGATTGCTAGTCAACACTAAACAAATGGGTCAATGAAATCAAGAAATGTTTTGACATCCTAGTTGACCACAAGCCTCCCCACCTTCTTTCACCAGATGGAAATGTGTTGTAAATTGACCAGTTCATGGATGTGATTCTATGCAAGGCTCAAATTTCTATAGAATTCCTGAGTTCAAGTGGAATGCCCATGGCTGATGATATTGAGTGTGAGATTTTTCCTCTTTCTTGACTCTACTATCACCTTGGAGTAGTTTCTTCCAAATGGGAATTTGTCTCTTTCAAAGAAGTTTTTGAGTTGGATCAAGCATATAGGTAGATTTGTACCAACATCCTACCTACTAACATAGAATGGGAGGCATAGCATTCATTTTTCCTCGAACTCCAAGAATTACCAGAGGCCTAGGTTCATGCCTCCACAAGCGAGGACCCCCTATGAGTCACCGGAACTGTGAAGTGTTTTTTCCTTGATTTTTTTTATTTTTGGATGAGCTCGCACTCAAGTACAATTATTAAAAAGGTGTATAATGCACCATGTGGTGGTTGTGCAGCTTCCATTCTTTTCCTTCCATTTGGTATAGATTTGAGACATGTGTCAACTCATCAGAAATTTTCTCAAGGAGCTATATTCATGAGCTCAATTTTTTTTTCCTGTTTGACACATCATCTCTTCGCTACGGGATGCTTCTTATGAACTAATATCTTTTGGATTTTTGTCAGGGCTTGTTGGCCTTTTTCTTCTCTTGGTTTTTGGAATGGAAGCTTTGAGTCAGTGTCCTTGGGTGACATGATTGGTCAACAGGACCTTTTGCCAAGCTTTTTTCTAAGTTTTGATCATTTGCAGACCTTTATATTTGCTAAATATCTAAAAAGCATTAATGCAGTGGTTGAGAATTGATGGAAAAATATTGTTGTGACCTAACTAAATATCTATGATGAAATCATGCTCTATCAAATGCCAACATCTAGCAATAATTACTTTTTGTGTTGTGCTAGCTATTTCCTCTTTCTATAGCTATAATAGAGAGGAGGCAAAAAATGAAAGGGTTGGATTCCAAGTTTCAGTTTCCTTTGTTGAGGAAAAGTTTCTTTAGTTTTCATAGGATATAGAACTATTTTCAGGAGTAAAAGTCACAAAAGTGCTTTTCTCTGGCATATTATATCCTTTAAAGCTTAAGCTATTGTCAGATTGGCATCCGACCTTTGTTTTAAAGTTCATTTGATATTTAAAGTAGTAAACATTGAGGAGAAATCTTTGAGACTATGCGTGTATCGCCTTTATCAAGATTTATTTCTTCATGCTTCTATTTTGAATGAAACACTATGTGTTGCAAGCTCAATTTGATTAGTTTAAGTGGCTGATTTCTATGTTGTATGCTCGTATAGTAGAATGATTACTTGTGAAAACTAGACTGTCATTGGACTTATCTATTTTTCTGAAGGGTTGTTTTTTTGTTATATAATGTTGTATTAGGAGGAAGATTTTATGCATTTTCTAAATTTTTTTTAGTCACCCTTAGAAATATGTATGTTTGATCAAACCTTAATGAACACTTCCTGCAGAAAGATTTGAATGTCTAGACTATGCTTGTTGTTAGCCTTTGTTGTTTGTTTTCTTTCCAACAATGAGGGTTTCTAGCATTCTATGTCTAATTATATCACTCATAGGAATGAATAGGTTTGAAATGTTGTAAAAGTGTTGGTGCATTATCATTTTATATTTTTTGTTTACATTTCCTTCTACCCTTTTCTTGCAACCCCAAAGAAGAGTTGGATTTCTATAAAAATTCTAGAGATATTTAGTGAGGCACAAATTGGTCCCCCACTCACTTAATTTCCCATAAGAGTGTTAGAGAGGCACAAGCTTTGATGATCAACAATTAATTGAGAAGGGTTTTATCAATAAAAACCCTAAAACATTAATGAGAAACATAACCCTAAACCCCAAGACAAGGTATTAATTCAAATTTTGCAAGAATTGAAATGGAACTAGAGAATTTTTTTAAAGGTTTCATTAGTGACTCCTATTGGGGACACATGACTTTTGTAGGCATGGTGAGATCCAAGAATCTTAGGTTGAAGCAGACTAGGAACAAAAGGTCAAAACCAGGACCTGCCTGGAGTAGGCAAGAAAACCACACCAAAAGAACAAAGATATGTACAAAATTCATAACATCGTACATAATGATTCAACTTTAAGTTTTCATAGAATCCTTTTTTGATGTGAAAACCTCAAGCCTACCTCCTAAATTCAATAAGATTTAGCTTCAAATTGGAGGCCCTAGACCACCAAAACCTGAACCTACTCCTTACCTCTGTCAAAAACCCTATTCTATGTTGTCTATACTAGATCAAGTTTTAAAAATTTACCAAGAATTTCCCAAAAAATAATACTATTGTGATAATTGTGATTGATCATTATGGACATGCTTTTGAAATTTTAAATATCATTATTATCCATGTCCAACTAAAAATTGTCATTAGGCATTAATTGGAAACCATGATTAGTGAGGCTTTCTATCTGACTCAATTCACAACCATATCCCATCCAATGCTCCTTCAAGGGGGCGGGAAAAATGAAATACTCATCATCCACATAATCATTATCGTCATAAGGGCTAAAACCAAATTCAATTTGATCATCAAACTAAAAAACCCTCATACATACTTTTTTCAAGACTCCCACCCAGGGACAAATATTCACTTTGTGTTATGAACAAAAAATGATCACACACAAGCATCCTTTCAAGTTGGTTTTTACACTTATCAAAGCAATGTAATCCAATCATGCTGCAATATGCTCCACTTCCTTGGAAATTTGACTCATTAGAACTAGTAGCATTTTTGTTCTTAACTAGATTAGGTCCATCCTAGGCATCAAAGAATACCATTACTTTAGGTTCGTTAACATGATTTGATTCCTTCTTCCAATAATTTCTCATCCTAAAACAAAATACTTCAAATGATGGATCAAATAACTCAAGAATGATGTGATCAAAAGAAGAGAACTTAAGTGCACCACCAATTAATAGGTCCATTGAATTACATGTGCGAGACTCATTAGACCCTGAACATCTCTCTTTAGTAGCCAATAAGGTTTCTTCATCCTTTTCTTTAACAAACTCCTTGTTGAAAACAACCATGTCCATTTCTACTATAAACTCCAGGTATACTCCATTTTTTTTCATACAATCAATTAAGAACATGACCCTATTGACTAGCATCATTAATTCCATTGTTTCTAACATTGAGCTCATGCTCGGGATGTTGAATACAAGCATTCTTGTCTTTAAATTCATTATTAACAATATAGCTCGAACATTCCAATTCTAATGCAACGAAATTGCATTCCAAGAATCCTTCACATGAATCTTGTTCATTCACTGGTGAGAGAAAAACCTCATGAGTATTAATATTGTTGTATCCTTTAGGAAAAAATAATACCTTCAAGTTATTCTCATAAAAGGATCCATATTCCTCAAGAGAGCAATCAAAATTCTCATCTTCATTATCCTGATTATCAACCTTTAAAGGTACATCAACAATACTTGCAAGTTTACCAAGGTCCTCATCTACACTACTAGATAGATATTAATTTTCTAGAATATCCTTATCCATTAGTTGGATTAATCTCTAATCCTTGACAATAGGGTGAGCACTTTTTTTTCTTTGAGACCTCAATATTTCTATATATTCACACTTAGCCTCCTCCACAATTATGATCCAACCAATTATCTAATCAAAATCCTAAGGCTTCAATTATTTGGGCAAGGTACTAAGCCCTGGCTCATAAATGTCACAGAACAATTCAATCCATACTAAGTCTTTAGGACTTAACCCTTTAGGTATTTCTATCAAGGCATAAGAAAAATTTGTTAAAAATTCATATGGTGGTGCTTCCATGTGTCTTTTCATGCTAGACAGTCTTTGAACAAAAGACATTTGATCAACATTTATCATTTTTTTTTTATGTTCAACTGGGAGTTCACTGTGATTTGTATCATGTAATGATGTAACAACAAAAGCACTATTATCTTGACAATCATTTCTATTGTTTGATCCATGAATTCTATTTGCATGTGATGTGCTAGGATAACCAACACTTACATCCATGTATCATTTCATCATTGAATATTTTGAGTTATTTTCAATATCCATAGCAATGTGATATTCCTGATGCAATGTTGTGGGTTCCTTATCCCTTTTTAAATAACTCATATCATTACCAATTGAACATAGATACATAACTACACATTCTACATCACTTGGTCTCATTTTTTCAGTAACATTCCCTACTACCTTTACAAATCTAAGATTGAAGGTAGGAACCAACTCCCCTTCTTCCTTTTGTATTTCCATATATCTTTTTCTTATCATATTTGGACTAATCCTTTCAGAAAACTATTCGATAAATGCTATCATTAATTCATTCCATGAAGCTATAGAACATACTACTAAATATGAGAACCAGTCTCTAGCATCTTCTTTTAGAGTCTGAACAAAAAGATTCATGACAACATCCTTATTATCTACTTCATAATCTCCCATCAAATCCATGAATGCATTCAAATGTTTAGAAGTTGACTGAAAATTTTTCCCTATAAATTTAGGAAAATGTTTCCTAATATCATTGGGAATCTTATTAGGGAAACCTTGAATACCATTAAAACTCAATGACTTATATCTTTCAATAGAGAGTTTCCTTTCATGGAATAATAAAGGTTGCATGACCTACATGTTTTTACTTGATGTTCCACAAGGAGATACATGGGAATGATACATTTTTCTTGTATCATATTCATTCCTTAAATGTCAACTTCATAGTTCATTTTCTACTGCCTCATTCCTTAATTTAATCATGATTTTAAAGTATATAGCTCACACATTCATGCTTCAAATATTTCTAAGAGGCACATTTCAAAAATAAGAATTAATCTTCAATCCAATATAGATATTACAAATTGCACCTTAGAAATATGTAAAATGACTACCACCCTTCCCTTTACTAGTGCTCAATTCACTTAATAGGGAAGAAAAATTTCTTCCAAATCATGCGATATATCTTTCATGCATTTACACTTTATGAAAACCAAAATAGGGGAAATACTTGGATATGATTGTAATCACTTTATATTTTGTTTTTGACTAGAAAATTTTGCAACTCTAAAGCTATCATCACAATTCCTTCTAATTCTTTGCATAGAATCACCACCTCAATTTTTTTTGTTTTTATAGAGGAAAGAGCTTCAACATCATGAAGCATTCTTCAAAGGTTAATTTCACTATGAATATTTCCCACTTCAGTCTTACACATGAATCCTCTATATTCTCTAAGTTCTTTAACACTTTCTCTCTAGCTTTTCCTCAAGGTACTTCATCATGTGGGAACAATTCTACCTTCTCTTTTCTTAGCAAACCTTCATTCCATCATAATGGATTTCTTTAAATCATTTTCATATTGGTGCAAAGATCTTGGAGTCACCACCCACACTTATTGAGAAATTTTATGCAAAAATTAATGGAAGTGCAATAGATCTTGAATCAAAATTTGTAAGGGATAAAAGAAACATAGAAAACTCATAAAATATTTCTAAATGTTAACTTATTGACACCAAAGATAGACTTAGAAAGTAATTTTTCCAAAAAAATATAGAACCATTATCAACCCAAATTCTAAATGTATTCCTAGAATTTTTTCAATATTTGGCTCCCATTCTTTTAGAATTTCCATGACTTTTTAAGGCAAGGTGATCTTATATCAAGGTTTTCTCAAGTTACTCCCCAACGGAGTCACCATTTCTATTAGTTATTATTTTTGAACCAAACTTAATCGTACCATTTACCTATGAATATACCTGAATTCAATAATTAGCAGGGGTAAGGATTACCCTCCTGGGTTTCATAGAGCCTAAAGTGAAGATGTAAGGATATTAGAATCCTTGTGTGTTGGCCAATCCTTACCCTTGCTAATTATTGAATTCTGGAAGATTCAAAGGTAAGTGGTAAGATTAAGTTTGGTTCCAAAAAATAACCAACAAACATAATTTTAAACTACTTGCTAATCTTCATTAGAAAATCCTCTAACTTTTAACTCCACCTTGGTTAAATAAACCTATGGTTTCTTAACCCCCATTTCACATGAAATTAATTTATTCTAATTAAGTAAATAGTCATTTTCCTCACAAATGGATATTCCATGGGAATATTCTCTCAACAACCCACATGTTGACTTTCCCTCGAAAGTCTTTAAAAGCCTCTTACAAATGTCTTTAATACCTCTTACAAAGGCATTCAATTCCCTTTATTTTCCATCTTATCTCTTACAAGGGCATTTACTCCTCTTACATCCCCACCAACATTTCTTTACATTCTTAACCACATCTCTTAAATTCTCTCTTATACCCCTCTTACACAAGCCACCTAAACCTTAACTCCTCTTACACATCTCTCTCCCAAAATGTGCTCACACATGTGTGAGCACATATCCCTATTGCTTTCATTAGCCTTCTGACACTTTTCACAAGGATATTGATCCTCATTTTAGTCCTATATTGCCTAATTTCACCTTTTCTTCCACCCTTTGAGTCTTATAAATAGAGGGCTTCTCTATGAAAAGTGGATCCATCTTTTCATGCAAGGTTATGCTACACATTTCCATCCACAATCACATGCTTTCTTCATTATTTTAGCTTAGATTTATCACCATTTGGCATCAAAATCACCACACTTACATCAAAATCTTGGAGCTTGTCCACTAAGGGATTTAGAAAGGACCAATTTCCACATCAAATTGGTACCAATCCCCCTATGGATTGAGGTTTTGGGTTACTTAGTTTAGTTTCATTCACATATTTCATTGATCTGTAAACTAGGACGTTAAAGTTATTTGAAAACTTAATCCATTTATAGAATTATTCCCGATAGCAGCAGTAATGCATGGTTATGCGTCTAAAGCGATGAAATTATTACAAGTTCACTTATTCCAGTTCAAATAAACATAACTTAGAATCTTAAAGAATCAAATACTGAAGAAATAATGAGACAAAGAGAAAATAAGAAGAGCACACTTGATAACGGAGTTCGCTCAGGATGAGCTACGTCTCCGGGTCCACTTCTCAATAGTAGGACCGCTTTATTGATATTGCGAAGTCAACAACCTTTTTACAATATCAAGCCTCCAAGACCAACATAAACTCCTCACAATCTCTCTTTACAAATTGCAATTTTTGGTGTAGAAAACACCTTGCAAAATCACCTTACAAGTCTCCTTCAAACATCTAAAGATCAGAATTTTCTTCATACCAAGTATGAATCTCCTAGAAAATTCCCGTACAAAATTCTCCACTCAATAATTTTTTCATTGTCCCTTTACAAAAATCACCCCTTTATATACACATTTATTTGCTAATATGGCGTTAACCATATTATTTTGCAAATATTGCATATCTCCCGTATATAAGTAAAAATTCCAACCATTTCCCCCTTTTACAATAAAAATAACTAATATCCCGTTAGTATAACAAATTAATCTTTCAAAAATAAATCCACCTTTGGCTTTTATAATTCCAAGCCATACAATTAAAAAAACGAACCCCTTTAACTATGGGCCGTTATAATTTTGGACTTGCATTATAATCTTTAAAAATATCTTTTAAAACCTCCTTAATAATCCCCTTGGATATTCTTTAAAAGAAACCCTTTAAATATGAGAAAGGTGGTTAAAGGGGTTAATTTGTTGAAATGTAAGTTTACGGGATTTTTTCCTCTCCTTGTTTTATGGGCAAGGGAAGAGAATTTTAAGGGATAAAATCCCACCAAATCCTCCTTGAAATCACAAAAATCTTTTAATTTTTAAACCATACGTATTTTCTTTTAACAATATGGTTTAATCCATATTTCTTTTTCCACCATGTATGTGCCAACTCACCACTCCTGCCACGTCACCATCTGCCATGTCAGCTTGCTGATGTCATCAAAGTCAACCATAGTCAAAATTTTGACCAACCTTTCACCAGCTGTAACTTTCACATACGAGCTCCATTTTTGAAACCGAATATAGTTCTGGAATTAGCACGACGAGCACTACGACTTGGCATAATTTTTATTTCATTTTGAGACAATCAATTTTTTGCCTTTTTGAACCCCTGATTTGCCTGTTTGATCGGACCTTTGACCAAGCATAACTTGCACATACGATATCCTTTTGACACGATTCAAGTTACGTCAGAATCCTGTCAGCGAGCTCTTCAATCTAAGACTACTTTCAGGTGATTCTGAGACTATGAAATTTGAGGTCTTCTGGATCCACTTGGATCATTCATGCTCTTTTATGTTTTATAGTGTTTGTTTCATGCTTTGTGATTTCAAGTATTTCATAGGGAATGTAATTTATATATGCTAATGTGACTAATCCTTCTGTGTTTCTTCATGTTTAGCACATGTACAAGGCTGTATTCACATTTTGGCACTAGAAAGAGGGATTAACCACTTAAATTTGACATTTTTTACTTGAAATTCACTTGTTTTTGGAGCTACAAAACTTGATGCCGCTATTGCTGATATAGAGAATTGCTATTGCAAATATAGCATTGCTATTGCAAACAGGGATACTTTCATTATCATAGATTCATTATTGAGCTCCCTAGTTTAGTGCAGAGCGTCACTATTTTTTTTACTAGAGCATCACTATTGAAAATAGAGTTTCTTTTTTTTTCCTACCTTTGCACTCCATTTTCAAATGGTCATATCTTGGTCATACGTTTTTCTTTTTTAGAGATTTTTTTTTGAAATGGGGTAGAATTTCATGATCTATGCAATGGTGTAGGTGTTTCTCAATTTTGGTAGAGTTAAGTTTTTCAATTTTGCACCTCAAGTAAAATTATATTGCAACTTGGTCTAGGTTGTAGGGTTTTAATGCTTAATTATTTATCTCACCCTAATATGCTCTTATTTTATTATTTCATCTAATATTTAGAGCATGGATTATAGGTTTGAAGAGGAGCATGGAGCATTGAAGTGAAAGAAAAAGCATTTTATATTCATTGTAATAGTTTTTTCAAACAATCATAGAGAAATAACCCATCATATGCCATTTTACTTTCATGCTTTAGGACTACTAGATTTGATTTGGGCTCTAAAATTAACCATTGTTGTGTTGTTTTCTAAGTTGTATTAAAATTGAACCCTCACTTACTAGTCATTGCAATTATGGTCAAAATTGACAAAATAACTTCACATCTAGTTTGGTGCTTAAAAAGATCTTATCATTTCTTTCAAGGCTAAAAAGAATAAGTGACTTGTGTGAGCTATTTTGTTTGTAGAATCTTTTAGGTTTGTATCCTCTCCCCTTGCACTTCATGCGATCTTGGGTGACGAGAAATACTTTGGATTTTTTTTTTTTGAGTTGCCCTTAAGAGAGGTGTTTATGGTCAAAATAGCATAGAAACATTAAACAAAATATTTCTATCCTATTTCTCCTCAAAAAGATAACTGATCTAAAACCACCTATCTTCCAAGGTCCTTGTAGTTGGTTCTCAACTGTACTGATGTTACTTAGTGGCCAATGCAATTGTAATATTCAAGGGGCCTGCTGGTAGAAAGGAATACAAACTGCATAATGTGAACTAATCTACTTTGGGGGGGCTAAATAAACAAAAAAGGATAGAACAAGGCTTTAGAACAGAAAGACATGAATATAAATTTCTTCACATCCAGACATGTATCCTAACAATGAGTGTTTTCTCAAGTAACCAAAACTATAAAATGATGCAATCCATAGTTTGACCCATACTATTGCATACATTCACAGTGAAAATTTCAATAACCATATACATTCATCAAAAAAAACTTCATTACAAAATCAAAACATATCACCAAATCATTGCTAAAATTAACAAATCAATAGATATAAATCAATTCCATTCATAGATAATTCAATGAAATAGTCTCAGATCTGGATTATTCTATTGATTTGCATCAAATAATAATCAATTATGCACAACATCCACTGGGATACAAATGACTATGATTCATTAGCATCATCCCTTAACTACTAAACATGAAAGTAACATGAAATTGTATTGAAAAAAAACTTCTAAAAGTATCTGAGTATCCTTGCATAAAAGCTTGTAAAACAAAGTTTCTCAAAGTATCTTGCTTGAAAACTTATAAAAAAAATCCTAAAAATATGACAATACTATTTTTTATCTCATCAAGTGGTTAATCCTTCTTCAATTAGTTGACCTTTACAAAATGGAGCCCAAGATAGCATATAGGCAAGCTACACACTAATTTCTCTCAATCAAAAATTGAGATCCACTAGTTAAGGAATTGGAACTACATGAAGTAACTACGTTGGTTGATCATCAATTTAAATGGTTGATGAACTTCTAAAAATTTGATGCCCAAAGGAAGGTAAGTAGAATTGCTAAAAGATCTCCAATTAAACTCATGTCAAGATCCTACAAAATAGGGGAGAAAAAGAGAGAGTTGTCCATTAGGAACATAACATTCCATTGCCACCTCATTCCTACGTATTTTTCTCAAGAAGGTACTCATCATAGCTAGTGAACACTTGTTGAAGTATGTCTGCATTAGGTCCATCTACCCAATCATCTTCAAATTTGACTATTTTTAATTCTACGGAGGAAAACTCTTTCATATCTTTCAATTTAATCAACTCCCTCCTAGCATCCTTCACTTCATCTTTGATTTCCATGAGCATATCTAGCAACAATTCTTCACCATCATTTTATTTCTACATCACTTCCTCAGATATAATATTCCATTTCTCCTTCAATTTATCAAGAGGAAGACCTTGATTCACAAGGATATCCACCTTAACCAAAATGGCAATTATTGCTTCTAATTCATCAATTTTCTGATTCAAATCTTTACTAGCTTCTTGAACTTCATTTCTATGTTCATAAATGAATTTAGATTTGATGTTGATTATCCTCATTGTCTTCTGAATGAAGTCTACATTATCCTCATTAAGGATAGATTGCTCCAAGAGAGTTTTCTTTGGCAAATTGTTGATATCCTTTAGTTTCTTTGTATGCTCTCTATACTCTTCTTGTTTCTCTAAGTCTTCAACATGTTGATTCATATCTTCCACCAAATCTAATGCACCTTCATGAACATTGATGAGCTTAAAATATGCTCATAATTTGAATGTTATAATGTATTTTTAATACCTTGACTTTTATTACCAATGGTTGTTTTAACTCTCTGATTAAAGACTTTTATTCAAAATCGGGTAGAATCCTATAGCCACACATTCCTATATTCCTACAGCTTAAATATGTCCATATTAATTACCCTGTTTGATTTCCCAAATGACTGGTATAATGCATGTGGTTTTTGGATAATGAAATATATTTAATGAGTGATTAATGAATGTATCATGTTGGTTTCCATGCATGCTTTTTTTTCGCTTATGTTGCCTTGTGCATTGTAGGTGGTTGAAGGAAGCATGAACGAGTCAAGCACAACAGATCTCAGCCCTGCAGTAAAGTCCATTTCCAGCATGGCATCGAGGAATTTGTTCTAGTGAAGACTCTCTAACCGAGTCATTGAGAAGAAATCTAAATGATCATCAATCTAGGAAGAGTGGAATGCTAAATTCTCTCTGAATCGTGTTGAATAGATATGTTTTCATTTATGAGAAATGTGTTCCTCGATTTTAGGATGTATTCATGTCCACATATTTCTCTGATAGAGTTAGGTATTTAGTTGTTCATCTGATATAAATAAGTTCTCCTCCTACGTGAGTGAGTAACAGTGTGTGTTAGAATTAGTATTATAATAAGAAGAAGTGTTCTTGTGTTAACTTTCTTACAGGTAGAATAATCAATGTATTAGATTTCAAGATTATGAATAAAATTTGATGGAGTTCTAAGTTTAATTCTTGCATAAGCTTGTTGATGCTTGTTGAGAGGGCTCACTTAGTAAGTATCTGTAGTTAGTTGTTTATTTCCTGTTGATTATAAGTTATATTTCACTTCTTGAAAGTTTCAGTGCAAACTTAGTCTTATATTGTTCCTGCAGCATCGGGAATCTATCCCTGTGTCTGTTCCTATAGCATAAGGCCAATTCATAGTTTGTCTCTTAGTAATAGTTGTCATGATTTATGCTTTGATTAAGTTTAGAAGGATTTGCATTACATTCCTATAGTATGAGTAGAATTCTTTCCGTGCATTTATTTTTGGTAAATTGTGACTGGAACTAGTTCTTAGTGCACATACGGTGCCACTCCATTTCAAGTATACATTCCCTGGTTTGATAATGTAAATGAACGACCATAAGAAGATGCTAGTCACCTACTGGAATGTCCAGTTCTCAGGTTAGGATTTGTCGTGACTAGTATATCCTTTTGTGGGTGTGACCATTTTTGGCGCCATTATCGGGGATGGTGTCAAGCTAAGAACCTGTTATAGTCATTGTTAGCATTAGTTTAGTGTGTTTATCCAAGCATTTTCAAAATTTCTTCAATACACGGTTAATACTATTGCATGCATAGAAGAAGAGACGCTCTAGGAAGATTCCCCCCTAACCTTCCATTCATTGATAATACTCCTGAACCAGCTTATAGTTTATTTGAGGAAGGAAGAAACCAAGATATCAATCCATTTGTTGAAAACCTACTTGTTGAACTGCCATTTGATCTATCTAATGAAGAACCTGAAAAAATCCATTTGCTTTGATACTCAATCAAGCAACAATGGCACGTAATCCACCTAATCGACCTCCTACTTTTGAATTCCCCATCATTGTTCAACAAGATAATGACAACCTTAAGAATATTCCTTCTTCATTACTTCCCAAGTTCTATGGACTAGTTACAGAGGACCCATAAACCTTCTTGTTTGAGTTTGACATCCTCTATCATAGCTATGATTACACTTCAGATGCTCATAAGCTGAAGTTGTTTCCTGCTACCTTGAAGGAGGGAGCTCTCAGATGGTTTATGAGTTTGGGAAGGGGTGTTGTTGATAGTTGGGAAGCCATGCAAACAAAATTTCTTGAGAAATACAAGGAATATTGTAAGAGTGGTAGTAAGGTTGATGATATATTTAGAATCCAACAAAAGGGGGATGAAAGCCTGGAAGACTATATCTCAAGATTCTTGTTTTCCCTGAAAAAGAATTTAGACCATACTCTCAATGAAGAATCTTAGAAAATACTTTTTCTAAGGGGAATCAATGATACCTATATAGTTGCCCTGGACCTAAAGGGAGGAGGAGATATAACCCAAGTGTCTTGGGATGATATCAAGAAAATATGTCTCAACTACTCTTGAGCAAATATTAAGAAGGGCAAAGGTCATCAAGCCATAGTGGGAAGGTTTTCGTCCAATGGAGTTTCACAGATGGAGATCACAAATTTTCTATTTGACTTCAAGTAGGACATCATAAACAACATGGCTACACAGTTGGATACTATGCAAGCTCGGAAGAAACATGAGGAGGCTGAAGCAATCTTGGCTGAGTTTTGTCCACATTGTAGACAGAAGAAACATGACTGCAGATGTAAGATGGTGGCTAACCTAGAGGCTAAGCAGTTACCCACTTATTTTAAGATGATAGAAGGTGATGATGACCAAGTATTATTTGTTGCACAAAGGAGACTATGGGCTCAAAGACAAGGTATGCCTCAAGACCCTTTGAATTTTGGTAATCCTTATTCTAATTACAATAACCAATGGCAACCTACATATGGCCCATCTCCACCTTGGAATACTCCTCAACCAAACTGGCCTAACTATCAGACCCCTCAATGGCAACCTCCTCAAGGAGGTTGGCAGCAACCATAAGGACAATGGACTGCACCTCTAGGTAACTGGCAGCAGAATCCTCAATAGAGAGGTTCTCAATAATGGCAAAACCAATCCCCTGGATTCTTGCAGCTTCAGCAGCCACAACCTCTAGCCCTCATGCCATCTCTTGCAACACCTACAACAAATATTGGCCCTCCAAAACAAATGCCTATGCCTACTCAACCATTGCCAAATCCTAATAATAAGCAACAACAACCTATGTATTTTACAGAAGCCAATCAGTATCCAACTTATGCCCTAAATATCAATGATATCCATCTCAGGTGTGGAACTACTCTTCCTGCTCCATAGCCACCTATAATTACAGAGATTCCAGACTTTGCCTCTAAACAACCTACTGATCCTGTAGAATATATACATGTACAAGATACTGCCCCTAAGGAACCTGTCCTATAGCATCAGGCTAAACTACCTTTTCCTCAAAGATTGCAAATTACTACATCCAAGACCATGGAAGAGCCTACCTTTGATATTTTGGATCAGCTAAAGAATGTACAAATTCAAATTCCTCTTTTTGAAGCTATTAAAGATGTTCCAATTTATGAAAAATCCATTAAGGAGGCTTGTTTAAAGAAACAAGGAAGAAAGAAAAAGGATCCCAAAACTATCCATGTTCTAGGACAGTTGGCAAATATTATGTTAGGGAAGTTAGTCATTCCAAAATATATTGACCCTGGGAGTCTTGTGGTAAAAATAAATATCAATGGCCAGATAGTAAAGAAATTTTTGATTGACCTTGGTGCAGCCATTAATGTAATGACCAAACACACCATGGGGTGTTTGAATATCCCAAAAATTTGTTCTACACCTACGGGTCCTATAGCTTGTTGATAGTTCCACAGTAACACCTGATGGAGTGGTAGAAGATGTCATTGTCACCCTTGAGTCTTGGAAATACCTAGCAGATTTCACCATATTGTCCACTAAGGAAAATTTGGGCAGATATCCTATCATCCTAGGTAGACCATGGTTAGCCATAGTTGATGCTCTTATAGGATATCATTCAAGAGACATGACAATTTCTGATGGTCAGTCAAGAAAGAAATTGGATTTATAACCACCTGCACAGCCTTTGTCATACTTGTCTCAACCACTTTCGCCATATTTAGGAGAGGAAACTAAAGCAGTCAATTCATTGACTCAACTAATGATATTGCAAACTAATCCATTTTCTTAGCTTTAGAGTGAGGATGGCCTGCTTTTACACATTTTGCAGTTCAACTCTGATCTGAATAGCCCATCTATTTCAGATAGTTGTTTTCAGCAGTGTTTCCTACAACAACTGAATCCTGAGAGCGATCACAATTTTCTACTATATGACATACAAACACCACCTTTATGAGCAACCTCAATAAATGATCTTACCAAGCAGATAGAAGTATCTTCAGGCTGCTATCTACATATCAATAATAATTTGTCTCAGTCTCAACAAACTGCCCTAGCCACAATGCTGCAAGATCAACACAAAGCTTTTGCATGGGACTATGGGGATATGAAGGGAATAGATCCTCAACTATGTACTCATAGGATCTACATTAAGGAAGATTATTCACCTGTTAGGTAGCCTTAAAGAAGAATCAACCCAACACTCAGGGAAATAGTTAAACAAGAGCTTCAAAAATTGCTTGATGCTAGTTTTATCTATCCTATTTCAGACAATCAATGGGTATCTCCACTGGTGATTGTTCCTAAAAAAGGTGGAAAATGGAGAGTTTGTGTAGTCTATAGGGAGCTGAACACAACAACTAAAAAGGATCACTTTCCACTGTCATTTGTTGACCAAGTGCTAGACTCATTGTCCGGTAAAAAGTATTTCTCCTTTCTGGATGGATATAGTGGGTATAATCAAATTAGAATTGCCCCTGAGGATCAGGACAAAACAACTTTTACCAATCCATTGGGAACTTTTTCCTACTCTGTCTTTCCTCTTTGCCTGTGTAATGCATCTACAACATTTCAAAGGGTAGTGATCAGTATTTTTATTGATATTTCTCATGATTCTATGGAGATCTAGATGGATGACTTCACCACTTATGGAGCCACTTATGAAGAAGCATTAGTAAACTTGGAAAAAGTGTTGAAAAGATGTAAGGAGCAAAATTTGTCTTTGAATAGTGAGAAGTGCTTTATGATGATGCAAGAGGGAATTGTTCTAGGCTATCATATTTCTCAAGCAGGAATTCAAGTTGATCCTGCAAAAATAGAAGTCATTTTAACCTTTCCAACACCTATGAAACAAAATGATGTTAGAAGTTTCCTAGGACATGCTGGATATTATAGAAGATTTATCAAAGATTTCAGCAAAATAGCCAGTCCATTATATGCCTTATTTACTAAGGATTCTGAATTTAACTAGACTGAGGCCTGTGACAAATCTTTCCTGCAGCTTAAGAACTTACTTACTTAGGCACCTATTCTTTAAGGACCAAAGTGGAGTCTACCCTTTCATATATACACAAATGCTTCTGACTATGCCATAGGGGCAATTTTAGGACAAAAAGAGAATTCATAGAACATGTTATAGATTTCAATAGCAAAAATCTTCAAGGCCCTGAATTAAACTATAATGTCACAGAAAAAGAATTGCTAGTAGTTGTGTATGCCCTGAACAAGTTTCAATATTATGTCACTGGTTACCAAATATTTATCCATACAGATCATGTAGCAATAAGGTACCTCATGAATAAGTATGCCATATCTGGCAGATTAGCAAGATGGCTCCTATTGTTGCAAGAATTTGATATCACAGTCATTGATAAGCTAGGTCGGGATAATGTGGTAGCTGATTTCTTGTCAAGACTTCAAACAACTACACCTGCCACCCCTGAGGTACTTGATGATAGTTTCCCTGATGAACATCTATTTTCCATTACTGCTCAAACTCCATGGTATGCAAATATTGCAAATTATTTAGCAGTCAATAAGATCCCATCCCACTTCTCACCAAAGGAAAGGTAATTGTTGGTAGAGAAAAGTTTTAACTTTTCATGGATTGTAGACTGTTTATTTTACACAGGACCTGACCAAGTCATGAGAAGGTGTGTTCAGGAAGATGAGACCTATGACATTTTGCATGTATGTCATGATGAGCCATGTGGGGGCCACTTCATAGCTAAGAGAACATCTATGAAAGTGCTCGCTACAGGGTACTATTGGCCCACATTACACAAATATGTTGCAACCTGCACCAGAAAATGTGATAGATGTCAACGTATGGGGAGACCAACAAAGTTTGATGAAATGCCCCTGTACCCTCAAGTGGTAGTCAGTCCCTTTGACAAGTGGAGCATGGATTTTTTTGGGCCCATTGATCCTCCATCCAGTGAGAAATCATATAATTTAGTTTGTACTGATTATGTAACCAAGTGGGTGAAAGTGAAAGCGATGACACATGCCCATGACAATAAGGTTGTTGAGTTCCTGTATGTGTAGATCTTTACTTGATTTGGAGTCCCAAGGGAAATTGTTACTGATCAAGGAGCTTAGTTTACATCCAACTTAATTGTTGCATTGATGAATGATTACAAGATTAGGCACAGAAGTTCTAGCCCCTACCACCCTCAATCCAATGGTCAGGCAGAGGTTACCAATAGAGAAATTGAGGCAATCCTTACTAAGACAGTGTACTTACACAAGAAGGATTGGAGCAATCGCCTTCCTGAAGCAGTCTGGGCCTATAGGACAACATGGAAAACAACTACGGGGTTTACTCCTTTTGAGTTACTCTATGGAAAAATTGCCATGTTGCCAATAGAATTTGAACATAAGACCTTAAGGATTGCTCTCCAGCTTAACATTGATATTTCAAAAGCTCATAAATAATTCCTCCTATAGCTGAATGCATTGGATGAGATGAGGAAAGCCACTCTGCAACATACCGAAGCCATCCAGTAGTAAAGAAAAAAATTACCTGATCACCATATCAAAACTAAGCAATTCTCTGCCAGTGATTGGGCACTACTCTATGATTCTAGGTACAAAGAAAATCAAGGTAAACTTACCACCAGATGGCTTGGTCCTTATGAAATAGAACATGTATTTGATAATGGTTTAGTTCAATTAGTCACAATAGACCATGTTCGATTCAAGCTACTAGTTAATGGACATCATCTTCAGTTGTATCATAAGCCAGCCTCTAAAGAAGAATTTATGTTGCAGTTTGTTCAGGATCCTTCTAATGATCTTCCTGCAGCAAAAGGCTTTGGCCTTTCTCCTGCATCCTCTCTTTAAATGCCACATTGCATGCCCATAATAAAGGTTTCCTTTTTAAGGGAGACACTTTCTCCACTTTTCATCCATTACCACCATTCATTTCTTTTTCTTCCACATCATCCATCCATGTCATACCACCCTCTTTTATGATTTCAACTTCCAGACATCTATTCATGCTACAGCCGTGATCTTTTTCGGCATGTACGAGCATTGATTAAAAGGTATGCAATATCTTTATTTGTCACATCATTTATTTTTTTCATTTATTCATTAATTGCAATGCATCTATCAGTCATTATTGCCTGATCTTCACCTATCCTTTCGTACATGTGTGGATACATGTCACATTTTAAGAAGGGGGTGGGGATAATCCATTTGTACTTTTTCTTGTGCCACTGCCAAGATCTACCAAGATCTTTTTATTTTATTTTCTTGTACTTTCCAAATATGGTTGTGTGTTTCCATCTTAAATAGTAATTAACTACTTGATCATTTCATGCAATTATTTTTTGAGTCATTCTTGGAAAAGTAGAGAAAAGTGATGGCAAGATAGAAGCAAGGCAGAAAGAGTAAAAAGTTTTTGAATTTTCAGAAAAAGTCAAATTTTAGGAATCTCAGCTGAGAGTTTGTGAATATGGGTGGCCAATTGGTGAGACATGAGCCTGCAACTCATGAACCTTTTATAGATTCTTTTGATGAGGAAGCTGCAAGCAAGTTCTTGAGAACTCTTTCAAAAGGAGAAGCTACAGTATGGGGCCTGACAGTAGCTGTTACAAAGGAGAGGATTGCAAAAGTAACTGGGCTTCTAGCAATAGGAGAAAATTTTCCTTTAGGAAGGGATGTTGTCTTTGCTAGGGAAAAGTGTACAATACCAACAGATGGACCACTGGAGGTTTCTAACAAGGGTGCAAACAGGTATCACTACCTCCTCCATACCCCGAATATGCCAATTTCATAATCAGGTATTTGACCTGTGAAGGACGCTTTTCCTTTTTGCACTCTTACCATTTTAAATCATTAATTCATATGAGGCACGACTTAGCTATTAATGTTTTGAATTTTCTGTTAAACCTTCTGCAACAATGTGCCCCTGAAACCCAAAAGGGTAGAAACAATTTCATTTCCCATCATGCCCTTATTAAATTTTTTATTGAGCATTCCCTAAGGGATGTGTCACCCCTTTCTTGGAAAGAATTTACTACCTAGAAGGGTTTGTAACTTCCAGAGCCTCCTAGAGAGCTCCCTACTCAACATAGGAAAAAGAAAAGAAGAGCAGAATCTACAAGTAGGGGAGCTGAGCAAGAATCACCTACTCCTACAACACCTAGTCCTGCAGCCTCCATACCAATACCCCCTACCCAAATACAAACTAGGTCTGCTAGTAGAAAAGAAAAAGGGAAAACAAAGTTTGGGGAGTCATCTAGGGAAGAATAAACCCCAGAATCTGACCCTCATGTTAAAAAGAGAAAATGTTCTACTCCTGCAGCACCTTCCCCTGTATCAGTTTCTCCTACAGCAATGCCTGTTGCTACTAAAGTTTCACCATCATCCTCTCCTCCTGACCCTGAATCCTCTAGGTGGGATAAAAAGAGGAAAGTCACAAAAGTATCTTCTGCAACATTACCAAAAATAGCTTCAATGAGAAAGCAGCATAAAGATACCTTCACCCCTACTCAACCTGACATCATAGTAATTTATGAGGAATCAAAAAAATCCAGCCATGATGATCCTCAGAATGTATCTGAGGATGTTGAACAAAGTCCAGTTGCAATGGAAGTTGAGGAAGTGCAACAAGATAATAATGAAAGGGGGATACCAAGTCTTGATGACTTGGCTGAAGCGGTTAAGAGAGTTTCAAAGGAAGCACAATCTCTTCCTGCACAGCAATAGGAAACCATCCTGCAACAAGAAGAAGAACAGTTTGGACAGCTTGAAGTGTCCAATGAGACTCCATCACCCCCTGGAACCGGTAAAGCATTGGTTGTCTATAAAAGAACATTGTTGATTGAGTATTTGGAACATCATAGGACTACATGGAGACCTGTCACATTCCACACTTTAAGTTTCTGCCATTTGGCCAAAACTGAAATTCAACAAAGCCTTTGGGAGGAGGAGAAGAAGAAATTAAAAAAAGAAATTGAAAAACAAAAACAAGAGATTCAAGAACTGAAAAATAAAATGGATGAAATGATGAAGACAACTGGAAAAATAATGGAATGCAAGCCACTGCCAACGGTATATGCCATGTGTCTTAAAGAACAATTTTTTTGGTTTCAATTAATGAGGATTTCAAGGAACTTGGATCTTGTTATTCACACAGCTCAGGAATTCTACACTGCATACCAAGTAGCACCTAATTGTTTGAAAAATTCCTTGTGTGAATTTTATTTGCATGGTTTGATAATTCCCTCTGAAACAGAGTGGAATCCACTTCTTTATATTGGCGATATTTATTTGAGGTCACTCATGTCCTGGGTGGCCAATGAGACTAATTATGGGAAAAAATTAGAAGCATATGAAGAAGCTGAGAGAAATGAACCAATACCATTGTGACCTGAAAGTTCAGATCCCCATACCATCTTGAGAACTTGGCTTCATGTTGCATATGGATTTAATGATTAGACTGTAAGAATGAAGATATTTGATATCAGGAAACAGGTATATGATGAATTCAAAGGCCAACCATATTTGTTTTGGAAGCTTGCATCTTCTAGGATTGAGGCAAGATGGGAGAAATTGATTGTTGGTCTAAAGAGGTTTGAGCCTCATAGCCCTTTGAATTTTAAAGCAGCCCTTGGAAGAACAGAGAAATACATGCAACTTGGTCTACAGAAAAGATTTGAGTTGTGGCTACCATTGACATTTCGACCTCCAGTCTTGATATGGCCACTTTATCCATATTGGGCTACAGATGTTAATAAGGACACAAAAACCCGCAGATATGAGAGGTGGCAAAACTTCAAAGGGTTCTACTACAAGTTTGGGACTTCATTGCAGGGTCATACTACACCTACTGATCTTAGGGAAACAACCAGGAAGCTTAATGCTAGTGAACCATCATTGGGATTAGTCGGGGGCAGATGATGAGCTTAAAATATGCTCATAATTCAAATGTTATAATGTATTTTTAATACCCTAAATTTTATTACTGATGGTTGTTTTAACTCTTTGATTAAAGACTTTTATTCAAAATTAGGTAGAATTTTGTAGCCACACATTCCTATATTCCTGCAGCTTAAATGTGTCCATATTAATTACCTTGTTTGATTTCCCAAATGACTGGTATAATGCATGTGGTTTTTGGATAATGAAATAGATTTAATGAGTGATTAATGAATGTATCATGTTGGTTTACATGCATTCTTTCTTTTCACTTCTATTTCCTTGTGCATCGTAGGTGGTTGAAGGAAGCATGAATGAGTCAAGCACAACAGATCTCAGCCCTGTAGTAAAGTCCATTTCTAGCACAACATCGAGGAAGTTGTTCCAGCAAAGACTCTTTGACTAGGTCATTGGGAAGAAATCTAAATGATCATCAATCTAGGAAAAGTGGAATGCTAAATTCTCTCTAAATCTTGTTGAACGGATATGCTTTCATTTATGAGAAATCTATTCCTCGATTTCAGGATGTATTCATGTCCACGTCTTTCTCAGATATATTTAGGTATTTAGTTGTTCATCTAATATAAATAAGTTCTCCTCCTATGTGAGTGAGCAACAGTGTGTGTTAGAATTAGTATTATAATAAGAAGCAGTGTTCTTGTGTTAATTTTCTTACAAGTAGAATAATCAATGTATTAGATTTCAAGATTATGAATAAAAGTTGATGGAGTTTTGAGTTTAATTCTTGCATAAGTTTGTTGATGCTTGTTGAGGAGGCCCACTTAGTAAGTATCTATAGTTAGTTGTTTATATCCTATTGATTATAAGTTAGATTTCACTTCTTGAAAGTTTCAGTGCAAACTCAGTCTTATATTGTTCTTGTAGCATCAGGAATCCATCCCTATGTCTATTCCTGCAGCATAAGGCCAATTCATAGTTTGTTGCTTAGTAATAGTTGTCATGATTTTTGCTTTGATAAAGTTTTAAAGGATTTGCATTACATTTCTATAGTATGATTAGAATTCCTTCCACGCATTTATTTTTGGTAAATCGTGAGTGGAACTGGTTCTTAGTGCACATACAGTGTCGCTCCATTTCAAGTATATGTTCCCTAGTTTAATAATGTAAATGAATGACCATAAGAAGATGTTAGTCGCCTGCTAGAATGTCCAATTCCCAAGTTAGGATTTTCCATGACTAGTATGTCCTTTTGTGGGTGTGACCAAACATTAAAACCATCAACAAGAAACTCATCAACCTCTTGATTAATCTGATCAACCCATCTATGAAGCATTCCAACCTTACTTCTCATTTGTACCAAATCATCAGCTTCTTTCTTGCTTAATAAGAATGGGTTCTTTGGAGGAGCAACTAGTTGAGAAGTTGGAGTGGAGACATCTTTCAAGAACTTGTGCAACTGATCTAATTAGGCTTTAAGTTCATCATTCCTTTTTTAATCCTTTATCATCCTAGATTTGGTGGAGGATGCCACAATGTCAATAAGGTTCATTTGCTAATTCCTCATGGGTCTCCCCAAATTAACAATGCCCAACTAGTAGTTAGTCAATTGCATATCTTTTCTATCCTTTTCCACCATAGGGATTGCACACTCATCCATGATTTCATCTATATTTGTTACCTTTGTGGAATGAAGGACTCTATCCTTTTTCTTGGGCCTTTCTTTATTCTATTTCTCCCATCATGTCCTCCCAATTCAAGTGTTGAGGTTGGAATACTTGTTTCCTCTCAAGGTCTAGTTTCATCCATGTTGGAGCACCAGGAGTGGTAGCCACTTGTGTGGAAGAAGCAATAGTGGTAGAGGAAAGAGGTTGCAAAATGTGGTCTTAGGTTGAGAATCAACCTCTTTTACCTATTGTTGTTCCCTTTTGCAGCTTCTTTTGCAAGCCTTTCGGCTTCAACCTTGTCTTTTTTCTCTTGCACCCTTTTAGATTCTATCTCCTTTTGCAAATATTCTTCTAGCATCCTCTCCTAATACATTTGATCCCTTTTTCATTCAAGATCTTTAACTCTATCACATGCTTCTTTATACTTTTGTTCATGTTTATCCAATGCTTCTGCCTCCTTTTCTCTCAACAAGCATTCTTCCTCCTCTTTCCTCCTGTGAGCTTCCTCAACAACCTTAAATTTAGCTTCAAGGGCTTATATTTCTCTCCTTTGTTGAGAATTCTCCTCTTCAATCTCATGAATCTTTTGCAACATAGACAATTTGTCCCTCTCCTCTTTGGTCTTCAATTCTTTCTCTTTTTATTGTTGCAACAAGTTCTCCTTCTCCTTTTGTTTCCTTGATAGCTCCTCTTCTTTAGATTTATCTTTAGATTCTTGTTTCCTAGCAAGTGCCTTGGCTTGAGCTTTGACATCTACTTCCTTCTTAGCATCCTCAAAGATTTTCCATTGGTCCTCCAGAGTGAGGATATGCTCAGTCCCCACATCCTCAATCTCTTCACCAAGTGCAGTGACAAGAGTCTCCTTATCTAATTGGGTAGCCTATGAATCAGTATCAATATCATGGATCACAATCTCAGGCCCCTTCCCTTTTAAGGATTTATCCTCCTTATGAATGGTTCCAGTGGGAATCTCCTTAATTGGTTGCATTATAAGAGAAGGGTGAGTTGAGGTTTCACCTATAGTAGTTATCAAAATGCCAGGTTGAGATGAAGCCTCCCCTCTGGCTTTTGTTGTGGCCTCCTCTCCTTGTGATTTAGGACCATCCTAAGTAGGAATTTCCAAACCAAGCTCCTCTTTAGAATTGGGAGGGAAAAACTTCAAGGGCTCCTTAGGAGTTGTCCTTTTTTTTCTTCTATACTCCTGGGTGGTACCTATAGCTTTTCTATTTTTAGAAATTTGAGCCTCTGGCTCCTTAATCCTCATAACCACCCATTGGATACTTCTATCTAGGACTTTCCTTGCAATTTTCTTGATGTCAATAGACTCCTCTTCATCCAAAATAATTGGATCCAAGTCTTTGGTACCTATATTTTCAGCATCATACTGGGGATCTAAGGTTACACCATCATATGATAATGTGTCAGGAATATCTTCCTTCACCCCATACTTAATCATTAATGGGATGGGAAATCTTTCATGATTCCTCCTTATCAAATCATACTCATCCTATAAGTCCATCCAAAAATCCTCTAGTAAATTGAAATGCTTGTCAAAAACTATAGGGACAAAACCTTACATCTTGTGCTTGGGATCAAAATGCTTCCTATATGTATATAAGCTCAACTTCAAATAGATCAATTCATCATAAATTACCTTTCCTACCACATTGTGGGAACAGTTATACTCTCCTAACTTCATGGTAAATTTCTAACAACTAGGCTTATTTTTATTAGCAAATTTGGTGTTGACCCCTATAGATTGATAGATGAATTCCATCAAAATAATTTTTTTATTGTAGCATCTGGGAAATAAATGAGGATGGCCATTGAAACTAGCCAACTTGAAGTAGGTGAACTTGGGGTATTGGATGTACCAATTTCCCCATTCTGCAATGAATTCAATGGCATCCTTGCTTAGCCTATACCCTGCATCTCTTGTTAATTGATTAATGATGACATACAAGAATGCATAATTAACTCTTCTATAATGCAGCTCAAAAGTTTGCAAAGTTAATTGATCACAGTGATCCCATACCTTATTCTATCTAGGGGCTTCTCCTAATACTCCAATTTCATTCAAACCATGAAAAATTCCCCTCCTTGCAACTTCATATATCACATAGGAAGTCATAAAGAGTATCTTTGTCTCCCTCACTATGAGCATCTGGTTATATAGGCAATCTAATCAAATCATTGACTAATCAAATTGCCGCCTACCATCCAAAATGGTTTAAATGAATGTAAACATCCATTCCTTGAATTGTGGAGAATATCTCTTCTTGAATACTCTAGAAAGCATCATGATTATGTCACTAATCTCCTTACTAAAATCTAATCTATTAGGATGATTAGGAAGCTTGGTCAAGGATTTCTTTTCAACTCCCATCCACTTTTTGTTCATGTGAGTCATGTTGGCTTCCTTTTTGTTACTATATAATTATAGTACCTCTACCTCAATTAGTTGCCTAGGGTTCTATGGTGTAGGTGCATTAAACATGAACCTTATCATCTATGGAGTAAGGTAAATGATGATGTTCCCCTACAATTCTAGACATTGGACTGATAAAGGAAAGTGAGTAACATGTGCCAACCCAGATTGAACAATTCTCTATGTTCTCCCTGTTGCATCTTCTATGAATGTTTCTTCAATAAAATCCTTATAATTAAGTGGCCCTAAGTTTTTATCAGTGATTTCATCCCAATCAAAGTACACCTTGTTGGTTGTAATAGTGGGACTTTGGTGCTTGTATCTCAAGGTGTAAGGGAGTTGTTCCATTTTTATCATTTTAGGGTTTGTTCCTTTTCTTGAACTCTCTACAACTTGGCTTCTTTGAGAAGCTTTCTTTGATGCTCCTGACATCCTCTATTCCTGCAATACAACCCTGGATGATATCAACAAAGGCATGAAAATCATTACATTATGCATTCCTCTCATACCATTCTCTATTCCTTTAGGATAACTCTCCATACTTATTCAAATTTTATATTCACAGAAAGTGGAGTCAAGAAAGAATCAGGAAAAAAAATCCTTTAAACTCATGTGGAATCAAATTGGAACTCAAACAAGATCACAATCAAGATCATAATGAAAACCAATCTGGAAACTAGTTAATAGTTCCAAGTTTGTTTCCCACTCTAGTTCTGGTTCCGCCAAAGAACAAGGGTGAGGACCGGAGTCAATAGTCATCAGAAGAAGGATCATTTTGGGAATTAACTCCCATGCAAACACTTATGGGATGATTTCATTCTCAAATCCACTTCTACCAGTTTACTATTCATACGAAGCAATTTTGAATACACGATCACATTAGCTTAAGACCTGGGTCACATGAAACTATAAGGAAACTTTAAGTAAGGGGCTTAACCTTACCCATAATAGAACAAGCCAAGATTTGAACCTTTTAGGGCTTGACATTGTAAAGGTCATCGCATAAACCCTAGTTTGCATGACTGGTCTATTTAGGTAATTAGGGCATCAAAAACTTGACATGAAAACCATTGAATCAACACAAGAATAGGATCAAAGGGGTTGTCAAATAGATTTCAGAATATTTAAAGCACAAAAGACCCTATAAAATGAAACCCTAGTTAAAACTAGGGCCCAAAAGAATGAACATGAAATGAAAACAACAGTAGAATGACAACACGAATGGGAAAAGCAGGAAAAAAAACAAAAAAATGAGAGGAAAACAAAATAAAAATAGAAACAAACAAGGGAAGGAGAAAAAATTCATAGGAAAGGTCCCGTGAATGCACAAGAACACCATGAATAGGAAAAACAAAAATACCAATAGAATGGGAAAACAAACACCAAGAGAATGGGAAAATGACCCTACCTCAAAAATCCACCAAGAAAGGTTGAAACCTGACAAGAATCTGCTCACCAACGTGCCTCTGCAATCAAATAGTGTTCCTCTTAAAGTTACTCAGGCTCTAGTTCACTAAAACAACTTAAGCAATAAAGATAATGAGCCAGTTAACCTTGATTAAGATTTAAAAAGAATTTCATGTGTGGGAGGAGGCTGTAATTAATGCAATAAATGTGGTTGGTTAGGTGCAGAACCAGAAATGTAAATGAGTAAACAACCAATGTGAAAATCGAAGGCAGGGAAAACACAAAAATAGATTCAGAACAAAACAAGAAATTTTACCCAAGTCTCTTGATCCAATTTCACATTTAGTTCTAGTCCTAAGGTAGGGATAAACAACAAAGGGAAATGTGGGTGGAATCATAACCAAAATTGGACATGGAACTTTTACAAAGTTCCAAGTTTGATTCTGATTTTGGTTCCACTCCCAACAAAGGAACAAACATCGACACATAGACAACAACAAAAAAAAATGATAGGAAGCAAGACCGGAATGAAAACTGGACTCGACCAAGACACCAACAAAGACAAAAACACAAAGCAAATGAGTGGGAGCAGGATTGGAACCAAAATAAAATTTGAAACTTTTACAAAGTTCCAAGTTCAACTCCATTTTTGGTTTTTCTTCCACCATAGAAAAAAACAAAACACAACCAAACAAAATACAACTTGAGGGATAAACGGACCCAAGAGATCAATGTAAACCAAAAACACAAAGAAAAACAACAAGGAAAGGGTGGGGCTAGAACCAGATCTGAACCCAGACTTGGAACCTTTACAAAGTTTTGAGTCCAATTTCCATTCCGGATTTGCTTCTGCTAGAGAAAAAAGAAACAAGGAATTAGGAGGAAAAAGAACAAACTCTTAAGATCCAAACAAAAACATCAAAGAAAAAAAAAAAGGGGGTCCCATTTTAATCCAAAACAAAATAGGGTGGTTATTCAAGGCATAACAAGAGGGCTTGTTATGAGACACATCTTGTAATGAAGAACTCATAACAAGGTCTTGAAGCATGTTTATCGACAAGCTATATCAAAGTTTGTGAAATCATAAGAAAGTAGCTTCAATCCTGAGAGATAATGTAGTGTACCTAATCTCATACCTTAATTGGAACAAGAACAGTTAAAGAGCCTTAAGTTGCTAGTGGACAGTAGTGTGTATATGGTGTTCATGGTTTGTTGTCATTAAAAACCCCCTTGTGTAGTGGCCAACCAAGTCTGATTCTAAAACATTCCTTCAAAATTGTACATTAGAATTTACTTCTAAGAAGTTACTTACCAAGGCCAATTTTTGGTTTAGGTGAAGAGGTTAAGAGTTCATTCTTAACATACCTCTTCTCTCCTCCATTAATTGCATGTAAATCCATCCCTTTTCTACATGAGGTAAGCCCATTATCAAAGATACACACCTTTTCCTAGGTTGTAAAGATTTTATTTGATCTATCAAAACACATTGCTTGGTTCCAAAACAACAAAAGCAAACATTGAAAAATTATTGAGATTTCAAACCTTTTAGATTTGATATGAATACCTTTGAAAATCCCAATATTTTTTTTCCCCTAAGAATTTTATCATTAGAGGCTTCTAAATATTTGGACTTATATCTAAATTCAACCTTTCCAAAATTAACATAGGGAACTATATCTTTAGCCTCTTGATTTCCACATAGGATGAAAGATGTTCGAAGTTGTAGACATTTAGTTTGAAACTTAAGAATGACAACTGGATGTGGTAAAATAAAGTCATTAACTAAGATTAAATCAATTGAACCTCACACATGTGCTTGTTATCTTTTTTTCTTATGGTCTTCAAAATATTGATCTTTTCTATTTGAGTTATTCATAGGGTAAATAATGTTATTCACTATCTTGGTCTTGTAAAAAAAGTCCCTTTTACGTTCATCTAGGATCATAATCAATAATTTCATCCATCCTAAAACATTTATCATTTCCATCCCACAAACAACTTTAGAGCTTTGGAAATATCAATATTCTAGATGGGTAAATCATTAAACCAAATCAAAATCACCTTGTTTATTTAGGTGTGTGGGAATGCATCCATTCTCATACATTTAGCTAAATTAGCAATTATTTTAACAATTTTATCCTAAGATCACAAGTCCATATTAGGATTCACAAAGTTCATTATCCAATAAAAACATCAAAATCAAACCCTAAGTCTAGTATTTACCAAAGTTCTTAAAAGTTTAAACACCCATATCATTCAACCCTTCATTTTTCATATCATCTTTGATCCTAAAACACCCTATGGGTTCCTTTTTGTACCTAAAATTTGATCAACCAAGGAAGTCAAACAATACCAAATCCATCTCTTATATTCCTAAAGTTGATCCAAAATTTTATAGTCCAAACAAGATCACAATACAAGAGGAACATAGAACAAAATAATAAAACATCAACCATGAGTGGCCTAAGCCAAACCGAATTTAACCCAAGAGATCCACAAAATCCACCTCAATTATCTCATGATTCTAAAGAAGGGGGATTTCAAGTAGAGGATGTTACAAACAATTTGAAAGAAATGACCCATGATGAGTTTCTTGAATTGATACAAGATCCAAACACCCACAAACTTGTCAACACTGTAATCAAATTGAACTCTTCCCAATATATGTTGGAGTTGGAAAAAGAAGGGGGTAAACTCCCCTCTACATATGATTTGAGCACTAGATTCATTGAGAAACCATTGGGGATAATTCCCAAAAATTCTTTTACACCATTATTTCCATATGTGGTTCAGCCCATTCCCAAACCATCATCATCACATACACCAAGTCAACCCATGACCACAAAGGGGAGTTCATTACTTCAAGCACTTCATGGGAACCCATTCGTCAATAATCAAAACTTGGAGACTAACACAATCTTGAGTATCACAAACACCCACACCCCCCCCCCAAAAAAAATTTAACTACATCCATATGTACCACTCATGTTTCATGACATGGACGTAGCACCCACTTTTTTTTCCACACCATCCTATACCCAAGATACACAAGGTTATGTTCCTAACATTCCAAAAGTTCAAGTAGATCTATTTGGACAAGTATGAACCCTAGATGCTTCATATTCACTCATACAAGGGAAAACATCACAAACATATCCACAATTCCTCATCTTAACTCCATCACACATGTTGATCCAAGGTCTAATAAAACAACTCACTTTGTCAAGCACATTAACCCACAATCAAAACAATCAAATGAATCCACCAAACACAAAAAATCAAATTAATTCATCCATCACAAATCAAAACATGCCACTAACATCACAACATCAAGTGGCCTCATACCAAATATCCCAACCATTAATCACACCATCAACAACATCCCAACCACCCCATAGTCAAATCTCACAAGGATTGAACATGTCAAATCCCAATCCACCCTCTATCACTCAACCTGTCATCGCACAACAACCACCCCAACAACCCCTCAACATACCACCTCATACCACTCACCAAAATCCACCACCCCAATATCAAAATCCAAACACGACAAATCAATATAGCATCATGTTGCAAGTAACACAAAAAGCATACCAAAAAAGTGTTGTAACAATCACAAGCACAACAATCCCAAGCACAAGCACAAGCCCAAGTACAAGCACAAGCCCATGTACAAGCACAAGAACAATCACAAGCCTTACAATAGTATAAAGCACAATCACAAGCAACAAAAGAAGCGCAAGCACAAGCCTTCCAACAACAAGCCTATAAACAAGACCTATAACAACATCAATCAAAACAAGAAGCATTGGTAGTGCAACAACAAAAAATGACACAACAATAGGTACTAGAGAAAGCACTTTTAGCATAATAAAAACAACAAAATTACTATAACAACAAAAAGTGTTACAACAACAACAACAAAAACAACAAGCCCAACAACAACAAGTGTATCAACAAGTGTTGCTTGCACAACAAAAAGGTTTCCAACAACCCTTCACAAGCACACAATAAAATTCCTTTAATCCCAACATGAAAGGAGCATATGTCACCCTACCACCATCAGCATTCATGCAACAAGCCAAGCCACCACATATGCCACATAACACATTCAAACCATCAACCATGCCACCTCAAAAAATGTATGTTCCATCGTCGAATCCACAAGATGATCTTTTCTCACAAATCAAAATTCTCTCACAAAAAATACATTTAAGAAGGAAAGACGAAAAGATCATATGCCCAATGTGACTTGTGTCCCTATCCCTTTGATAGGAACATTTCCATGGTCCCATTCTCTCAAGGATTTGAGATGTCAAAATTTGAGAAATACATAGGAAAATGAAATATTGAGGACCTCATCAGAGAGTTCTATGTATCATGCATGGAAGTAGCTTACCAAAATTCCTATCTAATGTGACTATTTCCATAAAGCTTGGAAGGCCCCACAATCGACTGGTTTCCCTGTTTACATCTAGGAATCCAAAACTTCCAAGAGATCGTAAATCTATTTATAGATCACTTTTCATTCAATCTAGCTATGGATGTAATCTTGGAGGAATCGTATGACCTAAAACAATCCAAACAAGAATCATTCATAGCTTTCCTAAAAAAATGGAGGTATAGATCCAACAAAAACAAATGGTCTATGCCTAAAGAACAACAAATAGGAACCATTATTTCTAACCTTGAAGGAGAGTTTTCCTTCCAATTAGAAATGAAATGTGTCACAATGTATGATCAACTTTTCCCTAAGGCTCTCAACATTGAGATAGCCCTCATAGAACAAGGGCACATGCCAACATACAAGGATAATCAACCATCATCTAGTTATAATGGAGAGCCTCTCCTTTGGAACAAGAACAAGAATGTCAATAATGATGACATTGTTGATGTGAAAAATGGTCATAGGTTCCCCACCACACACAAACACCCAACCAATGAACACACAACAAAACACACAACCAAGCAAGCAACAAAAATAAAATAATCAACCAACAATCAATGTTATGAATACTCAAAAGTCACCACAAAGAACCAATAACAATGCACCTAGATGACAATTCACTCCCTTAGGAGAACCCATTAGCATAGTTTTGAAGAAGTTGATACAAGCTAACCTTATCACACTCTCAAATTTCTCAAGCTATCAGTATCAAGAGCTACAAGTCAAACCTCCTAGCTATACAGAAGATCATTTTTTGCAAATTTCACTGATATAAAGGTCATAATACACAAAAAAAAATTAGATTCAAACATCTTATTCAAGATATTATTGAATAAGGAGACCTTGAGGTTGATTAAAAATCCAAGAATCAAGACTTGCAAATCTATAGAACCCCTATGCCTGATCATGGAAAAGAAAAAGATATAGGAAAGGCATCAAGTTTTAATAACGTAAACCATACCCACAATATCATGGTAGCACACATTTAAATATTTCTCATCCATCACAAGAAGAGGAACCAAACAAGCATCAAGAAACATTCTTAAAACAAATTCAATATTGATCAACAATTCCTAGCAATTTTTCATATCAAAATGGTATCATGTATCTTTTAGATAGCCACATTACCCCTTTGTATGACTCCATAATTGGAAATGTTGAGGAGGTTCCGAAGCAACATGAATTTTTTAATGCTCCATCCAAAAAACCTTGCAACTTGTGAAGATTCTCCTATCAATGATACATCATCTATCCAAGGGTCATGTCAAGAAGATAGTATGGAGGATAACAAAAGTTTGTTCATACTATTTCAAGATCAAGATAATACTCTCCCACAACATAGTCATGCTATTAATATTTTCTCAACCGCAAGTCATGTGAAAGAGATAAAATCCCCAAAGAATTAGCATGAATTAATAAGTATTCTCCAATCCTTATAGAATTTCAAGAACACGCTAAATTCTACCAATGAGATTCTTTCTCTAGATAGACATGTAGAGGTTCTTCATACAAAACAAGAGTCTCCCACTCTTGATATTCCCATACAAGAGAAAAAAATGATTGATATTCTTTATTCTTTAACTAATTGTGCATCACTGACCTCGTCTAAATCACCACTAACGTCTTTTCAAGTGGAATCAACAAACAAACATGTCATAGAATTGGAGAAAAAAGTTAATATTCCTAAACAATGGGAACCCATAGCAATATCATGTGTTCATGACAAGTCATATTCCGTGGCTATGGATTAGAGGATATATTATCAAGGTAAAGGGTTAGGGATGTTGGGGACAATATTTTCTAATGAAAATTTCAATAGAAGGGGAATGAAGGATCCTTATGATGAAAATGTTGTCAATACTACAACTAGTCGTATCATGAATCGTCATCTGCCCATCCTCTCATATATAAAATTGGACCAACATAAAAAATAATTTTTCCTATAAAAGTAAGGAGAATATCACCAAAGAAAATGAATCTGTAAAGATAAAAGGACAAAGTAAATACAAATGGACACCAAAGAATGCAAAAGAAAATCATCTAAAACATACTCCATCAATCAAAGAAACTATGGGGAAAAGTCAAAAAGTGAAAAGTATCAAGCAAAGATTTCCTCAAATACAAAAGAAGGCTTCTCAAGAAATGAATAAATCATATCAAGTAGTTTGTCCTAATTCAACTCAAAGCTCTATTTATACACCTAATTGTTCATATTCCTAAGTTTGGATAGTCAAAGGTTCCAAACTATCAACCAATTCATCTCATATTTTGTCTTACATGACACCATACACTCAATCCATGATATCAAATTCTGACATTGACCATGTGTTGGTATCTACTCTTTTTCATAAGGATTACAAAGGCACTTTATTGTTATGTGTGCACAAATACAAGGTTAATTCAAGTGCTGATAAAGTAAATTAGAGTTCCTCAAACCTGCCTCCAAGTTCTTGTATCTTAACAAAGTAGCTTCTTCAAGTAGGATACCATTGGAATGCTATGGAAGTGGCCTCTACATCAATACCACTAGGTGGTTCAACATGAGGATTAAAATTTGATGCAAATCTAAGGTGGAGATCACTCACAGTAATGGAAACTTCAATTCTAAATCAAGGAACTCTTCTTTACAATGCATTCATACAACTCACCCTAAAGGGTCTCAACCCCTCAATCTTGCAAGTAAACAAAAAAACTTCACCAAGACCTCTATAGAGGTATTCAACATGCATATAATGACATTCGAATTAGTTGAAAAAAATCTCCATGAAAAATTCAATGAAATCTCCAAAACTCGCCATTTGGTACAAGCTTAACTTGTAGTAGTGGGAACCCTGTTTTTCAGAATTTTAATGAAAATTTTCTTAAAAACCTAGAAAAAAAATCATGGATTCAAATACCCATTTCAAGGATATACAACATACTAGAAAACTAGATACACTTTCTTAAGATCAAACACCTCAAAATTGGACTATTCACAGTTTTAGGCCTCAAATTAGGCCATCTTTACAAAGGGTCTACCTCTAGATCTCCACCCCGTACCTTCTAACCTAAAAATAGTCTTGGTATAGGTTCCCAAACTAAATATTTTTGAGGTCTCATGACCAAAAATTCTCAAGTAAACCTTTAATTCAAATACCCTCCTTGTAGCCTAGACAACTAGGGTTTTAGGACACCCTTATTGTATCTTCACCTTCCTAGCCACTCCTAACCAAACCAACTACTCAGAAACATTTGAATAGGTTATCCCATGCTTAAGGAACACTCACTTGTCCATTAACAATGTGGCTTATTTATTTCATAGGTTTGACCCATCATCTCTTCAAGGAAAAACACACATTTCCTACCCCTTATCTCATGCTTTAAGCCAAGGAATCACTCTTTCATGCCTCTTGCTTCCTAAATATCATCCCATACATTCTAAAAAATCATCCCACAAAGTTAAAATTGTAAATAGTAGGTGGGATGATGGTTATGCCATCAAGGAAACCACAAAACCTTTCAACTGTTCAAGAACCTGGTAAGCGAAATTTCATGGTTTTAGGCCCTAAAACATCAATGAAAACCCTACCAAGGCACCAAATACTAGTTATAGAATTTATCTACTATTTTCAAATAATAAATCAATGCAAGGAAAAATGGTATGGCCTGCACATAGGCTGAGAATTCAAAAAACTAGAGGAAAAGCTAAAAACAAAGTAAATTCAAGGCTTTTTATTCATTCCCTCCAATGACAACAACAACATCTCAAGCCTCTCAATGTTTTAAATACATTTTGTAACAATAATTTAATGGTTAATTTCCCCAACTACCCTTTAACAACTTTTTAAAACACTAAGATCCTATTACAAACAAAATGGTAAGTTGACAACTTATAATATCAACCTTGTAACTTATAACTTTCTCCAAGGGACCTCCCAAAGTATTTTATTACATTTCAAGTGGTCTTTTAAGACCTTATAAGGACAAAATGAACTAAAAATTACTAGAATTAACCTACTAATCATTCAAATAATCAAAAATTGATGTTGTTGTGTAGGTGTTGCTGCACTATACACCCCCCCTAGAAAATACTCATGCCTCATGAGGTTTCCTTGAATCTACTATCTCCATTATTCATGAAGGCTCCATTGGTTCACTGATCCACTCCACAAGTTCATGTACACTGATGGTGCAATCATTCTTGTTTTTTGAACACTTTGAAATGAGTATCCATGTCCACGTATCCCTTCCTCCATTCTTAGACTTGGAAACAGCCTTTCACCCTCTCTCTGATTAATATTTGATTGTTTATTATGCTCTATACCTTTACACAAACATGGATTAGCAACTCTGTGATTTTTCTTCTTTTCTTTTTCACCATAATGCTTACTACTCTCTTGTCTACCCTATTTTCCCTGCCTTTCAGTCACTGCCCCTTCACCTTGCTTTACCACTGTCAAATCAAGCTTATATACCTCTGCACCCAAAAACTTCACTTGGTTCTCAACTCTGATCTTGACCACAGTACATTCAATGCTTCCTACCATTACACTATCATGCATGTTATTTTCCAAATCACTTTTTATCGCTATTTTTACCTCTACATCTACTACCCCTGTATTTTTAGACCTATACTTGTTCACAACATTAGAATTCTTGATTTCTTTCACAAAATTTAGAGGCTCATTATTTCCACACATGATCACTTTGGCCTTACCCTTCTCATCTTCTACCTAAGGGGTCAAAAAACATTTATGACCATCTTTCATTATGGTATACTTATTTTCCCTTCCATCATACATGGCACTCCTATCATACTACCATGGTCTTCCAAGGAGTATGTGACAACAATCCGTTGGAAGAATGCCATTGATAAAATTGCCTTTATATTCACCAATTTGGAAATATACAATAGCTTGCTCATTTACTAAAAAATATTGACCATTACTTAGCCAAGACACCTTGTAAGGCAACTCACGAGGAATTCTTTTCAATCCCAACTTTTTTACCATTTCACATGAAATCATATTTTCAGTTGAACCAAAACCAACCACAACTTTACATACCTTTCCCTTACTCTTGCAAGTAGTTTTGAATAACCTCTTCCTATGCAATGGCTCCACTTCTTTGGAAGTATTCAAAAGTTTCTTGTGCAGCATCAAGGATTCTCCAAACAAGGGGTTTGCATGATGGCTTGATGAACCAGTGCTCTCCACTTCATCCTGTTACACAAGTTGAACCCTTTTTTCTCCTTTACTTCCACTTTATGAAGCACCAATCTTCTCAATACATTTGAAGGATGGATGGCCAAATTCATTACAAGTGTAACATCTACCATAAAACACATTGTTAGAATTCCTACCTCCACCAAATCTACCTCTTGTGCCTCTCCATCCACCTCTGAAATTAGATTTATCTTGTCCTTTCATGGCATCTTCTTTATTATCATTGGTTGGCTTTGAATTAGGGATAGATCCTCTACCTCTTGGTGCATTACCTTTTCCTGTAATTGCTTTGTCTTTCCTTATCTTCATTTTCTCCTCCACCCTAATTTCCATTTGATAGCATTCCTCTACATTCCTAAGGTTACCCAATACCAATTCATTTTATATGTTTAACCTTAAACCACCCATATATCTTTCAAATATTTCATCTTCATTCTCATGATGACCAGATCTTAAACTTAATTTATAAAAATCCTTAGTATAAGACTTAATATCCATTTCCTTTTGTCTTAAGCTTTGCAATTTCTTAAACATTTGAACTTGATGATCCTTAGGTAAGAATTTACCTTTGATTTTGGATATCATCTTGCCCCATGAGGTGATTTTAGACTTTTCTTGCTTCCTCCTCTCAAATTGAAAGTAGTCCAACCATACCAAAGCATGGGATTGCAACTTTTTATTTGTAATCCTTACTCGTTGCTACTCAAGAACCTCATCACATTCAAAATGGTTATCTAATGCAACAATCCAATCAAGTAATTATTCATCATTTAAACTTCCAACACATTTAGGAACATCATTTTTTACCTTAGGCTTGTCATTCCTTACTACCTTCACCAATTTTGCAATTATTTGGTTCTTTGGATCAAGTTATTCTTGCATGTCTTCAAACTCATCATCTTCCTCTTCATCTGATTGACTCTATTCCATGTCCCTTCTCTTGTTTGTCTCCAAGGCTATCATTCTTTCCTCCAACTCTTTTATTTCTCTTGCATGATTGTCTTTCATCTCCTTCATCTCTTTAGCCACATCTTTGTTCTTTGGAGGCATCTTTGAACACCAAACTCTTCACTTCTTCCTTGCTCTTCATAACCTGAAAAATGAAAAAAAATCTACTCCCTGATGCACAGATACCACAATGATACAAATCCAATGTGAAGATCACTCACAATAATGGAAAATTCAATTCTAAATCAAGGAACTCTTGTTTACAATGCATTCATACAACTCACCCTCAAGGTTCTCAACCCCTCAATATTGTAAGTAAACAAAAAAAATTCACCAAGACCTCTACAAATGTCCTCAACATGCATATAATGACATTTGAATCAGTTGAAAAAAATCTCCAAGACAAATTCAATGAAATCTCCAAAACTGAACATTTGGCACTAGCTTTCCTTGTAATAGTGGTAACCCTATTTTTTAGACTTTTGACCAGACTTTTGCAAAACACCTAGAAAACCAATCATGGATTCAAATACACATTTCAAAGATATACAACATACTAGAAAACTAGATACACTTTCTTAAGATCAAACACCTCAAAATTGGATTGTTTAAAGTTTTAGGCCTCAAATTAGGCCATTTTTACAAAGGATCTAACTCTAGATCTCCACCCTAGACCTTCTAACTGCAAAAAATTCTCATTATAGGTTCCCAAACCAAAGCTTTTCTAGGTATCATGACCCAAAATTCTCAAGTAAACCTTTAATTCAAAAACCCTCCTTGTAGCCTAGACAACTTGGGTTTTAGGACACCTTTATTATATCTTCACCCTCCCAGCCACACCTAACCAAACCAACTACTCAAGCACCTTTCAATAGGTTCTCACATTCTTATGGAACACTCACTTGTACATTAACAATGTGACTTATCCATTTCATAGGTCTGACCCATCATCTCTTTAAGGAAAAACACACATTTATTGCCCCTTATCTCATCCTTTAAGCCAAGGAATCACTCTTTCACACCTCTTGCTTCCTAGATATCATCCCACTAAGTTATAATTGGAAATAGTAGGTGGTATGATGGTTATGCCATCAAGACAACCACAAAACCTTTAAACTATTCAAGAACCTAGTAAGGGAAATTTGATGGTTGTAGGCCCTAAAAGATCAATACAAACCCTGCCAAGGCACCAAATACCAGTTAGAGAATTTAACAAATATTTTCACATAAGAAATCGATGGAAGGGAAAATGGTATAGCCTACACATAGGCCAAGAATTCAAAAAACTAGAGAAAAATCTGAAAACAAAGTAAATTCAAGGATTTTTATTCATTCCCTCCAATGACAACAACAACATCTCGAGCCTCTCAAGGCTTTAAATAAATTTTGTAACAAGACTCCAATGGTTAACTTCCCCAACTTCCCTTTAACAAATTTTTAAAACACTAAGAGCCTATTACAAAACAAAATGGTAAGTTGACAACTTATAACATCAACCTTGTAACTTATAACAACTTCCTCCAAGGGACCTCCCCAAGTATTTTATTGCATTTAAAGTGGTCTTTTGAGACCTTATTAGGATAAAATGAACTTAAAAGTACCAGTATTAACCTACTAATCATTCAAATGATAAAAAATTGATGTTTTGGTAGAGGTGCTCCTACACCATACACCCCCCCTAGAAAATACTCATGCTCATAAGTTGTCCTTGAATCCACTATCTCCATGCTTCTTGAAGGCTCCATTGGTTCACCAATACACTCCATTGATTCATGTACACTGATGGTGCAATCTACCTTGTGTTTTGAACACTTTGAAATGTGTATCCATGTGCATGTATCCCTTCCTCCATTCTAAGACCTACAAATAGCCTTTCACCCTTTCTATGATCAATATTTGATTGTTTATTATGCCATGTACCTACACACAAACATAGATTAGCAACTCTATGATCTATCTTCCTTTCTTTGTCACCATCATTCTTAATACTCTCTTGTCTACCCTATGTTCCCTGTCTTTCAATCACCACCTCTTCACCTTTCCTTACCATTGTCAACTCGGGTTTATATACCTGTGCACCCGCAAACTTCACTTGGTTCTCAACTCTTCTCTTGACCACAAGACATTCAATGCTTCCTACCATCACACTATCATGCATGTTCTTTTCCAAATCACTTTTTACTGCTATTTTTACCTCTACATCTACTACCCCTATATTTTAAGACCTATACTTGTTCACAACATAAGAATTCTTGATTTCTTTCACAACATTTAGAGGCTCCTTTTTCCACACATGATCACTTTGGCCATGCCCTTCTCATCTTCTACCCAAGGGGTCAAAACAAATTTATGACCATCTTTCATAATGGTATACTTATTTTCCCTTCCATCATACATGGCACTCCTATCATACTGCCATGGTCTTCCAAGGAGTATGTGACAATAGTCCATTGGAAGAATGTCACAAATAACACTGTCTTTATATTCACCAATTTGGAAATCTACAATAGCTTTATCATTTACTAACAAATATTGACCATTACTTAGCCAAGACACCTTGTAAGGAAACTCATGAGGAATTATTTTCAATCCTAACTTGATTACCATTTCACATGAAACCATATTTTCAGTTGAACCAGAATCAACCGCAACTTTACATACCTTTCCCTTACTCTTGCAAGTGGTTTTGAATAACCTCTTCCTATGCAATGGCTCCACTTCTTTTGAAGTATTCAAAAGTTTCCTATGCAACATCAAGGCTTCTCCAAACTTAGGGTATGCGGGATGGCTTGATAAACCAGTGCTCTCCAATTCATACTCTTGCACAAGTTGAACCCTTTTTTCTCCTTTACTTCCACTTGATGAAGCACTAATATTCTCAATACATTTGAAGGATGGATGTCTTAATTCATTACAAGTGTAACATCTACCTGAAAAAAAATTGTTAGAACTCCTACCTCCACCAAATTTGCCTCTTGTGTTTCTCCATTCACCTCTAAAATCAAATTGCATTTTCCCTTTCATGGCATCTTCCTGATTATCATTGGTTAGCTTTGAATTAGGCATCGATGATCTACCTCTTGATGCATTACCTCTGTCTCTAACTCCTTTTTTTTTCCTTCTCTTCATTTTCTCCTCCACCCTGATTGCCATTTGACAACATTCCTCTACATTCCTAGGGTTAGCCAAAACCAATTCATCTTGTATGTTTAACCTTAAACCATCGATCTCTCTTGCAAATTTTTCATCTTCATTCTCATGATGACTAGATCTTAAACTTAATTTATAAAACTCCTCAGTATAAGAATTAATATCCATTTCCTTTTATCTTAAGCTTTGCAATTTCTTAAACATTTGAACTTCACAATCCTTAGGTAAGAATTTACCTTTGAGTTTTGATATCATTTTGTCCCATGAGGTTATTGTTGTGCATTTTTCGCACACACGCCCCACTAAAAGTAGGGACCCTATTTCTCTTTGGTTTTGGTTTCTTGGCCCTTTCATTTTGAGGTTCTGTCTTATTTTGGCATGTGCAAAAAAAAAAAATTGACAGCCTAAGTGATCTCCATAAGTTATTTATTGAAGATCTTTAATTTTGAGCAAAGTTAGGATTTCCACCCTAGTTCGGGACTCTCCACCCCAGACGGATTTTCCTGGATTCTACTCAGACTCTAGCTGTGCACTGTGATTTAGAGATTTTCGGTCTTCATGGAATTCCACGTGGGTCGAATTTTTCCAGATTCCATCCTATTGTCGGGTTCCCGGTTTTTTCCTTGGTTGTCTTATCGGTGGCATTAATTTCTTCGTACGAGCTTTGAGAGAGGTATTTAATGGATTTTTAAAGTCTTTTGTGCCATTATCCTTATCGTTGCTATTGATTGAGCTAGGGTGTTTGTTCTTGAAGAGTGTTTGATCTAATTTGAGGCCTTTGATTTTGTGAATCGTGGATTTAAGTGGTGATTGTTGGTGTTCCTACATCTGTTCTTTGTAGACACCCTTGATTTCACATTTACTATTTTTGAGATTGTTTTTTGCTTCACAATGGTATGTTTTCAATTGCCTTGCTTTGAATTGAGGATTATGAATAGCGCTTTTATGTAATAGAGATTTTTGGGGATTGAATTTCTGAATATTTGATCACTCCATGGCTAGGGTTGATAGCATTGATTAATTTGTGATCTCCCAAGTAATCTCTGAGTTGGTTTGTTTATTCACATTTACGTGAACTTGCTTGAGAATCGTGATTAGCCCTAGTAGTGACTTTGCAGTTGAAATGTTTAAATTTCAAGCTCACCTATACGCTAATGGTGGATGAATGGGGTTTGAAACCTAGGGCATTGCCATTTACATTTAGTATGTTTTTGAATTGATCTAGAATGTAAAGAAAATCTATGAAAGGTCCATGCCTAACTTGCGCTGAGCTTAAATTTTTGAAATTCATGATCAATCTGATGTTTGAGAGAAATCATGTTTTGGGTGTCGTAAATCAGGTTTTGTTCTTAGTCTAGGATTTTTTGTTCCCTTGAGACAATCTATCTCTGACAGATTTTCCCGATTTCCTCTACTTTTCCAGAATCTGCTATCACTTTCAGACTTTCATATACTCCGCAAATTTCCTTTGACCCTGGATTTTCTCGATCACCTTTATTTTCCTGGAATCTGTTCACTTTCAGAGTTTCAACCTTTTCGCAGATTTCCATCAATTCTGGATTTTCCCGAAGTCCTATACTGCCTTGATTTTCTGAAGTTTGTCAAATATCTTCCCCTTCGCGGAAATTCATCCCTCATGGATTTTCCCAAGCTCTGATGAAATGTAATGGAATATAAGATAATTGGATTTGTTAGTGATTCATGATGCATTTTAAGGTTAATCCATGCTACCTTCTGACCTCCTATGTGGTTTATTGATTGATAAAGATCAAGTTTAATGGTTAGCAGGTGTTTCTTGGTTATTTTGTTGGAGTCTGATTGGTCTAGAATTTCCCGAAATTCCTCTCTGGCTCAGATTCTATGGATGGTCCTGAAACTCAAAGTTTTTTATGATCATTTTGGATGAATTTAATAACACCTTGGCTATATGAGATTCATCCTAACAGTGTATTGATAGATTAACATTAGTTTCCTATGATTTTTATTGTGATTTTTGTGTTAAATGCAGGATAAATCTAGCAAGGCAGTGGAAGGATCTTCAAGGACTAAAGCAGAGAATATTAAGATGGACACCAAGAGCAAGATCCCTGAAAGTAAGATCACATCAATTTGGTTAGAAGTGATGAATACCAATGTTGGACTATGGGACAATGAAGAGTTCAAAGAAAGAATGACAGCTAAAGTTCTTCCTATGGTGGCCAGAAGGATGAAGGAATTAGGTTTATCACATGTAGCAGGTTTTCCTTCCACGATCCAATGCTATGAGCTCATCCTTGAGTGTCCCAGACACTATGATTAGGGTACACAAAGATTTATCAGTCCTCAAGGGAGAGTGATAGCAAATCTTAACCCTATTTCTATTGCTCAAACTTTCCACATGCCCAACAGATATCACATGGTGGCATTTAACATGGAGTCAGCCAAGGGGTTTTATGAAGAACAAACATTCAAATCTTAGCAACTCATCAATTCCTTGCTAGAGAAGCCTAAGTCACATTATTCCAAGTTTCCTAAGCAGCTATTAAGAGAAAAGTTCAAAAAGGAATACTATGATGCCATCACATTGCTTAGCAGAGTGGTTGGATTGAGAAGTGCAGCTGTGTTTGAAAATTGGATGTGCCACGCCACTGTGAGGATGGAATAGGAGTTAATTGACTATCACTGGGTAGGTCTGATTAGTAGGATAATCCATGAGTAGTTGTCCAATGTGTTGCAGACCAAGACTTTCATGATGACTTCATATTTGGTCTATGCACTTGCGATGTTCATTCCCTATAAAGGATTAAGCACAAGGGGAATTTTTGGACAGGATATTATTTATGAGGTTTTCCCTCAGTTGCATTTTGGAAGCTTAGACTATAGGAGGGTGAATGATGCATTCACCATGCACATCACAAGAATGCTTCAGGGAGAAAAGCACACAATGATTTCAAACCAAGTAAAAGAGCTCATCAAGAAATACGTGGCTTGGTTTATTCAATTCCCAACCTTCTCATATGTCTAGGTTGATGGCTATCAGAGGGTCCCATACAGACTTCCAAGATATCCTACTGATCATATTATACTCTTGGAAGTAACCAGATAGATTTGTGATTTTCATGCCATTGTAAAAAGGGATAAGCATAAGACTTGATTTGGTGGGGATTTCCCATTAAGGATTGGCACTGGGGAGGCATTTCCTTCCATTATTTATGCCCAGGATTCAGAGGAAGAAATGAGTAACTTTGGTCTGTCTTTCCATTCCAAGAAATCAAGGTTTGATATCATAGGAGAAGCTCAAAAGAAGGCTAGTAGAGAGTATAGTCATCAAGTGGATTTGGAGGACTATTGGGCCAACTGTAGTGATGAATATGAGGTTAGGAAGAAGAAATTCTCCTAGCTCCCAGTGGAGGCAGTCTGTTTGTATAATGTAAAGGCAGTTCCCGATCAATTGTAGGATGATGGGAACTTAATTTAGGATCATGCTTATGAAACAGTAAAAGGATAGGCCAATTGGTGACGTGGACTAGTTAGAAGAAGAAAAAATAGAATTGAAGCAGCTAAATGATCCAGTCATCAAATTTACTAGGATGTGGCTAAGGCACAAATTGTGGGAGTTGGAGAATAATGGAGTGAAATGCACATGCAATCTAATGGGAGATTTAGATCCTCACTCCACTTCTAAAGAGTCAGTTGAGCAGGATCCCAAGGGTAAAGGTAAGTTGGATTCTCCATTCAAGATCAAGCTCAAAGGTGTTCAAGAGGAAGAAGTCCAAGAGACAGGAAAAAAAAGAAAGCCAAAGTCTAAGAAGAGGACAAGGGCTAAGAAATATAAACAGAAAGAAATAGAAGAACAAAATCCTAAGGCTGATGCTCCTGTACTTAAGAGAAGAAGCATTATAAAATTGTTAGAGAAAGAAATTACTAAGGGATAAGAAAAAATTTCCCCACCTATGGTAGAAGTAGAAAGTTCAAGGGAGAAGGCGAAGGTGTATACAAGGAGGTCTAGGAATCCTTCTCCTAAGGATAGTGTGCCTAAAGTAAATCTTCCTCCTTCCATTTTGGATGAGAAGTAGCAGGATGATGTTCCTCTTGTACATGAAGCTCATAGCAAACAAGGTGAGTCGAAAAACATTGATGAGCATCCAAATACTAAAGGAGAGGAATTCCATGAAGGACAACTTTACAATGCAGAGGTGGAAGTTGAAAAGGTAATACAATCTCCTTTAGTGGCCTATGTGAATTCTCCTCTTAGAAATGAAGAGGTCAGGTCACCTCCAAGGGAGGAAGAGGCAGAGAAGATCTCATAGGAGGAAATAGGATAGGGCCAAGTGCAATTGGAGCCTACTATTCCAGAGTGGCTTGATAGAGAAATAAAGAGAAAACAAGTTGTAGTGGAGGACACACCACCTAATTGGGATGAACTACTAGCCAAGATTGGCAAGGATAAAGGAAAGAAGAAGGCTAGAGTGATCTCAAGGGTTGAAAGAGATGAAGCTCATAACAGGGTTGTTCATATTTCCACCCCTACTCCAGATAAAAATAGAGATGATGTGGCTGGAAAGGATTACAATATTTAGACTTTCAATCTAGGGCCTACATCCATTGAGGTGGACATTGAAGATTATGAGGGTTCTAGTGTGGTTATCTTGGGTAGGTTGAGGAAGGAGATAAAGACCAAGTAGGAGTTAAAGAAGGAAAATTAGAATCTTAGGAAGTGCTTGGAAGATCTGATGAAACCACTGCAATCCATTAACCCTTCCTCCTCTGCTATAAATCCTTTACCCCAGGAAACCATCATTGAGCTGGAAAAGATAAAGGCTTCCACTCTTGCCACTGCGAATTGGTTGAAAGGAGTACAAATGAAAGGTAATGTGGCTATTAAGGATATCCTATCAACAGGGAAGGATGTTGCAAGGATGACTGATTGGTTGAAGTAGGTGTTAGCACAAGATAGGGAGGATACAGACCTTTTGCTGCAGAAAACCAAGAATATTATAGAATACATGAAGGATAAGTTGGTAAGTGATAAGATCCTTCCCTTCTCTAGAGTTACTGAACCATGGGAGTGGTTTGAAGCATTGCAAATTAGGCAGAAAGTGGTGAAAAAGATTTACAAGTAGAGGAGGTAGACTGATGATACCCTAGGTGGTGTATATAATGGATCTATTTCCTTTTTTGAGATTATGATAGGAAGAAGGAAGATTTCTCCTAAATATTTGAGTCTAGAATAGTTGAGAAGATGGTGGCAGGATGTTTATGCCCCAACTAGTGATGATTCTATTTCTGAGCACCAGTTGGATGATGCCTCCACCTACCTGGCTATTATTGACAAATACTTAACATATAAGGTGGATTGGGATAGGTCGGTAAAGCAGTCAAGGGAAGAAATTGCATCAATTGAAAACTGACTTAGGGTTTTTCCTTTACCTCTTGTGGCCAACTTGGATAGGGTACTTTTGAAAGTTCATGAAATGTTGGATCAAAATAAAGACAAAGGGAAAGGTAGTTAATGACTGGCTACATCGAGATTTGTGCTTCCCTATTATTTTTCCATGCATTGGTCCGAGTTGCGTTGGAGATTCCAGGCTGACCTAAATGGAATTCATGCATTTAATGCATTATTTATCCTATTTTGATTTATCTTGGCTGACTTGTTGTACTTTATTATTATTGTAAAATCTTATCTAGGCCGACATGTTTTGGGGGGATTTTATAAATATGGCATTTTTCCTCATTTGTAAGGGTTAAGAAATTTTAGATATAGACAAGTAGAAAGATAGTATAGAGAAAATTGAGTATAGAAAAAGTTATTAAGTAGTTATTCTCAAGCAAATGTTGTAACAGAAAGCTAGAATTGTTGTTACATTGGATAATTTGAAGCAAGTAATGACATTGTGGTTTGGTGCCATACTTGTATTCTTTATCTTGCATGGTTCTTGCTATTCTATCTTTAGAATTTCTTGGAGGAAGATAATATTTAGATTATATTTGATTTAATAGTGTTTATGATTCGATATTTGAAGTGTTGCAGCAGTCCCTAGTCCATACTTTTTGCAACCAATTGATTGTTAGTTGCTTTGCAAAGTTATCCTAGACTTCATATTCATTGTGCTTAGTTTAATTGTGAGGATTTATTCATTTCAATTGAAATAGGGTTGTTCAAATGAATGTTCATGATTTGAAAATCTTAACACCTTAGAAGATTGCACTGTTTCTAGAATATTGCAGATTTATCTAGGTCAAACAGAGATTACTTTTGAGGGATTGGTCCATTTCAAGTGTTTGATTATTTGCATTATTAATCTTAGATTTAGTATTAAGCTTGGAAATCTCTTAGAAACCCTTATCTTTTGTTATTTCTTTGGTCATTGGATTAAATTTAGGATTGAAGTATCATCGTATTGCTAAATCTGACAAATTGAGATTTAGTATTTTCTTGTAGTAAGGTCCCATTGTGATTACCAACATTTTCACATTATCACTAAGTTGTTTGTGCATTTTCAAGACCTGACATTAGAGACCTTGGGGTTATCTCTTGAGTCTTGCTGATAGAGATTTACCTTTCAAGAGAGATAGGATTTCATATTCTGTCTGAGTTGTTGTGCAGAAAATATCATCAACAAATTGGCGCTAGAAGGAGGGCCTAAACAAGCAAACTATATCAATTTTTGAATGCCATCTCTCCTGAAAGATTCAAAAGAAGAACCAGATCTGCTCCAGGAGAGGAGGAATTTCAAGAATTACGAGACACTACTAGGTCAATAAGGACCAACAGAAGGGGAGAATCATCATCATCCCATCCACCTCTGTCACCTCGATCATCTCCATCTTCATCGAGTTCATCTTCACTTGAGTTTGAGGACATTCCCATCCCACAACCTCAGCCATTACCACCCCCACCTCCACCAATGGCTTTCCTGGCTAATAATCCATCCCCTTTGAGCTTTGTTGCTTACAATGTCATGCCCAAGAACCTTGAACACTTCTATTTGAAGTTCTATATTAACGATCCCAACAAAACTGCTAAAGAGCACATTAGGATCTTTCAAACTGCCCTCAAAGATAGAGGAATCAACCATGAGGATGTAGCATGTAGACTCTTTCCCTAGTTATTGGGAGATGATGCATTCTATTGGTACAACCACTTACCTATTAGGTCCATTCAGCATTGGACTGAGTTATAAAATGCATTCCTACAAAAGTTCAGAGTTCCCATTAGTTCCAATGAGCTTTACCGCTAGTTCACTAATGTTAAGAGAGAGGTCAATGATCCTATTGGGTCCTTTAACAATAGATTTCATCATGCCTATACTAGATTGTAGGCCCCTTATGTTTTTGATCAACCTACTACCTTGGAGGTTTATTATGAAGGTCTTGATAGTCTGACATCTACCTTCATTAAATGGAAAAATAATCCTCCCACTACCTTACTCGATGCCTATGTTGAGGCTATGAAGGTAAGTACTAACTTAAGAAAACATGTGTCTGGACCTCTACCATCATTAGGACCCATTGCTCACACTAGAAAAGTCCCTGGTCTTGACCAAGCTCTCGCCAATCATACTCCTATTATGAATCTAGTACCTTAGTTGCCTTTGGTTCCTCACCCAGGGCCACCTGTGAGACAAGTCCCACCTGCAATCAACTACCCTTAGCAAAATGTGAATCATCCTCTTCACGCACAGCCTCAGGCTAGTTATCCCTCATATCTACAGAATTCTAAAGTATTGAATGAATCATTGAATGCCAATGTTGCAGTGGAAAACCCTCAAAATAATGCCAATCAACCTCCATACATTAATTCTGAAAAGGAGAGGTTGGATGAATTATCTAAGAAAATAAAGAAGTTGAATATGGAGGTAACCTACTTGAGGAACCAGAATAGTCAGTTGCAAGCTGCTCAGAGAAATATGCAATCCAATCAGAACAGGGAAAGCCCACAAGGATAACACTTTGACAAAGGGCAACGTAATGATAGAGGATACAACAATGACAGAGGATATAACTAGGATAGAGGTTACAATAATGACAGAGGGTACAACAATGACAGAGGATACAATAATGATAGAAGACAGAACTATGATAAAGGACAGTCCTCCAGTCAAAACTTTGATAAAGGGCAAGGCAGTGGACAAGGATTCGATAGGAGGCAGCCATCAGGGCAGAACAGGACTTGGAACATAGGGCCCAACAATGGAGGAGTCCCCACTGCACTGGATCAACCAGTTAATCAACCGGTGAATCAGTCTGTCAATCAGCCAGTTACTCAAGAAATGTCTCCTAGCGGTGTATATCTAGCTGAGGCTACTTTGTCAAGATGGTGTAGGCTCCACAAAACAAGTTAGCATTCTGAGTTAGATTGTCAAGAATTTCATACTGCAGCCTCGATCTTCCAGTACGAAGTAGAGAACAATGTAGGTTGTCAGGAGATGGTACCATCTGTTCCTTATGACTCATCAGTGTTGGTACTAAACCATGCTCCTTTTCTGCAAAGTAGAGAGAATGTACCTGAAGTGGAATCTGATTAGGTGGAGGAAGAGGCGAACCAGGTATGCAATGGGGATGAAATCACACAGTTATTTGATGAAAATCAAGTGAATGATAATGGTCCCAAGGATGAGGAAGAGGCCTATGTTGAAGAAGTGCAAAATTTCCAAAGACCTGTCAAGAAGTATGACTTAAGGGAATTACCACATAGATGTCCACAAGCTGGAGGTCCCTTCACTACCTCCATTCCACCAAGCAATTTCAACATGCCTCCAGATCTTAATGCTAGCAATAACCCATCACTGCCTCAGGTGTCTAGACAATATTTATCTCAAGATGAAGGGAATAATGATGTACCGAAGGGGAGAGGTGTTGATACGAACAAGGATAGGGTGATGAAATACCAAAAGGAGACTCCTATTGATCTAAGTGAGGAGCAATTAGCCCTGTATGTTGCTAAAGAACTTAGGAAATTAAAGGTAAGTTTATCTGCATTTCAGTTATTAAGAGTTCTGACCATTAGGAATGCAGTCTTAGGGGCTTATAATGTAAATTCCATGTCACAAAATAAATCAGTTAATGAAAGTGTCAATAGAGCATCTAGTTCTCAATCAGTAGGAAGGAAAAATCACAGTCATAATCAGGTCCATATGCCTCCTAGAGAGAAGGGAAAAGATAAAGATAAGACTCAAGTTGCTCAAGTGGATACTCCCTTAACTTTGTTTTAGGGAAAGACAAATACTCCTCCATTCCTCATTTATGTTCACATATTTGGTAAGAATTTGCACAATTGTTTACTAGATTCTAGTGCTTCAACCAATGTTATGCCCCTCGGTGTCTGTAGAGCTATGGGTATTACCCATACTGACTCTCAAAAGAAAGTTACACAATTAGATAGGACTGAAGTCAATGTTGTAGGAGAGTTAAATATGATTCATATGCAAGTTGCTTCTGATCCTAGAATCTAGTAGGTTATCAACATACAAGTGGCTGACATCCTTGATGCTTATGGCTTGATCTTGGGAAGAGACTTCACTAGAGCCTTGAATGGATATGTGTCAACTAATCACTCGCATATGTGGCTTCTATGGAAGGAGGTTCCTAACCAGATAAGAATTGAACGAGAGCCCAGAATGAAGTACATGATTACAGAATATCAGAAAACCTCAAATGAAATTCTGATATTAGAAGTAAGTATGGGAAGTATGTGCTTACAACCCCCTTTGAAGAGTCAGACGTAGAAGAAGTCCTCATGTTGCATACAATGTCCGTTGACTCTACAACAAAATCTAACAGTACTGAAGCCTTGTTGGAACCAACTAAAAATGACTATGATTCGAAGGATAATCAGCTGGCTTTGTTAGATAATTTTCAAGAGTTCATTCGGAAATGTATTGAGGATCAATTTCAGTTAGGTAGAAGAATGAATTTCAGAGAACTATTTTTTCCTAATTGGTGTAGGGTGCATAATGCCTCCCATTCAGAACTGGATTGTTGCCTATGCCAGGCTGCAATAAAAAAAATACAGAAATGTATCAACCCCATTCCAGTAGTCAAAATTGATATTCAGAATGCCCAGAAAGATCCCAAAGGAAAAGAAGTAATGCCTTCTGAAGAACCATCTAGCAGCAATAGTGCAAAAGAAAAAGCACAAAAATCTGCAGTTACTGGCTATTGGACTTTAAGATTCAATGGGTCCAAATCAAAGTAGGGAGTTGGGGGCAGATTTGAGTTAATCAGTCCAAAAGGTAAGACATTTTTTGCTGCTCATCGACTTCAATTTCATTGTACGAACAATGTAGCAGAATATGAGGCTTTGGTTCATGGACTGTTAATAGTGTTGAAGAAGCAGGTTAAGATCTTACAAGTGTTTGGAGATTCTGAATTAGTAGTCAAGCAAGTTAGGAGACAATACTCTTGTCATGATAGAAGAATGACCAATTATAGACATAGAGTGTGGGATCTCATCGAAAGATTTGATGCCTTCAATATTTAGTTGATTCCACGAAGTAAGAACTAGACAACCGACTCTCTTGCCCAGGTAGCTAGTACTTTGCAACCTCTGTCTCTTTCTGGGTTGAAGAAATTCACTGTAGAACTGACCCCTGTACCCTCAGTACCTGAAAATGTCACCAACTTCTAGGTTTTTGAAGATGACAAGCATATTTTAGATTTCATCACCAAAACTGATGTCTTTGCTTCTCAAATTATTGATGAAATAGAACTTCATGAAGCATAGATGGATTTGGAAGGGGTAATCAATTTGAAGACCAATACAATTCCTAGAGGAATGGTAAAATTAGAGAGAATCTTTGATCTAGATAAGGTCAGGGATCAAGAACAAGATTCCAGAAAGGAGTCCAGTAGTGGACAATGTGACAAGTATAATATGGGATCCCAAGATAATGTCAAAAATATCTTTATTGGTAAAGTGTGCACTTCAAAAGAAAAAAGAGGAACAATCGATGCACTTCATAGATTTTCAGATGTGATAGCCTAGAGTTATGAACACTTGAATACTTATGATACATCAATCATAACTCATACTATCCCTCTCAATCTAGGAGTGAAGCCTTTCAGACAGAGGCAGAAACCCATCAATGCTTTACTAGAACCCATAATACAGAAGGAAGTGTAGAAATTACTATCCGCAAGGATCATCTTTCCAATCAGACACTCTACTTGGGATGCAAATCTGGTTCCAATACGAAAGAAAAATGGTGAAATCAGGCTATGCATAGATTTTAGGAACCTAAATAGAGCATCAGAAAAGGATAATTATCCGGTACCCTCACTAGATGAAGTGCTCCGAATCGTCAATGGATCTTAGATGATATCTTTCTTGGATGGTTATTCAAGGTACAACCAGGTCATGGTATAGTATGAGGACAGACACAAAACTACTTTTACCACCAAGTGGGACACTTTTGCTTACAGGAGGATTCCTTTTGGCTTAATTAATTTTGGGGCCACATTCCAAAGAGCGATGGACATAGCCTTTAAAGATATAATTGGTAAGTGCATAATTATTTATATGGATGATCTGACAGTTTTTTCCAAGAAAAGAGATGATCATATCTCAAATTTGTGCAAAGTTTTCCAGAAGTGTAGAGAATTTGGAATATCTCTCAATCCAAAGAAATGTATCTTTGGAGTCACAGAGGGTAAATTTTTAGGACATGTTATATCTAAGAAAGGAATCACCATTGATCTAGAATGCATAGAGGCTATCCTTAAGATTCCACCACCTGCTAGTGAGAAAGAAATGAAATCATTCTTTGGCAAGATCAATTTTGTGAGGAAGTTCATCACTGGATTTGCAGAAATAGTTAAACCATTGAATGCAATGTTAAAGTAGGAGGCTAAGGTTGAATGGAATGCAGAAGAAAAAGAAGCATTTGCAGAGATAAAGAGGGCTATCGCTAAAGCTCTAGTTTTGGTAAGTCCAGATTATGCTAAATCGTTCTACATATATTTTTTTCTTCTAACCACTCCTATGATGCTATATTAACCCAAAAATCGGACCAAGGCAATGAAAATCCTATAGCATTCATGAGTGCACCATTAAAGGACACAAAGCTGAGATACCCAAATGTGGAAAATTAGGCTTATGCTTTAGTCAGGGCTGTAAAAAAGTTTAGACATTATATTCTCAGAAAAAAGATCTTTGCTATTGTTCCTAATCCTGCAGTTAAGTTGTTAATGCAGAATGAGTTGGGAGAACGCAGTGCTAAGTGGGTAATTGTGTTACAGGAATACGATGTTGAGATTTAGCTGATGAAGCTAGTCATAGGGCAAGGGCTCACAAAGACAATGGCAGAGACAGACCTTGATCTTACAGCTCAAACTTATACTTTAGAAGATGTTTCCCCCAGTGAATGGTATGATGACATTGTCCATTATCTCTTGACTCAAAAATTCCCTGATCATCTTAATGTAGTACAAAGAAGGGCATTGCGCTTAAAGAGTGATAGTTTCATGCTGAAAGGAGCTTTCCTATACAAGAAGAATCATGAAGGTGTTTATTTGAGGTGCTTAGGAAGGGCAGAGTCAGAAAGAGTGATGTTAGAACTTCATGACAGATATGGTACCGACCATGGTTCTGCACATTCTACTATAAACCAGATTTTAAGAGCAAGTTACTATTGACCTACATTGTTCAAGGACACACACAACCACGTCAGAACTTGTCATGTGTGTCAAACCGCATCAACCAGAGAGAAACATGTAGCACTCCCACTCCAACCTATCTTTGAGGTAAAACCTTTCGCACAGTGGGGAATGGACTTCATAGGTCTGATCAACCCACCCTCCTCTACTAGCCACAGATATATTCTCACCATTACTGATTATTTTACAAGATGTACTAAAGATCTTGCGTGCAAACAATGTACCTTCGAAGTGGTAATTGAGTTCCTTGAATCAGGTACTATTAATCATTTTGGATGTCCCTTATCTTTAGTTTGTGATAATGGCCCTGCTTTTGCATCCTTGAAATTTTCCAATTGGGATTTTGATCATGGGATCATAATAAAATTTGCATCCAATTACTATCCATAGGGTAATGGGTTGGCTGAGTCTTCTAATAAGAATCTTCTGACAGTCATCTGTAAGCTATTAGAGAGGAATCCTAGGGATTGGCACACTCAACTTAGATTTTCTTTGTGGGAAGATTGTACAAGACATAAGACTTCCTTAGGAACTTCCCCATATCATATTGTGTATGGACTGGAACCTGTGTTCCCTATTCAGTTGAAAATTCCTACTTTACATTTCATTAATACATTTTATGATGAGGGAGATAAACGTGAGGCCAGACTTGCTGAGTTATTACATCTTGAGGAAAAATGAGACAAAGCCCTAGACAACTTTGCTAAACATCAGGGGGTGGTCAAGAGATGGTTTGATAAAAGAGCCAAGATAAAAGCTTTTAGGATTTCTGACTTGGTTCTTTACTGGGATAAAGCCCATGACCATAAGGGAGAGCATAGAAAATTTGATAAAATTTGGCTCGGTCCTTACCAGATTTCAGAATTTCTGAGGGATAATGCCTTTTGATTCAAAACTCTCACTGGAGAGGACATTCCACTGCCTGTCAATGGGTAGTATTTGAAGTATTATTTCTAGTCTTGAGCTATTTTCATCTCTTTTCTTGTATATAGTTAGATTAGGTTTCCTTTCTGTTTGTTCTATGTTGCTTTGGTTAGAGTAGATTTCCCTTTCTGCTTCGCTTTTTCTTTTGGTTTGCTTTTGGTTTGTTTTGTTTTGCTTTGGGGGTTTCCCTATTTTCACCTGGATCTATTGCACCTGTATGGAAATATATCATTATCTAGAACAGCTCTAAGTATTTTATTGGTGGACTTTGGTCTTGTATCCTGAAAGGATAGTTGAAGTTTTTTGTTATCATCAAGTAGTCTCAATGTTTGATTTATTGAAGACGGGTCACTGGTTTTGATTTGAATTTGAAGTATTTTGAAATCTCATATCTCTCATATATCTTAAGAATCTTGATGTTACTATAGGAATCTTCGTGAAGTCTTGTCAGGTGAAAAATCCTATTTCTGCTTCAGCGCCACTATGGTTCTCAGCCCTGAGTGTGAACTTCATTGTTCACAAGTTGGAATGAAAAGTGACACAGAAAGAATATCAAAAGAAAGAAAAGAAAAAATATTGAAAATCAAAAGAATGAATTCAACTCATCAGGGGTGTCTAAATATCTCTATCGAGGCTACAGACGCCTGGCTGGCAATAGAGCTATGTTCAGGAGAACCATAGAGATAACCTCGTCAGGGCTATAGACATCTAACTGGCAGCGAGGCCCTATCCAGGTTTCTTTTGAAGTTAGAATCCTTACGTAGCCTGATTGGACTGAGCTTAGCTCCTGCAGTCGCCTAAGGAAGGTAATGAACTCACTTGCACACACTTGGATTTTTAGTTTATGGAAGGTTTGGTCTACCCTTTGCTTTTGATTCCTTAATCCTTGTATTTTGATTTCTTTGTCTGATAATGACATTGACACCAAATATTCTAGGTTCTTGATTCATGTTCGTCATCAAATGCTCTAGAGTATTTTCCCAGCAAAAGTCACCATTTGTTGTGTAGTTTTTGCACACACGCCCTGCTGAAAGCAGGGACCCTCTTTCGATTTGGTTTTGGTTTCTTGGCCCTTTCATTTTGAGGTTTTGTCTTATTTTGGCACGTGCTTAAAATTTTATTTTGATGGCCTATGTGATCTCCCTAAGTTATTTATTGAAGATCCTTAATTTTGAGCCAAGTTCAAATTTTTGCCCTGGTTCGGGACTTTCCACCCTGGATGGATTTTCCGAGATTCTGCTTGGACTTTGGCTGTGCACTGTGATTTGGAGATTTTTAGTCTTCAAGGAATTTCACGTGGGTCAGATTTTTCCGGATTTCGTCCTATTGTCGAGTTCCTGATTTTTTCCATGGCTGTCTTGTTAGCGGCTTTAATTTCTTCATACGAGCTTTGAGTGAGGTATTTAATGGATTTTCGTAGTCTTTTGTGCCATTATGCTATTGTTGCTATTGATTGGGCTAGGGTGTTTGTTCTTGAAGAGTGTTTGATCTAATTTGAGGCCTTTGAGTTTGTGAATCATGGATTTAAGTGGTGATTTCTGGTGTTCCTACATTTGTTCTTTGCAGACACCCTTGATTTCACATTTACTATTTCTGAGATTGATTTTTGCTTCACAATGGTACATTTTTGATTTCCTTGCTTTAAATTGAGGATTATGAATAGCATTTTTATGTAATAGAGCTTTTTGGGGCTTGAATTCTTGAATATTTGATCACTCCATGGCTAGGGTTGCGTAGCATTGATTAATTTGTGATCTCCCAAGTAATCTCTGAGTTGGTTTGTTTATTGGCATTTAAGTGAACTTGCTTGAGAATCGTGATTAACCCTAGAAGTGACTCTACGGTCGAAATGTTTAAATTTTGACCTCACCTATACGCTAATGGTGGATGAATGGGGTTTGAAACCTAGGGCATTGCCATTTATATTTAGTATGTTCTCGAATTGACCTAGAATGTAAAGAAAATCTATGAAAGGTCCATGCCTAACTTTCCCTGAGCTTAAATTTTTGAAATTCATGATCAATCTGATGTTTGAGCGAAATCATGTTTTGGGTGTCATAATTCGGGTTTTTTTCTTAGTCTGGGATTTTTCATTCCCTTGGGACAATTTGTCTTCGACAGATTTTCCTGATTTCCTTTGCTTTGCTAGAATCAGCTATCACTTTCAGACTTTCATATACTCCGCGGATTTCCTTTGCCCCTGAATTTTCCCGATCGCCTTTATTTTCCCAGAATCCTATGCTATGAGGTTGTCCTTGAGTGTGCCAGACACTATGATTAGGGTACACAAAGAGTTATCAGTCCTAAAGGGAGAGTGATAGCAAATCTTAACCCTATTTCTATTACTCAAACTTTCGACATACCCAACAGATCAAACGTGGTGGCATTTAACATGGAGTCATCCAAGGGGTTTTATGAAGAACAGACTATCAAATCTCAACAACTCATCAATTCATGCCTGGAGAACCCTAAGTCACATTATTCCATGTTTCCCAAGCAGTTATTAAGAGCAAAGTTCAAAAAGGAATACTATGATGCCATCACATTACTTAGCAAGGTGGTTGGATTGAGAAGTGCAAGTGTGTTTAAAAATTGGATATGCCACGCCATTGTGAGGATGGAACATGAGTTACTTGACTATCACTGGGTAGGTCTACTTAGTAAGATAATCCATGAGCAGTTGTCCAATGTGTTGCAGACCAAGACTTTCACAATGACTTCATATTTGGTCTATGCACTTGCGAGGTTCATTCCCTATAAAGGATTAAGCACAAGGAGAATTTTTGGACAGGATATTATTAATGAGGTTTTCCCTCAGTTGCATTTGGGAAGCTCAGACTATACGAGGGTGAATGATGAATTCACCATGCACATCACAAGAATGCTTCAAGGAGCAAAGCACACAAGGATTTTAGACCAAGCAAAAGATCTAATCAAGAAATACGGGGCTTGGTTTATTCAATTCCCAACCTTCTCATATGTCTGGGTTGATGGCTATCAGAGGGCCCCATATAGACTTCCAAGATATCCTACTAATCATATTATAATCTTGGAAGTAACCAGACAGATTTGTGATTTTGATGCCATTGTAAAAAGGGATAAGCATAAGACTTGATTTGGTGGGGATTTCCCATTAAGGATTGGCATCGGGGAGGCATGTCCTTCCATTATTTCTACCCAGGATTCAGAGGAAGAAATGAGTACCCTTGGTCTATCTTTCCATTCCAAGAGATCAAGGTTTCATATCACAAGAGAAGCTCAAAAGAAGGCTAGTAGAGAGTATAGTCATAAAGTGGATTTGGAGGACTATTGAGCCAATTGTAGTGATGAATATGAGGTTAGGAAGAAGAAATTCTTCTGGCTCCCAGTGGAGGTAGTCTGTTTGTATAATGTAAAGGTAGTTCCCGATCAATTGGAGGATGATGGGAACTTAATTCGGGATCATGCTTATGAAACAATAAGGAGTTAAAGAAGGAAAATTAGAATCTTAGGAAGTGCTTGGAAGATCAGATGAAACCACTGCAATCCATTAACCCTTCCCCCTCTGCTATAAATCCTTTACCCCAGGAAACCATCACCGAGTTGGAAAAGATGAAGGCTTCCACTCTTGCCACTGTGAATTGGTTGAAAGGAGTACAAATGAAAGGTAATGAGGCTATTAAGGATATCCCATCAATAGGGAAGGATACTGCAAGGACGACTTATTGGTTGAAGCAGGTGTTAGCACAATATATGGAGGATACAAACCTCTTGCTGCAAAAAACCAAGACTATTATAGAATACACCAGGGATAAGTTAGTAAGTGATAAGATCTTTCCCTTCTCTAGAGTTATTGAACCATAGGAGTGGTTTTAAGCATTGCAAATCAGGCAGAAAGTGTTGAAGAAGATTTACAAATAGAGGAGGCAGATTGATGATACCCTAGGTGGTGTATATAATGGCTCTATTGACTTTTTTGAGATTATGACAAGAATAAGGAAGATTGCTCCTAAATATTTCAGTCTGGAATAGTTGAGAAGATGGTGGTAGGACATTTATGCCCCAGCTAGTGACAATTCTATTTTTGAGCACCAGTTGGATAATGCCTCCACCTACCTGGCTGTTATTGACAAATACCTAACATATAAGGTGGATTGCGATAGGTCGGTAAAGCAGTCAAGGGAACAAATTGTATCAATCTAAAATTGACCTAGGGTTTTTCCTTTACCTCATGTGGCCGACTTGGATAGGGTACTTTTGAAAGTTCATGAAATGCTTGATCAAAATAAAGACAAAGGGAAAGGCAGTTAATGACTGACTACATCAAGATTTGTGCTTCCCTATTATTTTTCCATGCATTGGTCTGAGTTGCATTGGAGATCCTAGGCCGACCTGGATGGAATTCGTGCATTTAATGCATTATTTATCCTATTTTGATTTATCTTGGCCGACTTGTTGTACTTTATTATTATTGTAAAATCTTATCTAGGCCGACATGTTTTGGGGGGATTCTATAAATATGGCATTTTTCCTCATTTGTAAGGGTTAAGAAATTTTAGATATAGACAAGTAGAAAGATAGTATAGAGCAAATTGAGTAGAGAAAAAAGTTATTAAGTAGTTATTCTCAAGCAAATGTTGTAACAGAAAGTTGGAATTGTTGTTACACTAGATAATTTGAAACAAGTAATGACATTGTGGTTTGGTGCCATACTTGTATTATTTATCTTGCATGGTTCTTGCTATTCTATCTTTAGAATTGCTTGGAGGGAGATAATATTTAGATTAGATTTGAATTAATAGTGTTTATGATTCGATATTTGAATTGTTGCAGCAATCCCTAGTCCATACTTTTCGCAACCAATTGATTGTTAGTTGCTTTGCTAAGTTAGCCTGGACTTCATATTCATTTTGCTTAGTTGGATTGTGAGGATTTATTCATTTCAATTTTAATAGGGTTGTTTGAATGAATTTTCATGATTTGAAAATCTTAACACCTTATAAGATTGCACTATTTCTACAAGATTGCAGATTTATCTGGGTCAAACAAAGATCAGTTTTGAGGGATTGGTGCATTTCAAGTGTTTGATTATTTGCATTGTTAATCTTAGATTTAGTATTAAGCTTGGAAATCTCTTAGAAACCCTTATCTTTTGTTATTTCTTTGGTCATTGGATTAAATTTACGATTGAAGTATCATCGTATTGCTAGATCTGACAAATTGAGATTTAGTATTTGCTCAAGTAGTAAGGTCCCATTGTGATTACCAGCATTTTCACATTATGACTGAGTTGTTTGTTTATTTTCAAGACCTGACATTAGAGACCTTGGGGTTATCTCTTGAGGCTTGCTGATAGAGATTTACCTTTCAAGAGAGATAGGATTTCATATTCTGTCTGAGTTGTTGTTGTGCAGAAAACATCATCAACTTAATTTAAGATGGTGCCAAATTAAGTTTAAGATCTAGTCATCATCTTCAATCTCATGATGACTATATCTTAAACTTAATTTATAAAACCCCTCAGTATAAGACTTAATATCCATTTCCTTTTATCTTAAGCTGTGCAATTTCTTAAACATTTGAACTTCACAATCCTTAGGTAAGAATTTACCTTTGAGTTTTGATATGATTTTGTCCCATGAGGTTATTTTATACTTTCCTTACTTCATCCTCATGGATTGAAAGTAGTCCCTCCATACCAAAGCATGGCCTTGAAATTTTTTTTTTCAATCCTTACTCTTTGCTCCTCAAGAACCTCATCACATTCAAAATGGTTATCTAATGCATCAATCCAGTCAAGTAATTCTTCATCATTTAAACTTCCACCATATTTAGGAACATCATTTTTTACCTTAGGCTTGTCATTCCTTACCGCCTTAACCAACTTTGCAATCTTTTGGTCCTCTGGATCAAGTTCTTCTTCCATGTCTTCAAACTCATCATATTCATCTTCATCTGACTCACTCTGTTCCACAACCTTTCTCTTGTTTTTCTCCAAGGCTATTATTCTTTCCTCCAACTCTTTGATTTATCTTGCATGTATGTCTTTCATCTCCTTCATCTCTATAGCCATATCTTTGTTCTTTGGAGGCATCTTTGAACACCAAACTCTTCACTTCTTCCTTACTCTTCACAACCTAAAAAATGACAAAAAATCTACTCCCTGATGCTCAGATACCACTATGATGCAAATCCAAGGTAGATATCACTCACAATAATGGAAACTTTAATTCTAAATCAAGCAACTCTTCTTTACAATGCATTCATACAACTCACCCTCAAGGGTCTCAAACCCTCAATCTTGCAAGTAAACAAAAAAAATTCACCAAGACCTCTAAAAATTTCTGCAACATGCATATAATGACAATTGAATGAGTTTAAAATAATCTCCAAGATGAATTTAATGAAATCTCCAAAACTCACCATTTGGCACAAGCTTACTTATAGTAGTGGGAACCCCATTTTGTAGACTTTTGATCAGAATTTTCCAAAAAACCTACAAAACCAATCATGGATTCAAATACCCATTTTAGGGATATTCAACATACTAGAAAACTAGATACACTTTCTTAAGATCAAACACCTCAAAATTGGACTGTTCAAAGTTTTAGGCCTCAAATTAGGCCATTTTTACAAAGGGTCTACCTCTAGATCTCCACCCCAAACCTTCTAACCTCAAAAAAGTCCTGGTATAGGTTCCCAAACCAAATATTTTTCCATGTCTCATGACCCCAAATTCTCAAGTAAACCTTTAATTCAAAAACCCTCCTTGTAGCCTAGACTACTAGGGTTTTAGGACACCCTTATTGTATCTTCACCTTCCTAGCCACTCCTACCCAAACCAACTACTCAAACACCTTTCAACAGGTTCTACCATGCTTAAGGAACACTCACTTGGCCATTAACAATGTGGCTTATTCATTTCATAGGTCTGACCTATCATCTCTTCAAGGAAAAACACACATTTCTTGCCCCTTTCTCATCCTTTAAGCCAAGGAATCACTCTTTCACGCCTCTTGCTTCCTAAATTTCATCCCCTAAATGATACAACATCATCCCACTGAGTTACAATTGTAAATAGTAGGTGGGATGATAGTCATGCCATCAAGACTACCACAAAACCTTTAAACTGTTCAAGAACTCGATAAGGGAAAGTTGATGGTTTTAGGCCCTAAAAGATCAATACAAACCCTGCCAAGCCACCAAATACTGGTTAGAGAATTTATCTAATATTTTAGTATAAGAAATCAATGCAAGGAAAAATTGTACAACCTGCGTGCACAGTTTGAGAATTTAGAAAACTAGAGAAGAATCTAAAAACATAGTGAATTCAAGGATTTTTATTTATTCCCTCCAATGACAACAAAAGAATCTTGAGCCTCTCAAGGCTTTAAATACATTTTGTAACAAAACTCCAATGGTTAACTTCCCCTACTTCCCTTTAAAAAATTTTTAAAACACTAAGATCCTATTACAAAACAAAATTGTAAGTTGACAACTTATAATATCAACCTTGTAACTTATAACAACTTTCTCCAAGGGACCTCCCCAAGTATTTTATTACATTTCAAGTGGTCTTTTGAGACCTTATTAGGACAAAATGAACTCAAAAATACTAGCATTAACCTACTAATCATTCAAATTATCAAAAATTGATGTTGTGGTGTAGGTGCTCCTACACCAAAATTTTCAAAAAATCAAGAAAATAGTAAAAATAGAAAATCCTCCAGTGGAAACCGCATTGATAGTGCTTTGGGTTAGTACTATGATGAAAACCTAGAAAATATGTTTCATGAGTAGAATCAAGCATCATATAATAATTTATAAGTGAAAGCATCTCATCCCCTTCAAAACAAATCTAGTATTTCCTCCATCTATTTGATCCATCTTTATCCAAGATCTTCCAGCATATATTGATCTTGACAAAGGTTTGATGTATACTTTGACTTTACTAATGGCTAAAATAATGTTGACATGGTCTTTACAATACATCCCATGTTGTCCTATTACATGTCAAAACTCTTCACAAGGTTTCCCAACCAATACCTTGATTTGTCCATTATGTTATGGAACAATGCTATACACTTGTGGTAGTTTCTTGCGCTCCTGTTTAAATTTAAAAAAATACCAAAACAAATCATAAAATCAAAAATTCCAAAAACATTCATAAAATCAAAAAATCAAAAAACATTCATAAAATCAAAAAGTCAAAAAACATCCAAATCACATCAAAATCCAAAAACATGTCAAAAATAGAAAAATTCAAAAACATTGTAACCATGTCAAACTAGAAGGTCTCTACATGTATAATGTAAGAAAATATAATATTTGATCAACCCCTGAGGCCCCTAGGATAGGTCCTTTAGGTGTCCATCATAATAAAGTGGTAATCCATCAATGTTCATACTTGATCAATAAACATGTATGTGTCAATCGAACTATGTGGTCTTTGCATGTATAATGTAGGCAAGGCTAATCTTTGACCAACCCTTGAAGCCCCTAGGATAGTCTTTTACCTTAATTTCTATGTCAAAATCTTAGAAAATACAAAAACATTTGAAAACTTGAAAATCAAAACATTGGAAAAACAACCCAAAAATCCCAAAATATCCTCAAAACATTATGAAAACACTAAAAAAATTAAAATATTCAGAAAAATCCAAAACCACCCATGTCATTTCGCTTTCACTCATGATAAACATCCATCCATAATAAAATTTCTATCATCTTCACTCTTTGGTAAGACGAATGGAGAAAAGTATGGAAAATTTATGAAGTGTAAATGTAAACATAAAAGTCTTGAGTCTAGATCATTGAGTAAACAAGTTAGATAATGTTTGTATCAATAGCCTATCATCCAATTAGTTCCTAAAATCACTTAATAATCATTTCCTAAGATGCATCCTTCCTAAAATGGACATCAACATTAGGAATCACCTTATTTTTAGTCTTGGGTAGAGGTATGAAGAACATTAGCTTGTTTTTTTTCTTGATATTTTCTTGTGATTTATCTTATTGTGCCCATTCCAATGACCTCTCGATGATGTCTACCAAAATGATTTAGAGAGAAAGGAATGGGGCATTGAACAATATCTTTCATTTTTTGTGCTTGTTGGATGTTCTCATAAATTAACCTTGATGAATACTTGCTTTGTTATGGGTGTGTATAAAGGGTGTTTTGGGAAACTTGTTGACTATTACATTCTTAGGTTATGCGTTTCCATGTTTTGGTATGAGATGTTTGAAATTTCAGTACATCCTAGTGAGGTTTCTATATGTCAGGTGTGGGAAAGAATACTCCTATTTGCTTGTCAATTCAAAGTCCATCACACTAGATACAACACCATCCTGGTTGTTAATACCTTGATGCATCATATATATTTGTTTTATCAAACATAAGGAATATTGTGTCATTTATGTCCTAATCCTTGAATATGAAAATAATAATCACTCATCACCATATCTAGTAAATTCTCAAAGAATCATAGACCTGGACTTCTAAATCAATCTCAAAATCAATGGCTAATCCATTCATTTGCCTTATTCTTCTATCTTTACTAACAGTTCTATACAAGTATTGAATCTATGTGATATATATCAAAATTTACATGAAGCTACCCATGGGTGATGACTATTTATACATCATAAAATCTATCCATATCAAACATGTAAGCTTTCTAGTCCTCTTTAAAAGTTGAACTAATCTTGAACCTTAGTCGTGATCTCAACCCAAAAATTGAAATTTTTGCCCAATCTCTTGAGGGGGTAGTGTAGCAGCGTAATTCCTTTCATTGGGGAAACAGTGTAGCACCATAATTCCTTCTAGTGGGGAAATAGTGGGGAGAATACAAGATCATACACAAAGATTCAGACAAGGGAAAAGAAATAGAGGTAATGTCAACACAAATTTTGGATGACCCTTCGAAAACATCCACCTCAACCACTTTAGAAGAAAAAGAAAATTACACAACAAAATTTGTTGAACTTAATCATGAGCAACCATCAAATCCAAACGAGATGAAGAAGATTTATGGAAAATGTTACGAACTTATGAAACAACTCGAATATAGTGGGAAAGGATGTGGTGCTAGAGAACACGGTATTTGTGTCCCTATAGAGCCTCACATGTAAGAAAAGACTAGTGGTCTTGGTTATTGTCCCTTGAAAGACACAAACAAGCCTTCACTTTGTAACTAAGGTAAAAATCAAGGATATCATGAAATAAAATGCATAAAACAAACCCTAGCTAAACAATGAAGCACAAAGGAGTAAAATAGCATAAAAGAAATGAACAATTTCACCAAACAACCTTCATGCCCTCCATGATTAACCTTCATTGCCCTTGTCCATTTTATGTAGAATGATACTTTCCCTTAGATTTTAAGGAGCAACAAAGACCTATGACAAAGACTCGAGAAAATATTGAAGGATTTGACTAAAAATTGTAAGTGTACTTAGAAATTGCAAGCATGAAGTGATGAAGTATGATTGTGCAAGCATGAGATTGAAATTTCCCTTTTATAAAAGAGTCAATTTTAGATGAATGGATAGGATTGAAAGTTTGAAAAATCCCTAAGATCAAAGGCTAAAACTGCATGTGACAACCAGCAACTAGGGTTAGGGAAAATTTTGAAATGAAGGGCTCAAATTTGATTTTAGGAAAATCAAAGGTCAAGAATGCATGTGACAAGAAGATATTGGGCACGAAAAGCGAAGCTACTAGAGAATCAAATAAGAATTTAAAATTATTTGATTCAAGAGGTGATGTTGACCTTTTGAATTAAAAATTAATTTAATTCAAGAGTGGTGGGGTCATGTGATTAAATAATTATTTCAAATTATTTACTTGGTGGGAAAATAAAAAGCGGAGAATTTAAATAAATGACTTTATTTAAAATTAGAAGAAAAATCAGTAAGATAATTAAATATTTAATAATAATTATTTAATTATGGAGAAAATGGACAAGGTGGACAATAATTAAATAAATCATAGGAATTTATTTAATTATAAGAAGACATAAGGAATTAATGGCATATTTAAGTAAATAAATAAAGTTTATTTATTTAAATAATCAGGAGGATATAGTATATAAATAATAATTAAATAAATTTAGGAATTTATTTAATTATAGAGAGACATAAGAAATTAACGACATATTTAAATAAAATAAATGTAATTTATTTATTTAAATAATTAGGAGGAATAAAATATATGAATTAATTAAATAATTGAGAATTATTTAATTAATAGTTGAATTTGGACTATATGACATAATTTAAATATTTTAATTATGTTGAGAAGAAATATGGAAAAAAATAAAGTTTGCATGCCTAGGTCAATTTTATGTGTCTACATTTTTCCCCTCTTTGTCATAATGCAGTTTATCACATTGTGACAAAGAAAATTCATTTCACAATATGCCCCAACAAATGTATAGGGTATATATGCCCCCTTGGGAAAATTTTCAAATTTTGGCCAAATGCTAGAAAAATTTGGAATGTGTCCCAATAAGTCAATTTGATGACCAAAAAAATAATGTAGTCGGCTTTGAATTCTGGAAAGTTTAAAGTAGTCAAAAAGGAATTCAAACAAGCCAAAAAATGCATCTAGTTATAAACCCTAGGGGAAACCCTAATTTTAACCCTATAAATAGGCTGGAGGAGGGTAAAAAGGTAATTCATTTTCACTGTTTCCCTTAGGAAATTCAAAGCTTAGAGTGAGAGGAATTGCATGAAGATGATGATTCTGAAGGCCGATCACCATGAATACCGAGTATGGACATACCAACGGCCAAAGGACTCAGGAGCAGCAATATGTACCCTATACCCACTTGGTAATTCTATCATTTTCTATGCTTTTTAGGGCCTCAAAGTTAGGGTTTCAGATGTTTCATTCTTTCGTTCGATGCATCTACATGCTTGAAGCACTCAAATGTGTTCACGTTGCACACATTTTATGTGTTGCAACACAATTGCAAGGAGTAGGGTGGGTTTAAGTTAAAATGGTGCAATTGCAAATTGGTGCAACACAAGTGCCAAAACACAATGCAAGTGAAAAGTCACACAACACAATAACTATATTGCGATGAAAAAGTGGGTTGATTCAACACATATATGCAAAAGTGGTGCAACTGATGGGAGGAATAACACATATGATTTTCATGATGCAAATGAAGAGAAAAATGATGCAACTAACTATGACCAAAATTCACTTGGTTTAGGCTCATTTTACTTGTGCACTTTTGATTAGTGATGTGCTAACCTTTGTTTGTGTGTGCAAAAATGATTACCAATGATATATACACAAAAAAATTTGTCAGCTACATATGCATTAAAGATTAGTTCAGCTCAAGAGAGTAGAGGTGATTGATGGACCTAGGATTGTTTCATGCCAACCTATATACCCATTATCTGGGAAAATAGGGTTCTCTTGACAGCACTAGCAAAAAGGTGGCACTCTAAGACATGTTCAATTAAATTTTCAACAAGAGAGGCCATAGTGAAACTTGAGGACATCTATAGGATCTACATATTTTGATCAAAGGAGAGTGAGTAGTATATGATCCTCGACAAGGATTGCAGGCCATCATAGAGTACTATGAGCATGAGGATGTAGCATAGTTGGGCATCCATGGGTATGAAATTAGTTGGGAGTTCTTGGTTGCACATTATGGTCAATGGGAGTGTATGTTATGCACCCTGATAGTCGAGGTATTGATACCAGATCACCAAGGTCATGGTTTTCTGATAGGATGGGGGGATGTACTCATCCAGATGATGCAAAACATGATAATGTTTTCTTGGGGGTCATGTTTGTTAGGGATGTTGTATCATCAACTTCATGATGTTGTGTACAGGGAGTCTACTAGTATCAACTATGGCACCACACTCCTTATGATATGGGAATGGGAGCATATTGCAGTATTTTAGCCACCAGTAATATGGAAGTTAGGTGAGGGGATTCCCTATGTGTACCTATATGCAAGGTTGGTGATGTTGACTCAAGTGGGGAATACAAGATACTGGCACCATGCCATTGATACCTTGGTTGAGTTTGTGTAGAGGACATGTAAGGACTTCAGACAGTGGTTGAGAGAGTATGAGCATCTATCAATTTGTTGATAGTTCAAGTACCTTATTGAGTGGACAGTGTAGTCACAACTCATCATGGAGATGTACCTAGCCCAATGGGTACTGACACAGTTTGGTGAGAAGCACGATGTACCTGTAGGCACTGTAGAGTATGTACAATCATCTCAAGAGTCAATGTTGGGATGACCAATATCAGTGAGAGTGGTTGAGCAACAAATTGATGGTTTGGTAGCACAGTAGTGAGGATGGAGCGAGGGACCAACAAATGTAGGGACCACCCTAGAGATTGATGCATGGTGGTAGACTCATAGGCCACTTCCTTTAATACATCAGGATCAGTTGGCACCAATGGATTGGTGAGAAGTGTTACCATAGGTGCACTGAGGAGGGCGAGGAGGAAAATATGGCAGCAGGGGGAGAGGAAGGGATGGAGGAAGAGGTGATGGTGGGGATGGGGGAGATGGATGAGGTGTTGGGAGTGGGGATGATGGAGGAGATGGATGATATGGACAAGGAGGGGGGAAGGGTCAGAGGTAAGCGAGGAGAGTATGATAGTGAGTCACACAAGTGCAGCTGTCACCTATTTGAGAAGTAGATGAGGGAAAGGAGGAAGAGAGGGAGGCTAGGGTAGAGGGAGAGTAGCTAAATGGACCTCATCTAGAGGGAGAAGGGCTAGAGGCAAGTTAGCCAAAGATGGAGGGAGGTGGAGATGGCTAGGGAGGAGGATGTGGTCATGGGAGAGGAAGTATTGGATGTCAGCGGGGAGGAGGATACAAGGGAATATTAGGAGTTAGGTGGAGATGAGGATATGGATGATGTGGAGAGGGTAGATTAGATATCAGATGGTGGAGGGTGAGGAGGTTCCAGTTGGGAGACCACCATTGCCTCAAGAAGCCACAGTCGATTAGCGACTGATAGATATGCAGAGTTGATTAGATGAGGCCCTAGCCTAGATCAAGATAGTAGAGGTAGAGATGTAGGTTACTAGGGTGGAGAGGAATCAAGCGATAGTGAGGCAACAGAAGGCACAACAATGGTGCTCAAAGTTTGTAGAGTTGTGTGGTGGGCCTATGGGAGAGCTGGCGAGAGAAAGTGTTGACCGAGAGTACTATAGGAGATTGTATGAGGGAGCCATGAGAGTAGAGTGATGAGAATTGAGTTTCACTCAAGCTCAGAGTGAGACAAGAAGTGGCTCAAGGAGTAGAAGTAGGAGTCATAGCAGTAGGAGCTAGAGCAGTGTGAGCCCATCTAGCTCATTTGGACAATCATCAATACAATCATCAAGACATAGGTCATCACATAGCCACAAACACTCGTTAGGGCATAGATCCAGTCACAGTGATGCATCATCATTAGGGCAGAGGTCGTATCATAGCTAACCATCTACCATGGTACCTAGGTCATGATAGAGCTAGCATGTCGGGTCTAAGCAGATAGTGTCAACCCTCAAGAGATAGCATCATTCACACTGTCCCTCACCCCAAGGGGATGAGGAGAGTATCAGTGAGGAAATATGATATTGTTATTATGTTGAGACAAGTTATATATTGACCATCGATCCTGTGAGCTCTATTTTTGTAATTCCTCAAGACTCTATCTTGTGACATTATTTTGAGATTATTATATATGATGCAATTTTGGTGTGGACTTAATGCTATTTGTTGTGTTATGATGCATTATTATTTTATTATATTCATGTGATGTGATCTATGTTATGATTCCTATGATGATGCATTATATTTTATGTGATGTATTTATTTATGATGGTCATTTATGATGAGATGCCTTAGTACCAATGATGATGCTACTTTATGTATGATGGTTACTTTATGATGATGATGATAATTTTCTATATGTGCATATTGTTTTTAACACTAATGGATGCCATGCTTATGATTATGAATGCATTTATGTATGATCGTGTATGTATGGATTATGTAATATATGATGCTCTATGTTATGATCTTGAATTTGTATGCATTAATGATACAGATGATGTATGAAAAATGTTTAATGTGCTTATATGTTATGTTAATGCAAATGTTGTATTTTATGCCAATGATGTAAATGAAAAATGTGAATGGATTTACGTAAATTTTTAATGTACTAATGTAATTCCTATATGTGAGCATGTATGAAATTATATTTTTGTATGTCAAAGGATATCATCAGGGGATAGAAGAAGAGATATTACTAGATAGAAGGAGATGGATGTTAGTGTGGAGAAAGAATCCTTCAATATATTTCCAGTGTACTAATAGGTGTTGCTTTAATCATCATTGAGTGGATTATTGTAATGGCCAACAAACACCATGATATGGCATAAATCAATGTTGTGCATAGTCGCACCATCACATAGAACAAGTGATCGTAGACAAGGATGATTATGACTCATATGAGGAACTCAGTTACCCCAATATTTTTATCACAACCAACCAAAAACAAGAAAGGCAAGCCATGAAATGTCGTTGCTCCTCTAAATACTATGCAAGACATCCTCAAGGAACTAGTAGCATGACAGTTTTGGAAAGATAAGACAATCATCATTACACATCATTGCTTCTCTAAATCCTAATGCTAGGACATCCTTGAGGAAATAGTAGCATGATAGTTTGGAAAGATAAGGAAATCATCATGATACGTCATTGCTCCTCTAAATCCTGATGTTAGTACATATTTGAGGAGATAGTATCATGACTAAAAATCAAATGACAAGTGTAACAAGATTAAAGATAGTGTTTTCCAAAGTGTTTTCCAAGTATGTTCAAATGTCAAGTGTATTGATGTCAAGATGCCAAGTTTGACAAAGCCCAGGTTTATGTTAAGCAAGATAATGTGTGACGGATGTTAGGTAATGCCAAATTCAAGGACACATCCTGAATGATGTTGATGTTGAGAGGATCGATCCTCAAATGTCAAGAGAATCCCTCAAAATTCTAGATGGCAGTGTTGATGTTCAGGAAAGACATATCCTAAAGCATAAATAAATAACATGGGTTGTTCTTCAGAAAGACGTATCTGAAGAATAACCAAGAGTTGATAGGTTGACTTGTTATGATAGTCTGACCAAGGTTGACAAGATGATTGAATTGATCAGATGTCAGTGTTGACAATCCAATTTAGTTGAAATGTTGATTAAATGATTACCAAATTTTGCTTAAGAGTTGCTTTATTTAGGACATTTGTGAGGAAAGGAAAATTGACTCAACAAACCCTAAGGGACAAAACCTAGGGGGCCTCAGGGGCACATCAATGACGGTCTTGCCTACGTCATACACTCAAAGACCACATGGTTCGACAGAGACAAGACTGCCATATTGAAGACAAATTGACGTGTTTTGATTTGCACCGATGAACCCTAAGGGACTAGACCTAGGGGCCTCAAGGGTACATCGATGATGGCCTTTCCTAAGTAGCAAATGCGCACAGACCTCATAGTTTGATTGATGCCATTATTAAAGATGATAGATTTTAGTGACTGATACAACTAACTCAGCAAAGATAAAATAACTCATTTATTGGATTCAAATGAAAAACTTAGATTAAAGACTTAAAAGATTGACGTAGGTGGCCTCAGGCATACATCAAATGATGACCTTTCCTACATAGCAAGTGTGCAGAGACTGAGTAGTTTTACTACTATAACTATGAATTGACTTTGACTCAATGGGACTCTATTTTTCTAATTTGTGCAAGTTATTTGGATGTTTTTGATTTTTTTTAAGTTGGTTTTTATTAATTTATTTAAGAAATTTTTTATTTTTATGAATTTTTTTAGGACATTTTATGATTTTTATGGATTTTTTCAAGACATTTTACTATTTTTATGGATTTTTTCAAAAAAAATTGCAATTTATGGGAACATGTGTGAGACCCACTGCAATTAGGTGATAAGGGTGTTGCCCCTAGTCAGGTCTAAGACTAGCTAAATTGAATGAGATGGAAAAGGATGTGCTTGGGATGAAAGGTGGAGGATATGTGAGAGATGATGTCAATTATTGTCATCCATGGAAGAAATAGCAAGATTTTATGATGAATGCCATGAGGGTGTTGAAAGATCAGGCATTTATTATGCAAAAAGGTGGATGGAGTGATAGTAGATGGTGAAGCAAAGACTGCCTACGCATGGCACCTATTTTCTAGGTTTTCACCATGGTACTTATCCAAAGCGCCACCAAAGTGGTTTTCACTATTGGATGGATTATTTTTCTTTACTATTTTTGATATTTTCTTTTCTTTTCTTTTTTTGTCACCAAGACGCCTGTTTCCCAGGTTTTCATCAATGTGATTTTTTTACATTTTTTTGTGGTTTTTAGCCTAGCTCTATGATGCTATGTGTAGAACTTGCATAGATGCAAACTATTGATAGGTTTTTTTCAATTGTTCCTGTAGACACCGAAATTTGGTTTAGGCCTGTGACTTCAATATTCTTCATAATTCTTATTCTTCATGGTCATGATTAAATAATCTTAATTATTTAATTAATTCATCTTAACATTAATTCTTCTATTGATTAAATAATCTTAATTATTTAATTAATTTAACATTAATTCTTCAACATTAATTCTTCTATTGATTAAATAATCTTAATTATTTAATTAATTCACCTTAACATTAATTCTTCTATTGATTAAATAATCTTAATTATGTAATTAATTCACCTTAACATTAATTCTTCTATTAATTAAATAATCTTAATTATTTAATTAATTCACACTCTTTTATTCTATCGATTAATTAAATAAACATTTTTTATTTAATTATGTTACTAATTAACCTTATCCATCTTGTCAAATTAAATAAATTCTTATTTAATTTATTTATCATATTTCAACTATAATTAAATAAATTCATTATTTATTTAATTATTCATTTAAAATCCCTTCATCATTTAATTAAATAAATATTATTTATTTAATTATTCTTCAAATATCGAAGTCTTGAATTAAATGAATTATTTAATTCATTAATTCTATTTTAACGCATTCCTCTATATTTTAGATAATTATGTGAGTTATCTAAGTATTACTCTCGACATCTATTTTAATCGCTCAGTTAACTCTTCATTTGATGTCTGAGTGGTGTCTTCGAGTAATCTTTTCGTCAAATCATTCAAATCGTCCAGTTCTAACTCAATTGTGTACATGGATTAATTAAATATTTTTATTTAATTAATTAAATGTTGTGCGTGCATCCAAACAAGAGTTGCTTTAATCAATCTTTATCTTTGTCATGCAAAGATAATTCTTCTATTTTTGAATACCGAACTGAAGATTAAATCATTTATTTAATCTTTAATTATATTCCTAATTTGTATCACTCATGTCATCACTGATAGTTATCAGAATGCATGTCTAATTAGTCGATCTCAACCATCCGTTGATCTTTCGATCTTGGCCTGTCGTTCGAATAATCAATTTTCTACAAATTGGTCTAATCTTCATCATTCCAATCTCTCTCGATCTCTCTCACGAATTTTTATGACTTTTGAGAGCACTTTGTCTTGAATCTTCGATATTTTGCTAATCATTATCTTAGGCTATACTTGCACGAATTACAAAAAATCTAAGGGCAATTATATTACACAAGAAAAATGGAGAAGGGCAATCGAGATGAATCATGGAAATACGTTCGAAATTGGTGAGATTGTTCTAGTTTTCTTTACGTTTATGACTTTCCTATGTTCTTTGTTGCTTAAAATTTAGATTTTCATTCTAGATTAAATGGTATTGCATGCATATGTTTGCTTCTAATGATCTTTGTTTTCTATTGTGCAACTTTTCTATGGCGTTACATTTGGTGAACCCGACGTGAACGAAATCCCGTCACCTTCTTTTGAGCACAGAAAAATGGGCGTATAAGATATTTTAAAACATTTTCTAGGTTTTGTAGATCTCATTCTCAGTTTTCCAGAACTTCAAACGGTTTAAAATTTTGTTAAGATTTGAGAAAGTTATGGCCATTTTAGTGACCACAGCTTTTTAAGCTTTAACTGTTAAAACGTGAATTTTGTTTTGTTTATAACATTTTTGTTTTGCAGGATTTTGCAAAAAAATTTCTAGGTTTTGAAGGTCTATTCTTTAGATTTCCATAGATATCTACTATTTAAAATTTTGTTTAGTTTTGAGGAAGTTATCACTATTTTAGTTTGCTATTTTCAATTGATTTGTGTTACTAATATCTTATTTCAGCGTGTGGCCTTTTGGAGTTAACAAGCTTTTGCAGGACGATTGACGAAGACAATATTGAAAACTACTAATGAGTTTTTCTGCAGGACGCTTGTCGAAGACCTTAGTTAATTTTGAAACAAATTGATTGGTAGCGTAGCAAATCTTTCGTTTGGTTTAAAATTAACGAGTGTCTACTGTGTTTGGTGCGAAAGCACAAGTCTGGTTACCCTTACGACTTGGTACATCGAAGTATTCTCTCCCCTTGCACATCCGTGTGATCCTAGGTGTAAGAGAAATGGTTACCAACTCTAGAACTTGGGCCTGTTCTGGTGGGAAAAAGTACTCACCCCAGGACGACTCAAACCGGTAGCACCCTGAACCTGAGGGACTTCCAGCCGGTATATAAAAGTGGGTTTTTGGAGAAACCCCAAGAATCATGAGTGTGGTTCCAACAAGATCGATCCGAAAGGGGACTCGTGCCGTATGGATCACACCCCATGAATGGAATTCCCGTACTAAATACCTTTTGTTTTAGAGACCAACCTATTTGTGGCCATTGCTTGGTATAGTGCAGGGTACAGTATCATGCCCGAAGATTACTCACTATTGATCCCTTTGAGTAAAGATAGCAGTTCTTGGGGGGTCATTGCCCAAAGAATTCAAAATTGGTGTGCTCGAAAGACGTTAATGAGCCGTGGAGGGGAGCCAATGCCACCAAATTTCTAAGCTATCCGCTCTCGAGAAGGAAAGGTGTTCATCACCAATCTAGGGTATTTAGGTGGGTTATACCAAGTATACAAACCCTAGGCCTTTGGCCTATTAGGATGTGCTTGTCTGTTATCAACTTAAAACGTTCTTTGAGTCCAAAATTGAAACCGAAAACATTGTCTTATGATTGTCATTGTTTGCCAAAATTTGATCATGGAAAACCAGAATTCATAGTCACTGTCCAGTCAACACGATTATACTAGTTTCAGTTGTCTTTCCACAAGCAGTCCTTGAATAGAAACTTGAAACGATTTGCTCAATTTTGCATCCTTTAGGTTCATTTAGTCATTATCATAGTTATCCTAATTCAGAGTTTGGTCTCATCTTAGAATACAATTTTCCTTTGGAGTAAACTTCTAGGAAGGTCATTTTTACAAACTTTAGGATAGGTCCATCATCTATACTCTAGAAAAGTCATAGTGTCAACAAAATTTGTCATTGAACCTAGTCCTATCATCTTATACTTTGTCCTACAGAGAGTCCTCCTAGCTCATCAGTCTAGTTAGGAAACTCAACTTGTCTTTGATCCTTGTCCTACGTTGGTTCCTTGACTTAACTAAATTGATGCCTTGGTTAGACTTTAGGTAGTTGGTACCCTCTTCTTAGGTTTACAAATTTGATTACCTTAAAAGTTTTGCTTAGACTTTGATAGTCATTTTAGACTAGTCTCATCCTAGGACATCCTTTATTTTGCATTCAAAAATCCCAAAAACATAGGTTAAGTTGCATACCTTAGACTTAAGTCACTCTTTGCATTGTCATACCTTAGCTCTCATATCACATACCTTAGTCATACTCCATCTTTCATCATTACCTCACCACCATGTATGCAATTTACCTTGATATGCGTGCTAGTCAAGTTGAATACCAGTTACTCCGTAATGGTCAATTCCAACAAGCCATAAACTTCAAAAGACAATATATCCAATCCAAATGCCAATCAACGTCAACCCATGGTCAACTACCCACATACCCTTCCTACCAACAATCCATAAGTCCTAGTCCTCCATCCATCTACCCTCATTATCAAGAGTCCCTTAGCATAATCCATGCCATGAATCCACAACAAACGTCCACTTATCACCCTTATCCTAACCTTGACAAGGGAAACCAACCTTCCACTAATCCCTTCCAAGCCTCCATGTCCTATCATAGTCCTTCATTCACTAATCCCTTCCAATCCTCCATGTCCTATCCTAGTCTTTCATCGACTAATACCTTCCAAGCCACTCCATCTCAATCAACATTTAGTCATGAAAATACATCTATTCATGGTCTCCAAAGTCACATCCCATCTACTAAACTTAAGGATACATGTCAAATGGAAAGTCCAAAGCATGACTTCATGGCTTCACCTTCCTGTCAAGATCAAAGTAGTCTATCTCATGACCCTATCTTTAAGTTCATCCAAGAAGTCCTTCTAGATAATCATGGCATCCAAAATACACCTATCCTTGATCAAGATTCCATTCCCAACCATATTATTCAAGACAAACCTGTCTTTGATCAAGACACTACTATTGAGCAAGAAGTCCAAAATGATCCTCTCCTCGACCTTTATGCCATTCATGATCAAACATTTGAAGACGACCCTATCCAAGTACAAAACACATCCATTTCCCAAAATGAGACACTTGCCTCTTTTGAACACATAGACGATATTCCTTTAGAACAAGAGTCTCCTACTCTAGACATATTTGCAAATGATCAAGCTAAAGCTGAGTTCATTGGACTCTATGACAATGCCCATAAAGACGGTTTCAACATTGACTTGGAAGCACCAGTAGAATCCTCTGAATCTGATATGTCACAAAATAATAGCAACAATATCCAACATGTCAATGAAGATATGACATCCTATCAACTAGGATCATCCACTTTTATCAAATCAGGCTTTCTTGAAGAGGAGAAGATTCCAAGTAACAGTTTCCACATGAACAATGATGGGTTCGCATCTTGCTTCCAAAATGAAAAATACCCCATCACAAACAGATTCTGTCAGAGCATGCAATATCAAGGAAAAGGACTAGGCATACACGAGCAAGGAATTCTAGAACCAGTACAGTTTCAAGCAAATCCTAGACATCAAGGTCTTGGTTATCCTTCAGTTAGTAAATCTAATGATGTTAATGATACCTCCTTGATATTGGGGGAAACTTTATCTGATACAAACATCAAAATGGAGGCCATGGGTAGTTCTTACCATAAGGTTGTTGCCAACACTCCTTTCATCCATACCATAAATTGTCATTCCAACATGCATAAACCTTCCATTTGGAACCAACAAAAACAAAAGTCTTCCAAATTCAAAGTTCAAAATCAAATATCAAAGGCCATTGAGTCACTCAAAAATCCAAGTGGACAAATAAAGTTAAAATGGATCCCAAAGAAAAATGGATCAAGCAAAGAAAATAGTTCAAAAGTAAAAGTCAATCAAAATGTGGAGCCACAAGAAAAGAGGACTCCCACATATAATAAATGTCCACCTCCTTCAAAATGGTCATCATACAAGGCATATAAAAGTCATGGTTCCAAATATTATCCCAATATGAAATCCAGTCTCCATCATCCATCACCCCAAGTTTGGCAAATGAAAATTCCTACATCTAAATTGCTAAATGCGTCTACCATCATCCATCATAATCCTACATCTCGCCTAAAGTCTAAAAATCCTACGTCACAAATCCGTCACATCTTGGCAGCAACTCTTTATTGTAAGGACTCCCATGGCACTCTATCACAATGTGTGTATTTTGATAAAGCCAACTCTAGTGTCAACAAGGATTACAATGACATCAATCAATTGTATGCAAGTGCTATGATCCTAACAAGGCAACTACTTCATCAAGGTTATTATTGGCATATCATGGCACCAATCTCTACATCAACACCATCAATGGATTTGAGACAATCAGTAATCATCTAAAGCATCAAGGCCATCCAGAAGAAAAAAAGTCACTTTAATGAAAACCTGGCAAACAGGCATCTTGGTGACACCAAGAAAAAAAAAAAAGTCAAGAGAAAATTTTTGTCCAATAGTGAAAACCATTCTTATGGCGCTTTGGATAAGTACCATGATGAAAACCTGGCAAATAGGCATCATGTGTAAGAAAATATCTATGTGGACTATTACACTTGGGGGCAAGTTGTCTCATCTCCCATACCCTTCGTATGACATTTCCATCTATCCATCTTAGCCCTACCTCTCACATCCATTTTCCCACCTACTTTGATCTTGATAAGGATGGGTACAAACATAAATCATGCTTTGGAAAAACTCTTGACATGTCTATCCTTTGGTCATACACTATCCATGAAATGTCATGTCATAGCCTTCATAGCATTTTTCCAAATGGGTTATCCTTATACACAATACCTATCGCATGCCTTGGTTTTTCCCTTGTCAATGGTCTAAGGATCTTCCATCATCCCATCCAATCTTGAAAAGTCATTCCAAATGCAACAAGCCCAATCCATATAATCTTTCTATGCATTCTAGTGTATCATTCAAAAAATTCCTTGGCTTTGTTTCTAGCTTGGCTGCAAACCTTGATCCTTTAGTCACATTATCATTATCCTTATGTTGTTTCAGGATGTGTCCTTCCCACATCAAACAAAATCGTCACCATCCTCATCACCTATCAATTGGTTTTTAGCTTGACTAGGGGCAAGATCATGGTTGTCCTTGGATTCTTGTGCATGCTTGCTTGGTTGCTTGTAGGAATCATTTCCCTGTACATAGTCCTTATCACTGTACATACACCACATCCCTGTACATAGTCCATGACACTGTACATACTACCTATCCCTATACATAGTCCTTATCCCTGTACATATCCCTTATCTTTCATATCCATCGCTTGTATATACCATTCATAATAAGTGGTAGTCTTTCCCATAACTTGGAACGATTGATATCGAGAGCATTTCATATCCCCCATTTTATCCTATGCATAATCAATTGGTCTTATACTCGACTGGGGGTAGACACTTGACATGTGTCATATTGGTTCTTACATTGGCTATGTTGAAAACGTAAAACCATAGAAAATCCACAAACATCGCAAAATGACCTGAGAAAACACAAAAAACATCAGAAAAATTCAAAAAGACAAAAAAATCAAAACATTTCAAAAATCCAAAAAACAGAGTCAAAGTCGGTCGCACTTGTCAGTCTTTGTCGTTTGTCAAACTACGTTGCCTCTACAACTAGACGTAGGCAAGGCCATCCGTCGATGTGCCCCCGAGGCATTAGGTAAGTTCGTTTAGGTTTGTCTGTATAAAATCATGCTTTAATCCATATGTCTATATGACAAGGTCATTTGGTCGTGTCGAACTATGAGGTCTTTCATGTATAACGTAGGCAAGGCCATCAATCGATGAGCCCTAAGGCCACACTAGGTCAGTCCATTAGGGTTCGTCACATTCACTTTCACACACGTCTTCTATTTGTAGTCAGTCTTGTCACTCCAAGTCAAGTTGAACTACGAGGTCTCTGTGTGTATAACGTAGGCAAGGCAATCAATCGATGAGCCCCCGAGGCCGCACTAGGTCAGTCCTTTAGGGTTTGTCGTCACATAGTCAATTGTCCACACATCATATCAGGTCATGCATTAGTCTGGTGAACAAGTCAGCAATGTCTCTAAGTCAAATCAAACAACTTGCCAAACAAAACAATCAAAATAGATCACTTAATGTCTACTACAGATGTGCCTTCTTGGGAATGGAAACAAAGCGTTATCAAAACAATCAACCTATGTCTTACCAGGGATAGAGTCCTTCTGCGCCATCGACAAGGTCAAACAATCAAACATAGCCTTACCACGAGGTTATCACATCAAATCTGACTCAACGTCTTATACGATACATGTCTTTCTGAAACCAGGCTTTGTCATGCCTTATACAGATAGTCATAACATCGAAACCAACTTACAGTCTTATCTGGTATGTGTATCTCCTGACATTGGGCTCTGTCAATCAATCCTTTTATCAATCAAAACAAATCAAACAAACAGATCAAGTTTTGGCAAATATTTTATTGGCTTTTTGACTTTATGGCTTATTTATCTTATCATTTATCTTGAATTGATGACTAGGAATTATGTTACTAGCTTTCTCAAGGATGTCCCATGAAGGATTTAGAGAAGCAACAATGTGTCAGAATTCTATTTTCTTTGATTGTTGTCTGTAACTATCTTTTAGCTTTGATTTTTGAGTCATGTTACTAGTTTCCTCAAGGATGTCCCATGAAGGATTTAGAGGAGCAATGACGTCCCATGACCCGTCTTTTACTTTGTTTGTTGTCTATGGTTTGTCTTGACAAAAAGACTGGGGCAACTTGTGCCCTTAGTATGAGTTAATGACAATCCTTGTCTGCGACTATCTGTTATTAGCAAGTGGATGACCTTGTACACCTTGATTTATGTAATATCATGGTGTTTTTCTCCATTTGTATTAGTCCCGCCCAATGATGATAAAGCACAGTACCTTTTGTGATACAGCGAAACATCGAAGATTGCTAATACTAACATCTATCTCCTATCTTTCATTCTTTCTCAATCTTTCTTTTCGCATTAACATTTTTTTCTTTTCTACATCTTCACCACCATTATCTATTTACCTCTATCCTTTTTTCTTTCATCTTCTAGTTCTCTCATCAATTTCGAGAGCACACTCATGTTCTTTGAACCCGCCTGTCCTCTCGAGGGGGCATACCTTTACGTGTTTTACACTGGGGCATGACTGGGCCATATTTCTTATCGATTTTCTTTGACACAATGCCTAAATGACATTGTATCAAAGAGGGGCAAATGTAGACACCGAAATTTGGTTTAGGCCTGCGACTTCAATATTCTTCATAATTCTTATTCTTTATGGTCATGATTAAATAATCTTAATTATTTAATTAATTCATCTTAACATTAATTCTTCTATTAATTAAATAATCTTAATTATTTAATTAATTCACCTTAACATTAATTCTTATATTGATTAAATAATCTTAATTATTTAATTAATTCACCTTAACATTAATTCTTCTATTGATTAAATAATCTTAATTATTTAATTAATTCACCTTCATTAATTCTTCATTAAAGCGCTTTTATTTAATTATGTTATAATTAACCTTATCCGTCTTGTCAAATTAAATAAATTCTTATTTAATTTATTCTTTATCATATTTCAACTATAATTAAATAAATTCATTATTTATTTAATTATTCATTTAAAATCCCTTCATCATTTAATTAAATAAATATTATTTATTTATTCTTCAAATATCGAGTCTTGAATTAAATGAATTATTTAATTCATTAATTTCCTTTTTTTCCTCTATATTTTAGATAATTATGTGAGTTATCTAAGTATTCACTTTTACTCGACTCGACATCTATTTTAATCGCTCAGTTAACTCTTCATTTGATGTCTGAGTGGTGTCTTCGAGTAATCTCTTCGTCAAATCATTCAAATCGTCGAGTTCTAACTCAATTGCGTGTACATGCGGATTAATTAAATATTCTTATTTAATTAATTAAATGTTGTGCGTGCATCCGAACAAGAGTTGCTTTAATCAATCTTTATCTTTGTCATGCAAAGATAATTCTTCTGTTTTCGAATACCGAACTGAAGATTAAATCATTTATTTAATCTTTAATTATATTCCTAATTTATATCACTCATGTCATCACTGACAGTTATCAGAATGCATGTCTAATCAGTCGATCTCAACCATCCGTTGATCTTTCGATCTTGGCCTGTCGTTCGAATAATCAATTTTCTACAAATTGGTCTAATCTTCATCATTCCAATCTCTCTCGATCTCTCTCATGAATTTTTATGACTTTTGAGAGCACTTTGTCTTGAATCTTCGATATTTTGCTAATCATTATCTTAGGCTATACTTGCACGAATTACAAAAAATCTGAGGGCAATTATACTACACAAGTAAAATGGAGAAGGGCAATCGAGATGAATCATGGAAATACGTTCAAAATTGGTGAGATTGTTCTAGTTTTCTTTACGTTTATGACTTTCCTATGTTCTTTGTTGCTTAACATTTAGATTTTCATTCTATATTTAATGGTATCGCATGCATATGTTTGCTTCTAATGATCTTTGTTTTCTATTGTGCAACTTTTCTATGGCGTTACAGTTCCCTATTTAGAGTAGCTAATTGGTAAGCACTAGAACCGAATGTGATAGTGATGATGTAAGGACCTATCCAATCAGGCTCAAACTTTCTGAACTTCTCACGGTCAGCATGATACTTTGGATTTTGCATCAAGACCAAGTTTCCAATGTCAAACTTTCAAACCATAACTATTTTTTTGTAGCTTCGATATAGGTGATTCTAATATGCCTATAAGTGAGTCAAGGTATTTTGTCTACGTTCTTCCAATAATTCTAGCTCATGCAATCGAGACTATTGGTGTTCTTTTTCATCAATCAATCCCTTCATGGAGACCCCTAAGGAGGGGATTTCAACCCCATTGGGTAGGATAGCTTCAAATCCAAAGACCAAAGCGAATGGGGTGGCACTAGTAGGCATGCAAATACTGGTGTGGTAAGCCCATAGAGTTGGATTAAGTTGGAGATGTCAGTCATGACAAATGTCATTAATAGTCTTCTTAAGAATATTGATGATTGTCTTCTTAGATTCCTCAGCTTGATCATTACCTTGTGGGTAATAGGGCATGGAGAAATGATGTTGAATATGGAAGTGTTCACAAAGCTCATGGACATCTTGATTTTTGAAAGGATGACCATTGTCTGTGATGATGGATTGGGGAACACCATACTGGCAGATGATGTAGTTAAGGATGAATTTGGAAATTTTCTTACTAGTTATATAGGTGAGGGGAATGGCTTCTATCCATTTGGTGAGATATTTGATGGTAGTGATAATGAACTTGTGGCCATTGGATGAAGTTTGATGGATTTTACCCATGAGGTCGAGTCCCAATTGTGTGAAGGGCCAAGGAGAAGTGATTGGTTGAAGTTCTTGTGTGGGCACATGAATGAGATCACTATGCACCTAATATTGATGACATGTCTTAGGAATTGAAGGGAATCTTTTTCCATGGTTGGCCAGTAGTACCCAAGTACCATAACTTTCTTGGCTAAGGTTGGACCACTCAAATGAGATCCGCATATACCCTCATGCACCTCATGTAAGGTTTTTTGTGCTTCATCTATGCTGAGACATTAAAGAAGGTTATTGTCAAAGCTACATCTATATAGGGTGTCATTGATGATGGTATAACAGGTGGCTTTACAAATAAAGGACTTGCGTTGGTTAGTAGAAAGGTTTGACAGGAGAGTCTGGGAATGGAGGTAATCATATATGTCTTGGTACTAGGGGGAATTAGGACCACTGAGCTCACAAACCATTTTAGACTCAGGAATATCATAAGTAGGAAACAATAGTTGTTCCACTAAGAACTCAAATTGTGGCACATTTCTAGGAATATCTAAGAGAGATCCAATCGTGGACATAGTGTTTGTTGGTTTTTTTGTGCTCTAGGAACCTACTCAAAAGTGATAATATGGAAATATGATAGGAAACTATCCACCATGCATTTATAAGCCATCAACTTCTCATCCCTGGTGTCATAGTCATCATTAACTTGGTTTATAACTAACTAAGAATATCCAAAGACTAGGAGTGTTTTGATTTTCCACTTGATGGCCATTCAAACTCCTATTATGAGAGCTTTATATTTAGCAACATTATTGGTGCATGGGAAGGTAATCTGGAATGAATTAGGAATAGAATATCCTTGTGGTTTAATGAATAATATTCCTACTCCTAAGCCATGACCTATATGGGACCCATAAAAATAGTGTTTCCAAGGTAATTTAGGGCCTACATGAAAGATGGATTCATCTGGGAAGTCGGATACCAAAGGGTGATTACCTTGTATGGGTGTGTCAACGAGTTGATCTACTATGACTTGTCCTTTTATTGATTTTTGTTCTACTTACTATATGTCATATTCACTAAGTATCATGACCCATTTTTCAAATTGTCCTATTAACACTACCCGAATGAGGAGAGATTTCAATGGATCTATCTTAACCACTAATTTTGTTTTATGGTTCAGCGTGTAATCTCTCAATTAATGAGTGGTAAAGACAACTATGAGGCGGGCATGTTCAATGGGAGTGTAGTTGAGTTTATACCCAACCAAGGTGCAACTAATGTACTTTATGGCTCTTTCTTTCTCATTGTGGTCATTTTGTGCGAGTAATACCCCTAGTGCAGGAGTGGTTGCCAAAATGTACAAGGTTAGAGGTTTTCCATCAATGGGTGGCATTAGGAATGGTGGTGTCGGAAGATAGTCTTTGATTTTTTGAAAAATCATTTGAAACTTGTCAACCCACACAAAGGGGATGCCCTTGTGTAGCAAATATTGGAAAGGTTGACAATTTTCAACTAGTTGTACTATGAAATGTCAGATGGACTGTAATCTGTTGTGTAACGTTCTAAGCTCATTGATTCCTTTTGGTGGAGGCATGTCCAAGATTGATTTTACTTTAGTTGGGTCAACTTTGATGCCCTAGAAAGAAACTATGTACCCTAGGAGTTTACCTGAAGTTACACCAAAAACACACTTCTTAGGGTTGAGACAAACCTTATACTCTTCTATCCTTTTAAATATTTTTCCAACACTTTTAGGTGATCACGGTATGTTAAAGGACTTTTCTAGGAGATTATCAACTCAATCTTCCATTAGCATGTGCATGAGATCATGAAATATTGTGGTCATAGCCCATTGATATGTAGCACCTATGTTCTTCAAGCCAAAAGGCATAACATTCCAATAGTATATACCCTAGGGAGAAGTGAATGTTATTTTGTGTTGATCTTCTAGGGCAATGTGAATCTGATTATATCTTGAGAAACCATCCATGAGGGAAAACATCTCATATCCTACTGTGAGATCCACTATGATTTCTATATTTGGAAGTGGAAAATCATGTTTCTGACATGCCTCATTCAAATCCCAAAAATATGTACAAATACATATTTGACTAGTCAATTTGGTGACAAGTATGAGGTTTGATATCCAGTTGGCATAACCTATCAATCTTATGAACCCCACATTTAGTAACTTTTTGAGTTCGACTTTGACTAGCAAGGCAATTTGTGGATACATCTTTCATAGATTTTGTTTGATTGGTTTTGAATCTAGAAGCAAGGGAAGATGATGCAAAACTAATGCTAGATCTAATCCTGGCATATCGGCATAGCACCATGCAAAGTTGATCTTGCGTTTTGAGAACTCTTGAAACTCAAGCTTTTCTTCTTTTGTCAACGAGGCTACAAAGAGAATTTTTTTGGTATTTTCAAGTGTGGTTATATTGACTTTTATAGTATCTTCAATGAGCATGGTTGATTTCTCTTGGGTAATGGGAAGAAAATCCCAATCCTCCATCTTTGGGCACTTTAGAGAGGTTTTCACCCTCGAATACATCCTTTCTTTTTACTTTTGTGTTGTTAGAAGGTGCCCTGCAGTTTTCACCTAAAGTCATATCTTTTCTTGTTTTATTTTTATTACTTTTGTGACTAGAGGATTGAACAATCTCCTCGAAGTATGTTGCAGAATCAAGATCTATAGTGAATCCAACTTTATGGCACCCACTCGATATTCCTTCATAGAGTCCCATGAATTTGGAAATAGCCTCGTCACTCTCAAAAGTGTCTTTGATAAGCGAGTCTTGTTGGTCCCAATCAATGAGTTGTGGGTACATAATGGAGATACCATCATCAATGTTGGTGAAAGGTGGAGATGATGCTAAAAGCATGCAAAATGAGGCTGAAAGGGTAAAGATGAAAGTGTCCTCAAAGTCCTAGGAGGATTCCATCCAATCATTATCTTCATTAGACTCATGAAAATTTGGCTCATGGTCAAAATAGGGGAAAAACAAGTTGTAATCTTGGTCAATAGGGTTAGGTGGCAGTTTATGTTCATCATCATGATATGAGGCCAAAATATTTTCACCTAGTCTTCCCTTTTCAGTGGGATTTTAGGAGGGTCTCTAGAAGGTTCAACGTTAAACATTTGTCTAAATTTTTCGTCAAAAGAAGGATCACCTGGTTCTCAAAACATTTTGTCAAGCTTGTAGTCACTCAGGGATCTTTCAAAACCATATTCCCACTTGTGCAAGTCATTCTTGATATGGGAGTCCTCGATTGTCTCGACACTTTCAAAAGCATTTACACCCTCACTCAAAATTACATGGGTACATAGACCATCAATCTTGATTGGCTCAAACCCTAACCCTAGATTCTTTGGTCTTCTAGATGGCATTATGGGTTCTCTTCTTCTAGTCTTGTTTATACCAAGGCCACTAGTTCCATCATAACCTTTCATGCTCATCATCTCATAGCATTTTCCATACTATTGTACTCGTAATGGAGGTAGGTCTTCCATGTCTTTGTAAATCTAGGTTGATATATCTTCAATATCTTCTTTATTTAGCTCTCCCTAGTTTGTGAAAATCATTGCAGGAGGAGATTTAAAGACCTCTTTGGGCTCTAGTCTGAGACAAGGCCTACCATAATATTTTGGAGACTTGGGTATATTGGTAATACAATAGGTCATGTTTAATTTGTACTTGCCACAACCTTTGTCCTACATATTCATGTTCAAGTTGAAACTTGGGATGGTGGAAGTAGATAGTATAGTGGAGGTCGAAGGAGTGGATGTGGATGACTTGGTAAGTGTAGATGGATCGATGTATTTGGAAGAGGTGTATGTTGAAGCTTCACAATTAATAGGAACTTGGTGTTCAAAAATTCCCCTCAAATTGGTGCAATACTAAAAGGGATCAAGATCACCAGGTATAGTAATCTCGGTGTCATTGAAAGGAAACTTCAAACATTGGTGATAGGTGGATGGTATGGCCTTCAATGCATGAATCCAAGGTTGACCAAGTAGGATGTTGTAAGGTAACTCAAGATCTAGGACCTGACATGTCGTATCTATAATTATTGTCCCCACATGAATAGGGAGTGTGATAATGCACCTAGAAGAGTGTTCCTCATCATCGTATACTTTTATGACTATGCTTTTTGTGGCATCTACATATGCATTAGAGAAGCCTAATGCCTTGACCAATTTTAAGGAGCATATGTTCAATCCTACTCCGCCATCTACTAGGACTCATCTAACCTTGTGTTTGTAGATGAAGACTTCAATATGTAATGCATCATTATGAGATGGTTTAGGCAAGGAGTAATTTTCCTTTGAAAAGGTGACATGATGGGAAGTAGTCAAATATTCGACCATAGCTTCAAAAGTGATTGAAATTAATGTTAGTAGGAATGGAAGACTCCTTTCAGGCCTTATCAAGGATAGCTTTATGTGCGGGCAAGATGCGCAATAGTTCAAGTATGGAAATTTGTGTGGGATTTTTACCCAATTGGTCAACAAGGTTGAATTATCCTTTGGGTCACGGCTATTTAGCAGAAGGACTAGGTATTGTGATCTTTCCTCGATGAGTGGTGACATTACACTCCAGAGTCTTTTTAATGGTGATGGTATTAATATGTTCATCAGCAGCTCAAAGGTGATTAATTATAGGTCCACTTGAGTATTCAAAGGTAGTACGAGTGTAATTGGCTTTGTTGTTAGTTTTTTGACCTAATGAAGAGGGATTACCTAAACCATGATCTTGTAGTGGATTTTTGTGAATGGTATGGTCTGAATTAGAAGAAAATTGTTGATCTTCTATTTTAATGATAGGACTTTCAATAAGGTCTTGTATGAGATTTCTCAACTGTTTGTAGGATGAGGTTTTATGTCCTTTTATTTGATGATAATCACAAAAAGCATTATCATCCCACCATGATGGTTTGAATTTCCCTAGGTCATACAGTTTAGGGTCTTGCAATGTTATGATGTTAGACTAGATGAGTTTCTTGAGGACAACTTCAACTGGTTCTCCTAAGGGGGTGTATGTGCATTTTTTGGGAAATTTTTGGGTTTTTCATTGTTGTCCTTGGTCTTGATTGTTTTGAATGACATTTGGTGTAGGTGTTGGGGTGGTCAAAGGAGCATTTTGCAATTGAGATCCCATAAATGTGATTGTATTACCCATTGTATTTAGTGCTTTATCATCAACAATGCCATCATTGGTAATATGTGTTTTCTTGGCACAATATTTGTTCTTATCATTAGTTGGGCTTGTGTTTATGTTCTTGCTAGAATATTTAAGTTCACCTTTTTCAATGAGATATTTTTCAAGTTTAACTCCCTTTTCAACAAGGTCTATGAAGGTAGTGCAACAATGGACTTGCAAGTTGTATTTTAATGATCCAACAAGATTTTGAAAAAACATGTGTACTTTCTCCTTTTCAGGTATCTCAATAGGAAATTGACTTGCTAGACCTTTCCATCTTTGGCAGAATGGAATGAATGTTTCACCAATTTCTTCTTGGGTGGTCTTACGTAATGTGGAAATAGTAATGTTAGTGTCAATTTTGTAGGCATAATTTTCCACAAATTTATTAGCGACTTCATCCCATGATTTTATCCCTTTGGGAAAGAGTGTGAACCAATCAAGTGTAGGACCTACGAGACTTCTAGGAAAGAGTCTCATCAAATAAGTGTGTTCATATGCAATGTCTACATAGTTGGTCATGAATTCTCTTATATGTTCAATGGGATTGATCTTTCCTTTGTATTTGGAAAAATTCAGTACCACATATCCTAGAGGGAATGGTGGCATGTGTAATCTTGTGTTGAATGGATATGGACATAAATCAAAGGATGTGTGGGTCTTCTTGTTTGATAATTGCATGTCCTCCACTTTTTTTTGTAAGGAAGCAAGTTGGGCCATTAGTGCATCTACTATAGGATTGTTGGTGGCATCATAGATGCTAGTAATTTGTATCCCATGCGTTCCCATTTATTGTGATGGTATGTTTTGATTTTGAATTATGTATTGATGTTGAGCATATTGCAAATTTTGAGTTGGGATTTTTTGGTATTGAGCATTTTGAGTGGGAATTTGTTGTGTATGAATATGGGATGTGTATGTGGGAATATGTGTTCCAGTAGTGTTCAATTGTATTTGAGGAATTTGTGGCCCTTGAACATTTTGATGAGCAAGTGAATTCATGTGTTCTAACACTTGGTTTACTTTCCCAAGTTGATAAATATGGCCATGTGGGAAATTTGTGTTTTTCCTTTGGTGACCACTAGTGTTGGTATTGACTTGAGTGCCTTGTGACAAGGTATTGACATTGGGCTAAGATACTTGAATGATAATTCCTCTTTTCTTTCTCCCAAAATGGTTTTGTGAGGTTGTCCCCTGAGCATTCGATGAGGACCCGAATGTAGACCCAACAATTTGTGACGCAATTGTTGATATTTGTGGCATTGATTGTGATATGGTTTGTGCCATGGTTGATGTCCCCAAAACAGATGTTGTGTAGATTTTATTGGTTTTGTTTTGAGTTGTTGCACCAATGGAGGTAGTGTTGATTGTGTTTGTGGAATTTTGAGTTATTGCGCCAATGTAGGTATTGCTAGCATTATGTGGTGGAGTTGAATGAGGTTGACTAGTTTTTTTTCCATGATCAGGTGATGCTGCTCTCAAGGTATTAACATCAAATCCTTGTGGAAATTTAGCTCCTCTATGTAGAAGCATGGATAAATATCGTTTTGAATATTTTAAGAGCAATTCTTCTACAAAGGAAGCCACTTCGAGGTTTTGGGAAGAAGCCTCTACATATTCCATGTACTTTTATATTTTCATCTCTATGCATGAATTGTTCAAAGAGATTTTTGTGTGACGAAGATACAATGTTCGTGTCACTAAAAGGATTGTTGGAAGTTGTCCCCACATCACTATTTTTGGATTGTTGTAAGGATTATTTTAAGGATTGTTTCCTTGTCCAAAGGGATCCATTTCTCTACTCTTTATTTGTAGTCTAGTCTCAACCATATAAGATTTTCTCAAATAAAGGAGGGATAATGTGAATGAAAACCAAGTCTATGTACGAGAATGATATGACATTAAATCTATGTTTTTTTGGATTTTTGGTTATAAGGAGACAATGCTAATGCAACTATGTTTTTGGTCTTTTTGGAATAAGGAGTGCAATAATGTATGATGTAAGGTGACAATTCTTTCTAAAGGGAAGGTCCAGTGCAAAGTGATAATGAGGACTAAAAGGAATGATAAATGATGGAAGACTAAAGTATTTTGGGATATGCTATGGCAATGCAAATACAAGGTACATGAAAAATATAAAATGTAATCCACTTTGGGATATTTTTAGGAGAGGTTGACTAACCATCCAAATTTTGGCCAATGTTTCAATTTTGATTACTTCAATGAACTTGTTTTAAGACCAAGTGAAATGAAAAAGTGACAAAGTGAGTTTTCCAAACTAGAATTATGAGTTGGAAATATCTCACATAAAATGACAAAGACTAAAGGAGTGATTTTTCACTTGGTCCAATGACAATCTACTTTTGGACGCAATGGTTTCAAAAATGTAAAGTTTTCCTATACTAAAGTATGCAAAATGAAGACCTTAGAGTTTGTCTATGCTAAAAATAATTGTGGATTCTAGGATGCAACTAGAATTTTATAATTGTAAACCTATGGTAAAAGCTAAATCCCAACTTAAAGGTGTAAAAGATGGAAATTTTGAGCAAATATTTTTTGGTTTTTGTACAAAGACCACTGAGAAAAGATGTTTAGAAACAAATTCAAAAAATTTTATTTTAGACTAGGATAGCAATAGTCATTTTCCCAAGTGGCATGCAAATGCGGTGTTTCAAATAGCAGTTGCATTGCAATTTTATCAAATGCATTATTTTAGATAGTGAATGCAATTCACTAAGTTAGATGTGTTTTAGTATAGTGATATGTGTGTTATAGAGTCTCAGTTGCATTACAATTTAAACAAGGTCTGGTTTTCTTGCAATTTTGAAAATTTTGTGAAGTTTTTTCAGTTTGATTGTGATTTTCTAGATTTGTAAAAGGTGTTTTATGTGTTCATTGAATCAACAAACATTTAGAAAACACATGATTTTGTCTTGAATTGTTGGAGACAGGAACATTGAAGAAAATAACAAATCCTATGGATGGCAAGGACTATATTCACTAGATTCCCACTTGGATTAACTATTCATGCTTATTCTTAGTGGATGAATTAGAAGCTTGGCCACACTGGCTCCCCTCCATGACACTCACTTCTTTAGGTAAACCAAGCTTTGAGTTAACATAAATATCCCATGAAAAAATATTCATCTCCACAAAGAACTGTGAGTATGTGGGACAGTTTCAGAGGTCTGACCTCTTGCACCAATGAATAGGAAAGGATTTTGGCAATCTACACAAATGGTTTTTAGTCAGGGCACCTGTTTAGGTGGCCACACATAAAGAAAAATTAGCTCTAATAAGGAGGCTTCCTAGCCTATAGAGGTTATGCTCTATAGTTTTTAACGTACCACTCAAGTATTGAGGGAATCACTTGTCTGTATGACACATCCACACTTGTAATGTTATGATTTTCTATAGAATTCACATTTATATACTGGTTAGAAATAGCTTGGATTTAGCTCATTGTTGGTTGGGTCATTCCCTTGGGGTGAGTACTTTTTCCTATCAAGGCAAGCTGTCTAAGAGATAAACACAAAATCGAAATGAAAACTTTGTTTTTGGTCATCCAAGAATGCACAAAGGCACAAGGAGAGTGCATACACAAATGTTTCATTCCACACTCACAAAATTTCTCATTTTAATGACCAAATCCAAATATGTGGGTGGAAAAGAAACAACCCATAAGTGTTTTTTATTCTCAAGATCGCAACAAGGAACAAGAGAAGTGCATACACACTAAGGAGTTATCACTACACCACAAGACACCTCAAACACTTATTCATTTTAGCCCAACTTATTATGAGACAAGCAAAATTCTTTTTAGGCCAATGCTATGAGAATGCAAGTAAGTTTTTAACCTTGATGAGTGTAGATGCAAGTTGTGTTCATTTTAATCCCATGAGTGTGAATGCAATTCATTTTGAACCATGAAGTGTGATATGCAAGTTGTAATTGTGGTTGTTTGTTTGTTTATTGCTTTGGAATTGAAAAAAGATTTATAAAATCAACAACAAAAAGTATCTCCTTCCAGCTTGCCACATGCTACCACCAAAAGATCAATAACCAAAAATCCCTAACCTACTAAAAATGAAAAGAGAAAACTAATAAATGTTTCCAAAAATAAAGAGTAAACCTACAACAAGTAGATGTGTCTCTATTCCTATCAAATCCAGCTTAACACAAATGCGTCATTCAGGTTGTCAGATGCACTACAATACATCAAATGCATCTCTGTGAAGGGCGAATTCATCTCAATTTTGTAGATGCTTTGTTCCTGAACATAGGTACATCATGATGCATCAAATGTGGCTCAGAAAATGGCATTTATGGCGTTTTGTACCTATACCTACAAAAAACAATGAAAAGGTCATACGAAAATTTCACAATGTATCCTTCACATCAAATTCACCAATGTAAATAAGGTAAACATCTAATTTAGCATGAAATAAAATGCATAAAACAAGCCCTAACTAAATAATGAAGCACAAAGGAGGAAAACGGCATAAAAGAAATGAACAATTTCACCAAACAGCCTTCATGCCCTCCATAATTAACCTTCATTTTCCTTCTCCATTTGTTGTAGAATGATATTTTCCCTCAATTTTTAAGGAGCAACAAAGACCTATGAAAAATACTCAAGAAAATATTGAAGGATTTGACTCAAAATTGCAAGTGTACTCAGAAATTGCAAGCATGAAGTGATGAAGTATGATTGTACAAGCATGAGATTGAAATTTCCCTTTTATAAAAGAGTCAATTTTGGATTAATGGATAGGATTGAAAGTTTGACAAATCCCTAAGATCAAAGGCCGAAATTGCATGTGACAAATAGCAATTATGGTTAGGGAAAATTTTGAAATGAAGGGCTGAGATTTGATTTTAGGAAAAGCAAATCGAAGGTCAAAAATGCATGTGACAAGAAGATATTGGGCACAAAAAATGAAGTTGTTGGAGAATAAAATAAGAGTTTAAAATTATTTGATTCAAGAGGTGATGTTGAACTTTTGAATTAAAAATTAATTTAATTCAAGAGTGGTGGGGTCATGTGACAGTAAATTTAATTATTTCAAATTATTTAATTAGTGGGAAAATAGAAAGCTGAGAATTTAAATAAATGACTTTATTTAAAATTAGAAGAAAAATCAATAAGATAATTAAATAATTAATAATAATTATTTAATTATGGAGAAAATGGACAAGGTGGACAATAATTAAATAAATCATAGGACTATATTTAATTATAAGAAGATATAAGGAATTAATGGTGTATTTAAGTAAATAAATAAAGTTTATTTATTTAAATAATCAGGAGGAAATAGTATATAAATAATAATTAAATAAATTTAGGAATGTATTTAATTATAGAGAGACATAAGAAATTAGCGACATTTAAATAAAATAAATGTAATTTATTTATTTAAATAGTCAAGAGGAATAAAACATATGAATTCTTTAAATAATTGAGAATTACTTAATTAATAGTTGAATTTGGACTATAGGACATAATTTAAATATTTTAATTATGTTGACAAGAAATATGAAGAAAAATAAGGTTTACAAGCCTAGGTCAATTTTATGTGTCTACGCACTTAATATCAACACTATCACAAAACATCCTTGTAAGCCAACTTTAACAGTGGTGCATCCTAAACTGGTAGACACTAGTGGCCTTGATTGTTATCTGTAAAGGTTTTTTTTGTCATTTTCCCCCTTTGAGTTTGCATTAATTTCTTCGGTGTTGGCTATCTCCAAACTCAAAGAAAATATCAGAAAGGTGTGCAATACGCCACGTGGTGGCTGCAAAGCTTCTCCTTTATCCTTTTCCTTTCAGAGAAGTTTAAAGACATGTGTTTGTTGGTCGAATTTTTCCTTGGGAGCTATTTTTGCAAGTTTAGGAACTTCCATAATGCTAACACATTATCCTCAATATGGATTATCCACGCTGCCTAAGAAGATATCTAACCAAGTCTTTTGTCTAAGCTGACTTTTTCTTCTTTTCCACTAAGAGACGGGAGTCTTCGAGTCGGCGCTTTGTGGTAATGGGAGCAATAAATTGTTTCAGATGGCTGCTCTTGATATTTGATCATTTTTGGGTCTTATCTTTGTTTGAATATATGAAGGACATTAATGCAGTAGCTGAGGAATGAATGCAACGATCTTTTGTGGCCTAAATAAGATTTTGGGATCGGATAGTTATCAGTCATCAACACCTGGAAGTCATTACTTTTGGATTGAGGCAGTGCTTTCTTCTTCACAGTGACTATAAGAGAGGGGAATTTTGATTATTTTTAGTAGTGGATATTTGAATCGTAGAATAGAAATTTTCCAATAGGAAGTTTTTTTCTTTGAAAAGAGAGTACTTTTCTTTTAAATTTTCTTAAGGTTTATGAACTATATTTCAGGAAGCATGTTATAGAACTACTTTATTCTGGAAAATTACATCTATTAAGGTTTAAACTATTGTTAGATTGGCATCTGACCTCTATTTCAAAGTTCAGTTTTAATTAAAGGCGCGAACTATTAAGGTAAATTTTGAGATTGTGCATGTATGGCCTCTTTCAAGTACTTTTCCTTTTTATTTTCATTATGAATGAAACATTGTGTCTTGTAAGCTATATTCTGATAGTTTAAATAGTAGATTTTTATGCTTTATGCTTGTACTGAAAAAGTAGCATTTTGAATAAATCGGACTATGTCATTAGAATTTTTCATTATCTTTAAAATCATTATTTTTTGTGCTATGCTATATTGGGAGACAAAGTTCCTATAATTTTCTGAAATATTATTCTTTTGCCCTAAGGAATTTTTTATATTTTATTAGACCTTAATGAGCACTACCTGTAGAAAGATTTGAAAGTCTACACTATGATTGAAGTTAGCATTTTTTGTCCGTTCTCTTTCCAACAATGAAGGGTTGTGGCATTATTTGTCTTTTATATCAATCATAGGAATTTTTCTGAGTTTGAAATGTTCTAAAAGCTCTGGTGCATTGCCTTTCATGTTTTAAATTTTTCATTTTCTTCTTTCCCCCTTATCTCAAAACCAAAAAGAAGAGTCAACTTTCTATAAAAATCCCAAAGGTATTCAGTGAGACGCAATTTGTCCCCCACTCACTGAATTTCCCAAAAGACCGTCGGAGAGGCACAAGCTTTGATGATCAATAGTTCTTTTTCTAGCATGCCTGGTGGGACTCGAATATTTTTCAATTATCCTGATTAGAAGTCAGAAATATTTCTTACATCAAGCTAAGGAAGGAAAACTAACAATTCCATGCCTAGAATCCAAATGAGAGAATCCTCAAGAGATCATTTACAGTATTCCTAGCTACCTACCTCAAACCCTAGAAGGAGAAGAGCTATAGTTTCTATATCACTCATAAGGAGTAATAGAGCAATCAAAGCCCCTTATCAAGAGCCTTATCTACTCCGCCTAGAGGTTTAAATTTCTAGATAAAATTTCCCATGTACCCAATTCCTAGGAATATTTTCCTCATGGCTCAAGTACCCCCTTCTACTCCTATGACTTTTATTACTTGGGACAGTGGTAGCCCATTACAACCACCTACACCCATAGATGTATGGCATGTTATATCAGCTAACACCCTTAAGGCTATCCCAAGATTCTCTAGGGAAGATTTCAAAACCCCTTCTAAACACCTCCAAGATATAGTGAAAGTATGCAAGGTACACAATATAACAGAGGAGAATATCACTCTGAGGCTATTAGCTACATCTTTCAAAGGGAAGGCTCAAGATTGGTATTGATCTTTCGCCTCAAGTTCTATTATTTCTTGGGACCAACTAGAGCAACGCCTTTTCAAATGATTCTCTAAAAAGGGAGACCGTTCTTCTCTACTACAATAGTTGATCACCACCAAGAGGGCCCCCAAAGAAGCCATGAGAAATTTCAACACCAAGTTCCACAAAACTTGGCAAAGGATTCCTCTAACCACTCGACCTCAAGTTGCGATAGCGTTCATCTTCTACCTAAAGGCCATCAATCTAGATATTGCACTTATGATAACCTTCATCAAAGGGACTACTCTGCCTAACGCATATGAGTTGGTAGTCCACGTAGAGAACAACTTGATCGATGTTGGGAAACTTTCGCCTCGACCACCAATGCCAATATTTACAAAAATATATGATGACCATCAAGAGGAAACCAATCCAAGCACCCCCACGACGCAATTAAGGTTGGTTCCCCATATCCTATGAATGAAGACCCTACCACGTAGGCCAACCCATCGCGTTTTTTGTCAATGGCAATGGATATTGTTGATATAAAAGATTTGATGTAGACTTTTGCTAATGAATTCATCATTATCAAATGGCAACAAGTGACACCTGTGAAAATAATCACTCAGGTCTACGGAAAAGGAAAGCCCCCTTACTAAAAAAATTTGTATCATGAATCTTATAGAGGAGGAGGTCAACAAGCGTCATCGATGAACCAGATAGTCCCAGTTCCTACACCATTACAATCTATCAAGGGAAGTCCAAACAAAGAGATTTTCCAAGGCCAAAACAATCTAGTGGATGATGATAATGTTTGGTGCTTCCAATTCAATGATAGTCATATTCCCTGAGATTTTCCAAGGGGAAACATGCAACAAAAGATTGTTGAGAAAAGAAGCAAGGGTATGTTCCCAAACATGGGTGAATATGACTCACCTGAAATGGAAAATGCTCATCTCAAGGCATAGATGCAAGGGATGTCCCTTGAAAAAGAGTTGGACATTGCAACTGACCAAGCTCTTTTCTCATGGCTAGAAGAAGACGAAGTGATGTTTTCAAATGAAGCCTTGATGACCAAAATTTGCAAGTGTAGTCAGATTACAATAAAAGGTCAAAGAGGAGGCTTACAGGGGAGTACATGCAACAAGCTCTACCACAACCGCAAACACATCAATCATCTCCCCCGAAGAAGCAGGTCTTGCCACCTACTATCTGGACCACTCCATAGCCACCTAACTAGCTTCCAAAAGTGCTGAAGGAAAATAGAGTACAAGACCCAGCTCCGATGGAATATTTTTCCCCGAAAACAAAAGAGATATCGCTATTTAAGCCAAAAACCCAAAATCTTGGGGTGCTTAATGTGGCAGAACAGTTAAGAAGGGAACTTGCTAGCATTTCATTATGGGACGTGATATCAATTCCTGAGCAACAGTTTCTTCTTTAGGAAGCATTGAAGTTGGAAGGACAAGGTGTGTGGGAAAATGAGATTCAGTTAAAAAAACATAGCAGAAATGATAGATCCACTTCCTCCTATCAAGCCTTGAGAGCAACGGCTTATGTGAATAGCATGTATATCATTGAAGAAAAAGAGGTAAGCGGATAAAATCCCACACCTTTCTTTTTAACACCTATAATAGGAGATAAATTGTTGCATAATAATATGATCGATTCGGGAGCTAGCACTATCGTCATGCCAAAGCAAGTAGCAGATGCCCTAAAACTCTAGTATGAACCCCTTGAAAAAGGAATTATGCAACTTGATAGAAAGAAAGTCTCGACTGTTGGTCGTATAAGGGATTTGTCCTTGATCCTGTTCTCCTATCCAAGCTAGATAATCACTCAAGAAGTGGTAATAATTGACATTCCACCAGTTTTCATAATGTGCTTATCAAGGGATTTTACTGCTAAACTTGACAGATAGCTGATGCTTGACTGGTCCCACTTAATACTATGCAGCAAACATGGAGCGAAGATGAAGATAAGAATATGAAAGAGCTCAGTGATCTTCCTTGCAATCATGTATGGACCATACCCCATGATGGTGTTGAGTGTAAATACAACCCAAGAATAGGTTCCTATTTGGTTTTTCTAATGAGACTGAGATTTCTAGGGGCTTATTTTTTTCATTCTCTACACTCTGCTAGTAAATTTGAATGTAAAGTATCGGTCCTCAAATTGGATCTAGTGGAACAAATAAGTGTGGGTCTAAAGAAAGTTTTCTTACTCTCAAATCTCAAAGAAAGTCAAATATTTGGGCAAGAAACCACAATGAATGCAAGCCTAAAATGCAAGGAACAAGATAGAAGGGATCTCACCAAAAGATTTAATGTTTTTAGTATGCAAGGAAATCCCCGGTTGTAAAATAACACCATTTGTCAGACATTTTTTGTCGAAATGTGTTTGAAACCAATCTTCGAACTGACAAAGAAAAAATTCCCCACAACTTGGAAGGTTTCTAGTAAGCCTAGGAGCTGAAAGGACAAAAAATTTGTTGATGGTATATGGACCTCTCATAGAAGGAAAAAAGAGGAGAAAATTTGTTGCAGATACGATCACAAAGGGTATAACCCAGGTATATTTTTGTTAATGACTACCTTTGGAAAATACTTCAGGCTAGACAAGAAGCAAATATAAAGGATAGATCACTCAAGGAAAAACTCCTTGGAAAGATGGGTCTCCATCAAACAAGGAAGGATTTTGTTGGATTATCACTTTTCCTCGATATCGATGCAGTAGTGCTCCCAAGTCTCAACCAAGGCAGAAATCTCATTGATAATAAATAAATCTCTTAGGGACAAGGAATTTTTTATGAGAGGATCTGATCAACTAAGGCAAATGTTTATTACTGGTTGGGAAGCATCCATATTCATAAGAATGGAAGATTTTGGGAAAACTCCATGCCCATAATTAAATAAAAGATTTTGGGTTAAGTCTAGCTCTGCTCATGAATTCATACCAGATTTTGTGAGCATTTCAATCTCATGTGTCCTGATGATAATGAAGAAGGTGCATTTTTGAAAAATTCCCAAAGACATAGTGGTCGTCAGTTGGTTAGAAAGAGGAAAAGAAAAAATTAACAAGTTTTTGAAAAAAATAAGAGCCATATTAGGTCTGACCGAGTATGTCATACCTCTTAGTATCCATGAGCAAAAGGAATCACAAAGATCAAATCTTGTTATCCAATACAAGATTTTTTTTGAAAAAATCACCATATTGTGAGTTAGGAAAAAATGGTTCAACTAAATTAACTTTTAGTAGCCTAATTGAGGCAACTCAAAATATTGGGTTGGCCCTTCAAAAGGATAGGCATGACCCTAGACAAAATTTCCTATTAGTAGATCAAATTTCCCTCAAATTGACCCAAAAGTTTTCCAAGTATGAATTAATGTATGAGAATCCTGCAAAAATCTTGAGGAACAAAATTTACATGAAAAGGGCTCATGAAGTCACAACTTGTTATCATCAAGCAATCAGACAAAGCTTTGATTCTTACCCAAAAAGTGTTTCAATAAAGAGTATCATAGAAATACTAAAGAGCCAGGGTGACCAATTAATTCCAAAGTTCTATTGAAGAGACTTTTCAAGAAACAACACATGCAAAAATAAGATGTAGTATAGGTTCAAAGAAATGTTTTTAGGTGGACTGGTGAATGGTATTTATTTGAGAGCTTTCTATAAAAATGCATAGCTCTTTTAAATTTTAAAAAAATTGTACTATATGTAAAAAAAATTGTAATTATTTTTCATTTTTAGAATAAGGCCCAAAATAACACAAGGAGGAAATAAGAGCTATACTGTATTAAGTTTCTTGAAAAGATTTACAATATAGTGTATAGCTAAGGACTCAGAAATGCCATCCTAGACCCTCTTAGTGAAAAGCTGTCAAAAGAAGAGGCAACGAAAGTTGTAGTCAATTTTTTTATTTTTTCCTCCAATGGAAAAAGTGAAATAAATTCATACATGTTTTCTGCTTCTCCTTTTTTTTTCTTCTTCTTCATTCGATAGGCAGGTTGTAGGTAGGGGAAAAAAATATCACACACACGAGCTATACAGAATAGACCCAGGGTCTATTCGCTGTGAAACTGCACCAGGTAACTAAAATGTTTTTTCAAGGCAATCCCTAGAACCTCCTCCATGCCATACTCCCGTAGAAGTAAAGTGATCAGCGGTTTGGAAGAGCAATGGTGTACTTCCACACCCATCATGTGAAAGTTAGTCAGGAAGGACAACCAGGGCACATCCATGCCAAAATCTACATGCCTCCAAAGGTACATGGCACTCAAAATGCCAACACCCAAGAGGGCCACATGTACTATCTCGCCAATCCCTTCCATCATAGAAGTGTTAAACATCTTCTGGAATAGCACAATTATCATGGGTTTAGCTACACCCAAGTCCAGTAGAGAGGCCACGAAGTGTGAAAGCATGTTGCATTTGCTTTGTAGCTAGTTCTCGTTGGTAAGGAAGTTTACACCGACAACCCACTTGAATGCAATCATTATTAAGGGGTCACAATCTTTCACCAAAAACTTGATGTGGTTGTTCGTAATTTCCCCCACAAAGTAGTTTTGTAGTCTTCATGGAAGAAACCGAGAAAAAGCTAATGTGAAGATTTCACCAACAAGATCTCCATTTTTGGCCGAACGAAAATGGAAAATTTTCAGGCAAAGTGGAGCGAGGTTGGAAAATTGTACGAAGAATCTAATAGAGTTCCTTGAGAAATAAATTTGGGTGTTGAGTAAATACTCTCATATGCCGATAGTTGACATGTGTCCTTTCCATCATCTACACCAACTTGTTTGCTAATAAGAAGGGACATGGATTAACATGCTAAGGCTCTAACAAATTAGTGAAGCTATCTTTTCAAAGAGTACCTTGTGTCATCTCGACATGCTCCATATGATGAAAAGCACACTTCCCAACGTAATAAATTAGAGGAAAAAGAGGTGGTGAAAGGAATGTACTAATTCTTTTCTCCCTACTTTTTTGGCTTTCCCAAGGGATACGGATCTCCCATCCACACGTATTACCCCATTGGTAGAATTTATGAGCTATCAATAGTGGAAAACTCATAATTACATGTAAAGTTCTAGAATTAATTGCATTCAAAGCAAGTTGATTTTGGTGTGAAGGAAAATGTTTTTGAAACCAGAGAGTTCTTGTATCACTTCCAAGCAATCATGGTGGAAGTATCTACCTCTGGCAAGTGGGTTGAAGTAGCAAAGAAAAAATCCAGTTATGTAGACATTTTTGGGCACTACTCATTCGCTAATGCCCCAACCCAAGAGGAATGACCATTTGAACACTACAAAATGCTTCAAGAAAACAAGCACCTTCTAAAAGAGATAGTTCAAGATATAATTGATAATGTCTATGACCCTCAGTTATCCACCAACCCTAAAAACCTAAGGGAAGGTGTTTTTCAAAGGATGCTAGGATATGAATCTACAAATGGTTTTTCTTTTCAGCTCTAGAATAGTATTCTACCATATTTTATGTTTCTCGAGGTTCATCCACATGCCTGGAGCTAGTTGACGCATGCACAAAAGGGTTTAATAGAAATACAGAGACTGTTGAAGGTCATGAAGTCAAGATCATCATTTTAGCCCAAGCTATACGGGACATGCTATGTATTCCTGTGGGTTGGAATGCAAAGCTTTATAATGAAGAATAGATGGATGCTCTGGGGGAAGATATGTTTGGGAGAACAAGTTTTTATGAAGATAAGACAAAGGAATGGCCACAAAGAGGATAGATTCACTGGCCTCTATCACAAACAAAATTCAGGGATACACAGTCTATATTCTCCATGTTGGCTTGGATCTTTGGTCTTGACAATGATGAAGAGATTAACCCTTTCTAGTTTTTTTTAGGCCTTATTCTCAAAAGAGAAAAATTTCAAAGATGCTACAATTTTGCTAAAGTAATAGTTGAAAATATGAAGCTGCAATTGAGGAACTACAGCATGGAGTCCAAATTCACGTATTCTTCCATCCTGGTCCATTTGTTATTGCATCAAAATTTTGAATGGCTGGGGAGAGATGTGCCAGTATCTAGGACAAATGAGAGGTTATATCCAACCAATCTTTGTATGGACCCCCATTTTCTATAGGACGGGAGATTATTATCAATTTATAAATTGTTTTCTAAGACCAGTGCTGCAAGATTTATCGCCTTGCCCTCCGACCTATTTTTCTCAAGAATTTATTGAATGGATAGAGCACCTGCCTATTCCGATGTATTATTTCCTTGGTGAATATTTTACCTTGATCAGATTTCATGGTTATCCTGGGGAAGTTTTTTGACGCCCCAAATTGGTGACAGATAGAACTTTTTAACTAGAAGCTTTTCGACAAATATCTATTGTTGATAGAATTTATGGGGTTGGGAGAATAAAGAAAATATTTTTGACCTTCCCCTTATGAGTGCAAAGAGCCAGGTGGTATTAAGCAAGTGAAAGGCCAAGGATGAGATACAAAATCATTTGGTTTTTCTTGGCTTGGTCCTCATTTATGACAAGTGGAATTATAACCCGAATGGGTGTTTCAACTTAAGACATGAGTTTAGGGAGTATTTTTCCAAAAGGAGGAATCCTACCCAAGAGAGTTCCAAAATGTACATTGACTTGACCCAAATACTAGAAAGATGGCCAAGATGGATAATTTTTTATTAGCCCCAGACATAATACCAGAGGAACCTCCAAATGAGAAAAAAATTTAGTGCTAAGTTAAGATGAAAGGGATGGTCAGAACAGAAGAAGGCTGATTTCTAGATTCCAACAAGAGATGGGGAACCCAGGTGCTTTGTTTGGAAGCTTTCAGCTCGATGAAGAATTTGAGGACATATATGATCGGGAAGTTGATTTCGACAATAGAAATCCTAAAACAAGCCACGAAATTGAAGAAGAAAAAGTTCCAATCCTAGTTCCTAGGCCTCAGGACCTGACAATTTCAAAGAATATTAGGTTCAGAGGGCCCACATGTTCCATCCACATCCCAAGCCAAAAGCAAAGGAAAAAAGGCTCGATGATTTCCAAAAGGATCCTCCACAGCTGCTCATGCCTACATAACAGAAGACGTCTCAGGAAGGAGATTAGAATGTGATGACTCTAATCAAGCAAAGTGAAGGAAGATTCACGACTCAAGTGCCCCTAGTAGGTTGATCTAGTGGGAAGAGGAAGTGGAATCCATTTTGTGGAAGGTATTGTCAGCTCCAATTCAGGTTAGTTTTACTCCCCCCTCTTCCTCTTGTTTATCTGTCTCTAGTTCAACCCCAACCCCTTCTTGTGGGGGATAATGCCCCCATTTTTGGCTCCTGAATTGATAGTGGTAAACACAACCCCCGCCACTAAAAATGAACCCGCTGAAACATCATCTGTCATGGTTGCTATTACACCATTAGTTTTTTCATCCAAAAACCCTAATATGATTTCCAGAAGTACATCTTTTCCCACTACCCCTGGCCCATCTACTTCAAGGAAGTCCCTCTTATATCAACCTTTTTCTATTTCTACCCCTATTATTTCTTCCCCTGCTCCTTTTGGCATTCCACCATTTTCTATGATCACACTTCATTTCACGTCTTCTCATGCACATGCATCTGGGGTTTCCCCCAATGTCACCATGTTCAAACTACCCCCTAGTGCTCCCATTGCAGCTCAAAGTGTTGATATCCCTCAGACTCTTCAGGGGCATTTCGACACCACTAAATATGCCTGAAAGGCCTGCAGCCAAAAGAATTGAAGCTTTTTTTAGTGAAGAGTAGAATTCCCTACTTATCACTACAATGAGGCCTCCAGTTTCCAAGTCTGAAGGACAAATGCAACTAGAGGACTATGACATTCATGTCATGGGTTTGGATCTAAATGAAACTCACCCGCGTGATAAGATGGTCCTAGCTAAAGCCACACAAAGAGTAGTAAACGCTGATTATGAATGACTAGATACAAAATTAAGAAAGTGTGAGGTTGAGCTAGAAAATGTAAAATTAATAGTGAGAAAGTTACAAAAAGAGGTCTAAGCCAAAGATGCTAAAATAGCCACATAAAACAAATTCAAAGCCAACATGGAGATATGTCTAGGTTGCTTGCGGACACCTGAAATGAACAAGTTTAGCTTCATGCTAAAAATGAAAAATTAAAGAAATATTTCATTGATGTTGGATCTCGAAGTGACAACAATCTACAGAGAGTTCAGATTGAAGTGGAAGAATCATGACAAGAAGTTAGAAGACCTAGCTCCAAATTGGAAAATGCTCTCTAAGAGAAGGGTCAAATAGAAGGAGATATTAGAATAAGAGAGGCCCATTGGAACCAAGAGTTGACTATTGCAAGAGCATCTAGATCTTTTCCCATAATGAGAAGATTAGTGGCTATGCATTGGGAACAAATAGCGGCTAGTGTGTGTATACTGGGCCCTGCCTTACAGTTTTTGAGGGGCGTAAAAGAGCTAAGCGCCAAATTTGGCCTGATGGAAGACCATTTTATGTAGACATGTTCACCCCAAGTGGTGGACTACCAAAGTTTTATTTCAAATTTAAGTGTTTCCCCTAATCAAGTCCTTAAAAAAGTAGGAATTCTTGATAGTAGGGTCACCTCCATCAAAGCCAATGAAAATATCAATTGCCACTTGGTTGTAGAAAAATGCATGAATCATCAAGTGATACTAAACAAAAGAGTCTCTGAGATCAAAAAGGATTGCATCATCCTATTTGGTTTTGGGTTGTCTCCCATCCTCTCCCTAGAAGAAGATGCACTAATGATAGAGCAAATCAATGAGGCAATCCGACGTAAGGTTCAAATCACTACTGAACTCCCAGGCTCAAGTGTTGCACCCATAGTGGATGATTTTGAGCATGAAATTCATCCTCTTTCTTGGCTCTATTATCACCTAGGTGCCATCTCTTCCAAATGGGGTGTTCTCTCTTTCAAGGATAGTTTTTGATCTTGAGCAAGCATACTGACAGATCCAGACCCTTGTTTTACCAACCAATGTGGATTGGGAAGCTCAGAAGGCCACTTTCATCAAACTCCAAGATCAACTAGAGGCCTAGGTTCGAATCTCCATTGAAGCGAAGACCCCTGTGAGTCGCCAAAACTATAAAAAAAAATTCATTTTCCCCTTTTGAGTTTGCATTAATATCTTCAGTGTTGGCTATCTCCACACTCAAAGAAAATATCAAAAAGGTGTGCAATACACCATGTGGTAGTTGTGCAACTTCTCCTTTTTCCTTTTCCTTTTGGAGAAGTTTAAAGACACGTGTTTGTTGGTTAGAATTTTCCTTGGGAGCTATATTTGCAAGTTCAGGAACTTCCACGATGCTGACACGTCATCCTCAATACAGATTATCCACACTACCTAAGAAGATATATAACAAAGTCTTTTCTTTAATCTTACTTTTTCTTCTTTTCCACTAAGAGGTAGGAGTCTTCGAGTCGATGCTTTGTGGTAATGGGAGCAATAAACTGTGTTAGACGACTGCTCTTGAGATCTAATCATTTTTGCGTCTTAGCTTCATTTAAATATATAAAGGACATTAATGCAGTAGTTGAGGAATGAATGTAGAGATCTTTTATGGCCTAACTCATATTTTGGGATCGGATCGTATGCTATCAATCATCAACACTTGGTGGTCATTACTTATGGATTGAGGTGGGCTTTCTTCTTCACAATGACTATAAGAGAGGGGAATTTTGATTATTTTTAGTAGTGGATATTTGATTCACAGAAGAGAAATTTTCCAATAGGAAGTTGTTTTCTCTGAAAAGAGAAAGTGCTTTTCTTTTAAATTTTCTTAAGGTTTATGAACTATATTTCAGGAAGTATGTTATAGAACTACTTTATTCTAGAAAATTATATCTATTAAGGTTTAATAGATATAATTTTTTATTGGCATCCGACCTCTGTTTCAAAGTTCAGTTTTAATTAAAGTCACAAACTATTAAGGGAAATTTTCAGACTGTTCATGTATGGCCTCTTTCAAGTACTTTTCCTTTTTATTTTCGTTATGAATGAAACATTGTGTCTTGTAAGCTATATTCTGATAGTTTAAATAGTGGATTTCTATGCTTTATGCTTGTACTTAAAAGTAGCATTTTCAATAAATTTGACTATGTCATTAGACTTTTCTGTTATTTTAAAATGATTTTTTTTGTGTTATGTTGTATTGGGAGACAAAGTTCCTATAATTTTCTAAAATATTATTCTTTTTCCCTAGGGACTTTTTTATCTTTGATCAGACCTTAATGGGCACTACCCATGGAAATATTTGAAAGTTTGCACTGTGCTTGAAGTTAGCCTTTGTTGTTCATTCTCTTTCCAACAATGAAGGGTTGTGGTGTTCTATGTCTTCTACATCAATCATAGGAATTTTTCTGAGTTTGAAATGTTATAAAAGCTCTGGCACATCGCCTTTCATGTTTTACATTTTTCATTTTCTTCTTTCTCCCTTATCTCAAAACCCAAAAGAAGAGCCAACTTTCTATAAAAATCTCAAAGGTATTTAGTGAGACACAATTTGTCCCCCACTTGCTAAATTTCCCATAAGACTATCAGAGAGGCGCAAGCTTTGATGATCAACAGTATCCTTTGAAAGAAACAAAACAAAGAAAGAAATCCTCTCTTAATGTAAATGTCATCACACATAACACTAATGATTCGAATTAATTAGATTTTACACCCTCCAGTAAAATAGAGAACAAAATCTCACAACCTAAAGTGGCTTGTGTAGGTATGACACCTTATGCTAAGCAAGAGATATCTTTGTCACAAAATAAAGCAACATCCTAAAATTTTGACCAAGAAAGTATCTTGGTGAGACTCCTCCAAGAACATGAAATAAATTTTATTACAAGACTTCATTTTGTGCATATCATAGAATTCATGGTCATTCTACTAATGAATGTAAGGCTTTGAGTAAAAAAATTCAACATCTTAAGGAGTTTGTTGTTCTTCCTTATGTGGGGGTACCTAATTCCTCTAATTGATACTAATTTTCACTCTATCATGTTTATCATCAATCATTTTGGCTCACCTTTGTCCTACACTCAATGGGGGCAACGGGTTAGGTAGCCTTATCCTTGTATGTCACCTACCATTACCTCTTTCGGTTGGTTGATCACCTTCCATGTATATGTAAAGAGAAATGTTGTGATGTGGATGACATGCCTTAAGTTGGCTCACGTGTGACATACTATCTTTTGGGGGCATTCCCTTTTCATGACATAGCTTATTGGAAACATATGACTTGGCATAGGGCTTTCTGAATAAGCTCTCATGTCTTCTTCTACTTTAAAGAAATTGTTCATAGTAAAGGTGTTAGCAACTGCTTTAAAGTGGGGGCATACATCGATACTCATGTTTCATTGTGTGATTTTCTTTCTTCTTGTGATGTGTCCTTTTCTTGGTGGTGTCATTAGGTTTGATTTCCTCCAAGAGTGCAATATTTCTTTGACTTGTTCTCTCTTGGAAATATTAAGCACAATGTTCCCTAAGATGAGACCTTACATGAACTAAGAAAAATCCCTTTGAATCTCTCTCTTTCTTGTTATGTTATATTTTTGTACCTTATTAAAGTCATGGAGGTATGGCTTTGATATGGTCCCCTAGGGCTCACCTAGTGAACAACTAGCTTCACTAGCCCTTGTGATCGTACAGTTTTCTTTTGTCCTTATCATAGTCATGGGGGTATGACTTTGATATGGACCTCTTGGGGCTCACCTAGCAGGCACCTAGCTCCCATTAGCCCTTGTGAGTGTGTGTTTTTTTTGCATAGTGGACAATAGGTTCCACTTATAAACCTCTCTTGAACAAAAAGCCTAGACCTGATCCACAACATTGGATGGCCAGTTGAAGCTTGATTTGTTGCATCTTTTCTTTTTCTTTTTTCCTTTTTCTTTCCTTTGATGTATGTTTGTGATACATGGTTATGGCTTCATATATCATCTCCATGTGTGTTCCTTTGCGCTTATTTTGTTTTTCCATAGGATCTCGACCTTGGGGGATTAATAATCCCTATTGATCATTGTCATCCTATCTTACTAGAATTTGTACACACGAACCCCTCTTGATTGTGTAGTTGGCTACTTTAGTGTGAGTTTGAAGAAATTTCATTCTCTCACTAAAGTGGGGGCTAAATGTAGTGTATTAAAATTCATACCCTTGCATTTTCACACTTGTTTGGGCCTGTCTTGCTTCATTTATGCTTCTTTATGGCTTAATTGGCCCTATTTTGCATCCACAAGCCTAATAAACTATATTATTTTAGGGAAAATCCCAAAAAACCTCAAAAGATATATGATCATTTAATGTTTCTATCTATGTGTCCATGATTTGTGGAGTGGGACCAAAACACCACCTAGGGAATCTTTGTCCTCCATGGGTCTTGGGACCATGATATTGAAAACACCTAAAAAGGCCTTTTTTGGAGTCTATTCGCCAAGTTTTTAGGACTTGGGACTACGATGCCACCTAGGGAATCTTAGTCAGCTTATTTTTTGGATTCAATTTCAAATTTGGGTGGGATTTACCCTCCTTTATTTAATGAATTCATATGTCGGTTTAGTGTGATGTAATTTTAGGATATTAAGCATAAGTAAGTATAAGTACAAGGTTCCTTCTCTCATTTTGATATATAACAAGATAATAAGAATTCAAGTATACATTCCTAAGGAAAGTTCATGCATTCAAGAGAATTTCATCAAGCATTTAAATCCATCATCAAAATTCAAGCATCTTTTTAAGGGCTTAGTGCATCCATTCATGTTGTTGAGCCAATATTGTGGATGTAGCATTGAAGATTTATTTGCAACCATTGTTCACACCATATCCAAGGATCCAAGATCTACATTATTCATGGCCATTACATGATAGATTGTAGATTTGATTCACAATACATCATCCAAGGTGATATCATTTACATATTTCATGTTTTATGCTTCTTTCATTTCATCACTTGGTTTAATTACCAACAAGGGGTTTGACCAAGGAAAACCACCATTCAATAACAATCAACAAGTTTTTCCTCTCTTGTGTGTTTATGTTTTCATATCTAGGATTGAAGACTTGAAGATCCTTTAAAGTGTAAAGATGAAAAAGTTGAAAAGTTGCATTGTAAAGTTATCGTCACATAAACTCGCCTACAAGTCAGATCTAGAAGTTTCAAGACCTCAGATCTGAGAAGAATCAAGTGAAAACATCAACCCTCAAGACCATAGTCAAAAATTCTAGAAATTCAGAATGAGACTAATACCAAACCTTGGGCATCTTAGTCCTCCACAAAGTATTTTTCATAGATTCTTCGGGATTCTATTTTGGCATTCAAATATTTTGTATATGCCCCAAAAAACAACAACGAGACTAATACACCACCTTGGGCCTCTTAGTCTTCCATAGCATATTTCAATAGCATTTTTACATTTCTAAAATCCTGACATCTCCAAACTTCCCAGATTCACATACCCTAAATTGGTGTAGTTTAATTTCATCACTCGATCTCATTATTTAGCTTGTATTGCTTGACTTTAAAGGTTGAATGCTTATTTTTATTTTCCAAGAATTTTCTTGGTGGTGAACCCCTTTAAAGTTGAAAAGACCCCTCCTGGGTCCTTCCTAATTGTGAAATATACTCACCTTGTGAGGTTGTTATTCAATTCAATTAGGACTCCTAGGACATTAGTTAATGATTGGTGGAAAAAGAGTGATCTCTTTAGGTATCCACTTTTCTCCTCATCACATGAAATCTTGTCTCTTACAATGGAATTTACCCCTCTTACATCCTCACCAACATTCCCTTACATTCTCAACTAGCCTTAAATTCTCACTTACACCCCTCTTACACAAGCCACCTAAGCCTTAACTCCTCTTACACATCCCTCTTCCCAAAATGTGTGATCACATATCCCTATTGATTTCATTAGCCTTGTCACACTTGTCACAAGGCTATTGATCCGCATTTTAGTCCCACATTGCCTAATTTCACCTCATTTTGCACCCTTTCAGTCCTATAAATAGAGGGATTCTCTATTAAGAATGGATCTATCTTTTCATACAAGGTTATGCTACACATTTTTATTCAAAATCACATTCTTTCTTCATCATTTTAGGTTATATTTATCACCATTTGGCATCAAAATAAGCACACTTTACAGCAACATCTTGGAGCTTTTCCACTAAGGGATTGGGAAAGAACCACTTTCCACATCAAATTGGTACCAATCCCCCTATGGGATGAGGTTTTGGGTTACTTAGTTTAGTTTCATTCACATATTTCATGCTCTTTCATGTTTTTATAGTGTTTGTTTCATGCTTTGTGGTTTCAAGTATTTCATAGGGAATGTTATTTATATATGCAAATATGACTAATGCTTGTGTATTTCTTCATGTTTAGCATAGGTACAAGGTTGCATTCACACCTATGACCTATTTTAATTCAAATTCTTGGTGAGATTTAATTATCGAGTATGTGTAGGATCATCATGGAAAAAATAGGCCCTTAGGTGGAAAAAAATTCAGAAAAATCAAAGTTAGGCAACTTGACATAAAATTTTGAATAAGTTATCTATATTATTTCAAAAATATGTAAGAATAGAATATGTAGCAAATTGAATGTAGTTTTTAAACTAGTAGTTTTTTTTTTTTAAATCTATTTGGTGAAAATTTGAAATTTCAATGCAATAGTACTTAAATTTCAAGGAAAAAATAAGAAGTAGGTGTCTGTCTGACCACCCTAACCACAATAAAATGATAATATTTTTTAAAGATTTTAGATATAAGTAGAGGACTCATACATCCCGATGTGATGCATATTTTTTTGTAATTTTATCCCAAGTAAATAATTAATTAAGAATTTTTTATTACAACTTTTAAAAAATATAAAAAATTGTATATGTTCGACCACCTTAACTTGGTCAAAAGTTCATGTAATCCATTTTTTTAATCCTATAGTATGAAAAGCATAGAATATGACGCATGTTTCAGATTCAAAAAATGTGATATTGCTTGAAAGATATAGATGTTTTTCAATTATGGACTATCAATCAAGACTTTAGTCATAATTCAAATAGAAAATTAATAATAATTATTTATTCAATTCAAAGTAAATCATAATTTATATTGGTGGAAATCTAAGAATATCCTTTAAAAAATATTTTTCTTTCATCAATTTTGGGTAAAAAAGTCATCATCCACATACCCTACATATACCCATCATATCACCACTTTTTGGCCCATCATGATCTTACATATACCCTATCCTTAGATTCAATTTCTAAATGTCAAAATTTAGTGTTGTAATTTTACTTGAAGTTAAGCATAAACACATATAAATATAAGGTTATGTCACATAATTTCTCCTAACAAGCTAGAAATTTTGAGTCAAGAATCCTAAAGAGCATTATAGAGTTTACAAGAGCATTCAAGAGAAAATCATCAAGAATTTGGAGCTACATTCAAGATTCAAGAATCGTGTCAAAGTCTTCATGCATCATGTGTGTTTATGAGCAAACATTTGTGATGTGGGTTTCATGATTCAAGAAAACATTCAAGAAAAAGTTTCAAGAATTCAATCAAGAGTCAAGATCCACATTCATGTTAGCCCTTTCATACAATTTTTTCGCCTTTATTTCATAGGTTTTGTGAGTTGCAACATATCATTTTTTCATTCATCATTCCTCCATGCTTTTCTATTTCATTTCAAACTTTAATTACCAAAACAGGATTTGACCAAGGCAAACCCTTATTCCCTAACAAAACAACATTTTTCTCTCTTGATATATGTTTGCAGATCTAGGTGAATTAGAGCTTGAAGATCCCTTGAAGGAAAAGTTGCAAAAATTGTCAAAGTTGTCAAAAAGTTCTTATCATCATGGAAAATCACCTACAGGCTAGAATTTAAACTTTCAAACTTGAAGATTAGATAGGAAGGAAGCTATAGAAGATCACTAGAGGCTAAAAAGTATTTCTCAAACCCTAGAAACATGATTAAATCATGCAACTAGGCATAATAGTCCCTATACACCCTTTTTTCCACATTTCTATAGATCCTTCTCAATCATCAGAAGATTCCATATTTTACCCAAAAACACTATAGAAGGACTAAATCACCCAGCCTAGCATATTAGTCCTAGTGTACTTCAAAAAGAAGATTTCCAGGGATTACAAACCTTGTTTTGGCCTCTCCACTCCAAGTACTTTTCTATTTTATTTATTTTGACAATCCGATTTCATGTTTTCAAGTTTCTAGGGTTTTGTACATAAGTTTTTGCATTTCTACTTTGAAGCTTCATTTAATGGTGAACCCCAATCCAGTTACACTAGGAACCCTCTAGCCATTCCTCAATTGAGTCACTTGGTTGAGAGATCTAGATTTCCTAATTAACTAAAGTGTGAAATAGGTCCAAAGTTCCATCTCCTAAAAGGTGGAACACCCATTTCCCTTTTGTTCAAGTTATAATAATCATCTAGCTTTAGACATTGTACTTCACCCAATGGCTCATTTGAAACTTGTGATAAGAACTTATAATAATATGTTGACATGTGTCCCCATTTCAACACTTTATGAAGGAATTTGGATGTGTAAACAATTTGTCCCAGAATAGAATAATATATAACATTTGATATTTTCACCACCCACACTATGATGTTTTATTGGCATACCAGTTTATTTTGCCAATGAAATTTTTTAATTGGTTTAAAATTATGTTTAATTTTCCAATTGTGAATTTTTTTTATTGGTTTGAAAATAGGTTTAAATCACCAATGAAAATATATATATATTTTTTAAAGTAGTTATCAATCACCAACAAAAATACTTTTTTGGTTTGAAAATAGGTTTAATTCTCCCACAAAAATATTTAATTGGTTTGAAAATAGGTTTAATTTGCCAATGAAAATATTTTATTGTTTTGAAAATAAGTTTTAATCACAAATGAAAATATTTAATTGGTTTTAAAAAATTATAATGTGCCAAGATTTTCCACAAACTTCTAGCAATTGCAAAAGATTTTCCAATTGAGATTTTTTTCTTGAAAAAAGAAAAAAATCACCAATAAAAATAATATTTTTTCAGAAAGTATACAAGATTCATTGGGTTTTTACACCTTCTTCGAGGGGGGTTCTTAAATTTATCCTTGTAGGGAGTTCAAGGATCTAGGAGATGCTATACCTCATTTCATAAGGGATGTGAATAAAAATATGATCAACACTTTGACGTTCAAAGGAAATTTAGACTAGAGTGTCAAATTTTTGGTTTTCTGGAAATTCATGCTAACAAAGGAAAAGTCTTCAACTCTAACAAGGATAATGGAAAAAGTGGGGTCAAAGGAAATATATTTCTAAAAGGGAAATTTTGACACTTTGAAACTTTTAAAACTTGTGCATAGTTAAGGAAAATACTAGAGGTAGCATAGAATTTCAATTTTTAATATTTCTACACTTTCTAATTCATGAGGAGCACATGAGGGAAAAAATTGAATAACACATAGGAAAAATTTAATAAAAGGGACCCAACTAAATATTTATTGAAGTGATTATTTATACTATGTAAAATGTAACCTAAATGTATAAATTGGATAAGACTAAAGCATATTTGGACACAAAAAAATTGATTATCAATAGAGTGCAGGAAGTAGTGAACTCTCCCTTGATTACATGAGTTAAGATAAGGAAAGGACCCACACCTTAATAGCAGGTAAAATATTTAGGGGCACTCCCCTCCTATAAATAAGGCTTCCAACAAAATAAAATGGAGAACACTTCTTCCTCCCTACTATAAAAAACCCATTCCCCACCTTTCCCTCTTTCCTTCCCCTAATATAGAGAGGGGGCGAGAGGAGAGAGAAGTGGAGGACCCTTACCTTCCTTCTCTTCTCACTAAAACAGCCATATTGTGATGCAATTAAGAGCTTATTATATATGTGACTTGTAGAAACTATAGAGATATATATTAGGGGGTTCAGGAATTATAGGCACATCCACCCCTTTCTAGTTATAATAGGGGTTGGACATGAGATAAAGGAGCACTAGTATCATCCCTTACTATAGTTTTAGGGTATCACATATATAATGGTGTGAAATATCACTTATCTACAATTTTAAAAAATATAGAAACTAATTTGATTTGTACTCTCCTCCATTATTTGACCTTATAACCTTGATGTAATTACTACTTTATTTTAAGGTAACATCTTGAATTATATAAATTTATCAAATAGCTATTATTTCATAACCAAATAATATAACCAATTTTTCCTTGATTGATCATCAATGAAGATTAAAAAATTATTTGATTTATTCAAATAAGGTGTTTCCATAGAGCCACACAAATCTATATGGATTATCTCAAGATGTTACTTAGCTCTTATGAATTTACCAATTTGAAAGTTAGCTCTATGTTATTTTATAAAAATAAATTCTTCCAAAATAAATGTTTTGTACATTACTCTCACTAATACTTGCATTTAAGAAATAAATGAATAAAATTTATTGTCTTTAATAGTATTGTGAGCATTTATTTTTGTTTCACCTTGCTTACTTGAGAATTTTGATGCATAGTGTCCAAACCTACTATAATGAAAGCATTGGACATTCATTTTGTTATTATCTCCCCCATTATTTCTACCTCTTTCTCTTTCTATTCATTTTATGGCTATAGTCACCAAATAACTTTTACATAGTCTAACACAAACCTTACAACATATAAGAGTAATGAAAGGAATTAAGGATCTCTCATTCAAATGATTGGATCCTATATCAAATGAAGACATAAGAAAGACATTAAAGGCTCATTAAAGATATTTCTTTCAAATTATTTCTCCTCTTATATATTTCTCCTAACTAAAACCATATTGTTATCATTGGGATTCTTTTAGAATTTTAATAGTGTAGCTTTCTTCACATCACCTCCTTCATGCACTATCTAGCCTAACCAATGGTAGGCCTCACTTTAACTGACATCCTTTCTTTAGGAAACATTAAATAAATATAAAGAGCCATGAAAATAATTTCTTAGAGTGGGTGTTAACATGGATTTAGTTGGGGACATGCACCCCTTACAAGAGTAGTGAGAAACTATAAAATTTCTTTGAAAAAATAAATTAAAGAGAAAATAAGGGATAAGGCCAAAAATAAATATAAAATAAACATAAAAAATACAACATAAACAAGAGAATAATATTGTTTCAAAGAAAAATAGGGTTCACCAAAATGAATTTTATCAAGATGATGAACCACTGTTTTTTCTATGAAACATAAAATTCTATGTATGATATGATGTAAATAACAATTAGAAATCACTCATAACTATTATAACAGTAATAAGGGAGATTTTAAGAGGCTAAAAAAATGTCTACCTTGCTGAAAAAGTGTTATTTTGGGGTCACCAAGGACTCATTGGCCCAAAGAGGTGAATGAGTCCCTATTAGGGTTTCTAAAAATTGAATTTTGGGTTCTTTTTTTCAATGTCTACACTGTTAGCTCCCAGGTGACTAGCTCCTGAAAGTCTGAAATCTATTTTGTAACTTTTTTTTCATGTTCTTGCAATATGAATGACAAATTTGTAACTTTTAAACTTTGACAACTTTGCTTCAATCTTTTTTTTCACTTGATCTTCAACCTAAAACCTGAAATCACACATCAAAGAGGAGAAAAATTTGTTGATTGTTAGAGAATAGGGCTTTTCCTTGATCAAACCACATTTATGTAATTAAAACTTATGATGAAACAATGAAACATAAACAAAAAATATCCTTCAAGGAACTAGGAAATAACTTAGCCAAAAAAATTTCTTCAAATATGAAATCACTAAACAAGGCTATAAAAACATAAACACAACTAACAGGATCTCCTTTCCCACCATATTTTTCAAATTAGGGAACTTTTGTACCTTGTGGAATAATTGTTCTCAATATCTACAAGGATAGCGGATTGGTTTTGATGTATTTCCAAGGTTGACCATTGTTGTTTTGATTTAGGGTTGCAACTTGTTGAAGGGATGTCATGGTTTGCATAAGTGAGTTGAGGAGAGCATCATTGTTATTGTAAGATGGAGGTGAATAAGGTGGAGTAGTGTATGTATGTGGAGGGAAAATGAATTATAAGTTGGTAAAGGTCGATGGTTGAGGAGATATCATATTCAAATGCACAAATCTAGAAGGATTCCCTATAGAAATTCCTAAGTGTTCACATTGCTAGTAGGTTGGGTTTTTGTGGTAGGTTGAAAGGTTATGGTAGGTTGAGTATTAGTATAGTAGGAATGGACATGGATATTGTAGAAGATGGAATTGAAGTTCCACCTTGGCTTTGAGTACACCCCAAAGCTTGAATAAAACTAGTGATGGTTGGGATAGTGTTGTTAACATTAAGCACATTGGTTGTAGGAAGTGAATTCATGGGAAATGAAGTATGCAAACTATGAGCCATAGAGAGTTGATTATCAACACTATTAGAAAGAGAGCTAGAAAACCAAATATCCATGGTGAGTGAGATATCGTGGTTTTACATGAGCCTTGAACTACGTCTTACAATAGTATTGCTAATAGGACACCAAGTTGTAAAGCTCATACAATTTTTACAAATGTGCAAAACCAAAATGGAAAGAGGCAATTGAATGACCTAGAATGAAATGCAATTTTTAGATTCTAAACAATGCAATTTATTGATTACACAGTGCAATAAAATAAAAATGAAATATTGTAAATTCAATTTTAATTTTTGAAAATGCACTAAATGAAGCAAATTCAGCTAAATTTAATGAATTTAATGAAATAAAAAATCAAAAAACTGAAATAGAAATGTAATAGCAGCAAAAAAAAGCATACAACAGAGATTTTAGATTCCATAAAATGCAATTTCAAATTTGATCAGGGACTCATTCACCACCTTAGGTGAATGGGTCCTATATTAGGGTTTTTGAACTAATTTTTACTAATTTTAAGCTTTTTTCAATGAGTTTCAAATTCTAGAAAATTCATACCAACAGCTTATCACGGACGCATTCGCCACCTTGGGCATATGGGTCATAGATTAGGGTTTTTTAACTAGTTTTTGACTGAGTTTCATATTCCAAAAAATTTAGATCAGCACTTGATCAAGGACTCATTTCCTACCTTGGGTGAATGTGGGTATGTGCAAGATCATCATGGAAAAAATAAGCCCTTAAGTGCTGAAAAATTCAAAAAAATTAGAGTTAGGAAATTTGACTTAAAATTTTGAATAAGTTATCTATATTATTTCAAAAATATGTAAGAATAGAATCTGTAGAAAATTGAATGTAGTTTCTAAACTACTAGGTTTATTTTTTAAAAAATCTATTTGGTGAAACTTTGAAATTTCAATTAAGTAGGACTTAAATTTTAGGGGAAAAAGAACAAGTAGGTGTCTATCTAACCACCCTAACCACAATAAAATGATAATATTTTTTTATAAGATTTTAGATATAAGTAGAGGACTCATGTCCCAATGTGATGCATATTTTTTTATAATTTTTTTCCAAGTAAATAATTAATTATGATTTTTTATTACAACTTTTAAAAATATTAAAAACTCATATGTCGACCACCTTAACTTGGTCAAAACTTCATGAAATTAAAAAAAAAATCCTATAGTATGCAAAGCATAGAATGTGATGCATGTTTTGGATTTAAAAAATATGATACCATTTGAAAGCTATAGATTTTTTTTCAATCAACCTATCAATCAGGACTTTAGTCATAATTCAAATAGAAAATGAATAATAATTATTTATTAAATTCAAAGTAAAGCATAATTTATATTGGTGGAAAGCTAAGAACCTCCTTTAAAAACCCTTTTTGTTTCATCAATTTTGGGTAAAACAAAAGTCGTCAGCCACATACCCTACACATACCCATCATATTGCCACTTTTTGGCCCATCATGATCCTGTACATACCCATGGGTCCTAGATTAGGGTTTTTGAATTAGTTTTTGATTTATTTTTAAGCTTTTTCAATGAGTTTTAGATTCAAGTCTGCAATAGTAATTTTTAGATTCAGATTTTTGGAAATGTACTATGAAATGCAATTTGAAAATGTGACAAAATGATGAATGCAAAGACCTCGTTTGAAATGCAATTTTTTTTTCAAATGCAATTTTATATGACCTAAATGATATGTAGGATGATTATTTTGTTTTTTTTTTTTTTTTCAGATTTAAAAGAATGCAAATATTGTAATTTTAAAACCCTAGATGAGACGAAAGTTTGAATGCAAAGTAGGAAACCCCAAATGAGATCTAATTCAATGAAAATGAATGCAAGATCTAACCTAGGATGAGAAGAAAGGCTCCAAAATAAATAAAAAACTACAATGTTCAGTAAGTCGGGTTTACCATTATGTTTCAAAGAAAAGTAGGGTTCACCAAAATGAATTTATCAAGATGATGAACCACTATTTTTTCTATAAACATTTAATTGTGTGTATGATAGGATGTAAATAACAATCAAAAATCACTCCTAGTTGTTATAACAACAATAAGTGAGATTTTAAGAGGCTAAAACAATGTGTACCTTGCTAAAAAAGTGTTGTGTTGGGGTCATTGATGACTCAATTTCCCAAAGTGGCAAATGAGTCCTTGTTAGGGTTTCTAAATACTAAATTCTAGGTTTTGTTCTTCAATGTCTACACTCTCAACTCCTAGGTGAATATCTCCTAAAAGTCTAAAATCTATTATGTAATTTTGTTTCCATTTTCTTGCAATATGAATGACAACTTTGCAACTTTGAAAACTTTGAAAAAATTTCTTCAATCTTTTCTTCCACTTGATCTTCAACCTAAAACTTACAATCACACATCAAAGAGGAGAAAAACTTGTTGATTATCAGGAAATAGGGGTTTTCCTTGTTCAAACCCTATTTAGGTAATTAAACCTTATGATGAAACAATGAAACATGAACATGAAATATGAACATGGACAATGATACCTTGGATGATGCCTTGGAATGTAAATTTGCAATCTAACATGAAGTAGCCATGAAGAATGTAGATCTTGATCTTGAATTGGATATGAAAAAATGCTTAACTTTGATCTTGAATTCTACATCAATACACCAGCTCAACAACATGCTTGATGCAAGTGCTATGCCTTTGACATGATGATACGATCTTGAATTTTTGTAATAAAAATTCAATAATCTCCTCTTGAATGTCCTTAAAACACTCTTGAATGCTCTATAATTCTCTTGCTTTTTCATCTCATGATGTCACTATGAATATAAAATTTATCAAGCTCCCTTCGAGTGGTTTTATTTTTGCTAAGTACCGGCCCATGCCTCAAATGTTCAAAATGCTACCCCTCACTTTTAATTAGGCCTCTTTTTGATAACTCCATTAGTTGTTTCCATATGTCCGCTAGGCAATCCTCACAACGATTTATTCCTTCGCTCTTCTACCAGCTCCACTATGCTTCCATGTGTTGTCATCGTGGGTACTTCAAGGATGCTTCCCTTCACTTTTTAGTTAGGCCTTGTCTGTATGCCATGTAGATTTCATCCACATACACTTTCAGCAAACCCTATAGTCGGTGTCGATAGTAAAGAATGCCTCCACATGTCTTCACTATGCAAACTCTCAATGCAAAGAGGAGGAATCAATGAGCAGGCTCTGACCTGCTGCCACATGTCTCTTTCACAAGGACTTCATCAGGAGGAAGGTGTTAGCGAGCAGCGTTCCCTACCAAGCTATCACATGTCTTAACTACCTTCATAGGTTAATGACACTTGACTATGTAGGGTTTTTTTGGGACCACTACCATCATTTGCAAGGGATGCATCTGGCTAGAGAGCGAATGCATGTTATGGCCTAAATATTTTCTATTACAACGACCAAGGGGAATCATTGTTGCAACCATCATTGCTCAAGATACAAAATCTTTTATGTTACTGGCCCGCCAAGCGGTGGGATTGCAACCTATATATACGTCTTCTTGCTTTTGAAAATGAGTTCAAAAGACACAAAAAAATTAGGGAAAGACACTAGGCCTTTAATATTGCTTTTAGATTATTGTATGAGACTCTTAGACTATGCCATTGTTCGTCCTTTCTATTTTTCTTAAGCTATTTCAAAAAACATTAATACTATGCCATTATTGTCCTAAATTGTTCATTTGTAGAACTTCTATGATTTTAATACAAGTTTGCTAGTTTAGATCATGTCTTTGACTCCTCTTTTCAGTGAATGTGTGTAAGAATTATTTTATGTCATTAGATGAATTGTTCATATCTTAACCTTTGATTTATGTTATTTTGGAACATAGGAGATTGTTTATCAAGCCCTTAAATAATCCTATATCTACTCCTTGGTGTTTCGCCTTAGTTAGATCTTTATTTTTTATATCTGCTTCATTTTCCCATTCCAAAACCCAAATTATAGAAGAAGCCAACTTTAAAAATATGGAGGTTACTCAATCTAGTGCAATTGGTTCCCCCATTAACTGAGTTTCCCATAAAGGATATTATCTTACCAATTTTGGCATCAACAGTCACATAAAAAATCTAGGTGAAACTATGTGAATTAGCCTTGTATTTATACTAAACTTAAGAATTAACCCCAAAATTCAAATAAAACAAGCTGACATTAGATCTAGGATTCAAAATCATTAAAATTCTACCACAAATAAGTACAAAAAGGGGTGTCATAATTAAGGAGGACCCATTTTCCACCTTGGGTGAATGGGTCCTAGCACAATTTTCTAGGACCAAGTTTCAGGGAGACGAAATAATATACCAAAAGGGGGTCCTAGGTGTAAATGTAATCAAATCTTAGAAGAGAGAATCTGAATTTCCTAAGAGTTTTCTAAACTAAATTTCAGAAACACAAATGATAGAAGAGCAGAACTCAGGTTGAACGCATGAACTTCTTACGACTGTAGGTAAAGCAGATAGATTAATTGATTTCGATATATCTTGCTACCAACAATCAAAAAGGAATATATATATTTAAGAGAGACACGCCTCTAAGGAGACGTGTCTCATGAGAGGATGTGTCTCCACAAAGTGGAGACACGTCCACTCATGGGACGTGTTTCTTAAGGCGCGGGTCTCTAAATCATCATTTAACAAATACGAATTAGCTATACATCGAATGTGATAATCTCAGCATAGTTCGATTTATTATTTGCAAGGAGATAGATAAATATCGAACTGACTTATTCAATATTAAATATAAATATCTGATCGAAGCTATATTCTTAACACTCCCTCTTAGCTAGGGAAGATATTTCAAATCAAATAAGTAGAGATATCACCTGAACACGTGATATCAAAGACATGGTATGATTTATCAATATTGTCAAGTCACATGACATATCTTTATTATGGTATGTGCACTGACATCAAGTCACATGATGTCTACCATAGTTCATGGCATATCCATGGATATAAATATCCACCATGATTATCTCTTAAGGATCACAATGATCTACAAATGATATCAAGTCTCATGATATCAATCAAAGTGTCCAAGAGATACTATCATGACATGTCCATAGATATCAAGTCACATGATATCTATCATGATAGTTTATCATTGTAGAGTCGTCACTTTACAATGTAAAATATAAGTGTTCATTATTAGAAAGATCATCACCTTTCAATAATGTACACAGGGGGAGTAGGCCCATAAGGTCATGGAGTCACACACATGACAAAAGAGTTTACACATTAAACATCTTTATATCTATTAGTACAATTTATAAACAATTTCTATTTCAAATATAAATAACAAATTACATTTCAACCATACCAAGTTTCTTCCTGAAGTGCTCCACCTTGATTCGGGAGAGAGGCTTGGTGAGAATGTCTGCAGTTTGATCATTTGTACTAATATACTCCAATGGAATTACTTTCCTTTCCACCATATCTCTTACATAATGATAGGGGATCTCAATGTGCTTAGATCTATCATGAAAGACAGGATTTATAGAGAGTTTGATACAACTCTGATTATCACAATGAATAATTGTAGGATTCAAGGGCTCACCAAAGAGTCCCACAAGCAATTTAGCCAAACTGCTTCTCTTGCTCCCATTGAGGCTGCAATGTATTCGGTTTCTGTTGAACTCTATGCAATTGAAGATTGTTTTCTGCAAATCCAGGAGATCATGGCCGATCCTAAACTGAAGCAACATCCTGATGTGCTTTTTCGATCGGTTACACTTCCAGCCCAATCTGAATCAGAGTACCCATGTAGATCTAGTTGATCATTCTTGTAAAGAAGACCAAATCCAATAGTGCCTTGAAGATATCTCAAAATATGTTTTACAGCCATTAAGTGAATTTCCTTTGGATCACACATGAACTGGCTGAGAACATTCACTGCATAGCAAATATCAGGTCTGGTGTTAACCAGATACATCAAGGATCCAATCATCTGTCTGTAAAGGGTTGGATCTGCACACTTGGATTTGTTGCTGCTTCTTTCAATTTGTGAAGGTTGGTTTCCATAGGTGTAGACATTGGTCTACAGTCCAACATTCCAAATCTTTTAGAATATCAATAGTATACTTCCCTTGGTTTAGTATAATGCCCTCTGATTTCTGCCATACTTCTAAACCTAGGAAGTAGTGTAGAATGCCCAAGTCTTTCATGTCAAATTCAGAAATTAGATCCTGCTTCCCTTGAGCAATGAGGTGATCTTCTCCTATTATCAGCAGGTCATCAACATATAAAATAATTATTAGCATATCAACTTTGATTACCTTGAAGTAGAGATTGGAGTCGGCCTCATTCTTGGAAAATCCTAATCCCAAGAGATAGCTGTCAATTCCTTCATACCAGACCCTGGGAGCCTGTTTAAGTCCATAAAGAGCTTTCTTCAGTCTGCATACATGTGAGTCAGGTTTATGTATCACAAAACCTTCAGGCTGTTCCAGATAGACTTCCTCTTCAATGGTTCCATTCAGGAAGGCAATCTTCACATCCATTTGATGGATCTTCCAGCCTTTAGCTACTGTAATGGCTAACACTGCTCTCACTAAAGTCTAACGGGCAACAGGTGCAAATGTTTCTTCGTAATCAATGCCTTCCTTTTGAGAAAAACCTCTTGCCACAAAACGTGCTTTATGTTTTTCTATACTACCATCGGCAGCATGCTTGATTTTGAAGATCCATTTGGAAGAGACAACAAATTTCCCTTTTGGTCTAGGCACAACATCCCATACATCATTCTTTAGAATGGACTGATATTCCTCTGTCATTGCATCTTTCCATGCTTGATGTCTGAAGGCTTCTGAAACACTGACAAGTTTGGAGTTTATGATATTGTTCATGAGAGCATCATAACTAGAGAAACGTTTGGGTCTTTTACTCTCCCTGAACGTTCCTTTGGGTGATGCATGATTCTCAGCTTCTTTGATCATCTTCTTGGCCCAAAGTGGTCTCTTTCTGTCATTGACATTTGTATTCTCATTTGAAGTAGAAGGAGGTTTAGGTGACATTTCCTCAGGATACTCCCTCTGAATCTCAGGAGCAGGTTCCATTTCAGGTACTCTAGGGGAATAGGTTTCAGTCTCACTAGAACTTCTTGCTCTCTTGAATGCAATGTCTTCTTCAAAGATGACATCTCTGCTCAATTCAATTTGATCTTGACCGGGTATGTATATCCTGAAGGCTTTGGAGGTTTCACTATAACCCATAAATATCCCTTTCTTTCCGGAAGGTTCAAGTTTGAATCTCTTCTCCTTGGGCACATGAATATAGACGGGACAACCAAAAATCCTAAAGTGACTAATGTCAGGTTTTATGCCAGTGAATGCTTCTTCAGGAGTTTTGTTGTCAAGATGAGAATGAGGACATCTATTTTGGATGTAGACAGCAGTCCTAGAGGCTTCAGCCCAGAAGGAGGTTTCAATATTTTGATCAAGCAACATTGCTTTGGCAGCTTCTACAATGGTTCTATTTTTCCTTTCAGCAACCCCATTTTGTTGAGGGTTGTAAGCCACTGTGAACTCCCTCTTAATTCCAGCACTCATGCAGAATTCCTTAAAAACTTCAGAGGTGTATTCTTTCCCATTGTCTGTCCTTAAGGTTTTTATTTTCTTCCCGGAGAAGTTTTATGTAAGTGCTTTGAACTCTTTGAACCTTTTGAGGATTTCTAATGACTCTTTACACTTAAGGAAATAGATCCAGGTTTTCCTAGAGAAGTCATCTATGAATATGACATAGTAAAGAAATCCTGCTTTAGAAGGTACAAGACATAGGTCCACATAAGTCGGAATGAACCAGATTTAACACATTGAGAGTTTTGCTCAAACTAGTGGGAAAGGATCCCTTTGAATTCTTTCCTAAGGCACAACCTTTACAAATTCCTTCATGAGATGATTTTAACTTAGGTAACCCTGTTACGAGTTTTTCCATAGAAGGTAGGGCACGGAAATGAAGGTGTCCTAATCTTCTATGCCAGATTTCATTTGAATCAAAAGTGTCAAGGGTAAGGGCTTGATTGACTTCAGTGCAAAGTTTGTAAAGGTACCCTTGTCTCACACCTATGATTTGGGCTTTCTTGATTGTTGAGTTCTTAGGCCATGCTAGAACTTTCCCATCCATGAAAGTAACTCTATAACCATTGTCTTCAAGTGCAGAGATGGATATGAGATTCCTCTTTATACCAGGTACAAATAAGACTCCAGTGAGTTGAAGGGAGAGACCAGATTTCAATGTGATGGAACAAGTTCCAACCCCTTTTACTTGATGTGTAGAGTCATCCCCAATTGTTACATCTTCATCAGACTCTTCAGATATAGTGTCTAAGTTTTCTCTAAAACCTGTGATGTGCCTCGAAGAACCACTATCAATTACCCAGTTGTTGAAATTGTTAGATACTTGACTAGATAATGCTGAATAGAACACAAAGTTCTCAGATTCATGATCTGAATTTGATTTTCCTACTTTGGCAAAGGATGCTTGTTGCTTTGTTCTGTCAGGGCATTTCATTGCATAGTGGCCATATTGATCACACCTAAAGCATTGCACTTGAGAAATGTCTTTCTTCTTAGAAGATCCCTTTCCATTGGAGTTTCTCTTTCTTTTAAAAGATCCTTTCTTGAAGGAGTTTTTCTTATTCCTTTTATTAGACGATGTGTTGAGAGCATGAATCTCTTCATCTATGTTTTTCTGTTTGTTTTCTTTTGAGGAGAGTCTTGTTTCTTCTTGAAGGCAGTCAGTTCTTAGTCTGTCAAACTTAGGGAGTTTGGATCTTGCACTTATTCCTTGAACAAATGACTCCCATGAGTTTGGTAGGCCTCCTAATGCAATTAGAGTTAATTCTTTGTTGTCAATCTGATATCCAATTGTGGATAATTGATCTCTCAGTTCAATAATCCTCATGAAGTATGCATTAATGGACTCTCCTTTGTTTATTTGAGCATTGTTGATTTGCATTTTTAAAGCAAGAGTCCTGCAGGTGTTGTTAATCTCATAAGTTTTCTCAAGAGATTTGAACATATGGTATGCAGTTTCATGTTTTTCTAGGATGGGCACTATGTGATCCCTAACTGCATCTACTAGGATTTTCATGGCCTTTTCATTATTTTCTATCCATTGAGTTTTCTCAGATTCAGACTTTGGTTCCTCCAAGTTTTCTTTCACAAGAGAATCTAACTTATTCTCTCTAAGGATCATCATGATTCTAAATTTCCATGATGTGAAATTTTCTGCTCCTGCAAGGCGATCTTCAAATCTGATCACACTTGACATTATGAAGAATGTGAAGTAAATTCGATTCTAAAAAATATGAATTTTTTCTTGAGCAGATTTGTATTCAGATTTGATTAGGATTCACACAACCTGGATCTGATACCATGTAAATGTAATCAAATCTTAGAAGAGAGAATCTAAATTTCCTAAGAGTTTTCTAAACTAAATTTCAGAAACACAAATGATAGAAGAGCAGAACTCTGGTTGAACGCATGAACTTCTTATGACTGTAGGTAAAGCAGATAGATTAATTGATTTCGATATATCTTGCTACCAATAATCAAAAAGGAATATATATATTTAAGAGAGACACGCCTCTAAGGAGACGCGTCTCATGAGAGGACGTGTCTCCACAAAGTGGAGACACGTCCACTCATGGGACTTGTTTCTTAAGGCGCGGGTCTCTAAATCATCGTTTAACAAATATGAATTAGCTATACATCGAATGTGATAATCTCAGCATAGTTTGATTTATTATTTGCAAGGAGATAGATAAATATCGAACTGACTTATTCAATATTAAATATAAATATCTGATCGAAGCTATATTCTTAATACTAGGACATAGTAGGGATCCATTCACCCAAGGTGGTGAATGGTTCCTAGGTCACTATCCTAGGACTCAAACCTTATGAAAATAAATATTATGTCACATTATTAATAAATGTCAGGATTTATCCCTCAAAAAATGCAATAGATAAGGCTTGGATTTGAATTTAAGGGGCCAAATAAGCTCTAATTAATCTCAATTAATTAATGAATCCCTAGATTAGTTTGAAAGTGTAAGAAAACACTTTACAACACCCTAAATAAAGGTACAATTAAGTTCATTTTATCATTAATTACTTATTCCCAAACTAAGCATGAGAAAGGGTTACTTTTTTTTATGCTACAAATATATGTAAACATAATACATTATGAACTATATAAACAATCATAATAGTACAAAGGAATATAAATAGTTAGAGTAATATAAGAGTTTTGATTAGGCTTCACTATAAGAAATAGTGCTTTAGATATTTCCCATTAATATGTAGCTCTAAGAACTCACTGCCAATACATATTAGATAAAAAATTATTATCTCTAATGGTTCTCAATGGTGTAGGATCCCAACCACAAGGCATCCAAATTCTTATGCTCCCACTTTTCTTCAAAAAATAGCCATCCACATTAAAACTAGGCCACCCAATTAAATATTTATATATTTTTATTTCTTATCAAATGGGAACTTGATATTTTCATGATGTGTGAGATTTATTTCATATTATACTCTTCTTTCTTCATCTAGTTCAAGTAATTAGTTGATACTTCAAGAGTGACTGGATCTTCTTCAATTTTATCAATGTATTATAGAATTTGGTAGACAACCCCAAATTTTCATGTAATGTATCATTTATCTAATATATTAATTTAAAATGGCTTCTACCTATATTTTTTTTTAAATTAATTATGTCAATCCAAACTACAAGCTTCAATTTATCAACTCTCCTTTTATTTTACTCTAGGGTTCTAATAATCTAATTTCAGGTTTCTATTCTTGGAATTAGTTTTTCCATTCCATTGAGGATGATAAGGATATCATTAAGTAATAATAATCACATATTTATTGTAGAATAGAATGATTCCATGTACCCTAAATAATATAGCTCATTATTAGCAATGATCCTTTAAGGTACCCAAAACATGGTAATATTATTAGTTAGTAGGAAATACATCATTATTTTTTTTGTACATTCTTTGTGGAGATGGCTATTGACCATTTGATAAAAAGATGCCACAAAGATCCATTTTAAATAATTACTATAGATCTCTTAGTGATTTTGCTAATAAAATTAATGCCCCACTATCAGAATGGAGCCTTAGCTAAAATTATATTAAGGGGTACAAAGAACTTATATCTTTGATCTTTCTTGAAAATATCTAAACATGCATTATGTACTTTCTTACTATCTTTTCCACATAATAAAATAAAGAGACCCTTAAATATCCTACTCCCAAAATTTGTTAGTAGTAGTCATGGCCATAAAATATCCTCAATGTATCCCTTGATGACATTCATTCATTTTAATTTCAAATTATTTTGAACAATACCCTTGGGGGGATTTCACATGAGCTCACATTTTAGAAAAATTAGATTTTTTATCAACAATTCTTAAAGTTAGTTTCTTGTTTACATTCATGCTAGGTGAACAAAGCAACTTCTTTGTAGAGATGGCTAAAATCCATTTTAAACTATTACTAGAATCCTTAGTATTTTTTAATAAAATAAATGCCCCACTATTGGAATGGAGCATTAGCTAAAATTCTTTAAAGGGGTATAGAGCTTATATCTTCCATCTTTCATGAAAACCTCTAATTTGCATCACCTTCCTATCTTAGTCACATATTTAAATAAAAGGGTTCAAAAATATCTTACTCTCAAAACTTATCAAAGGTATTGTTGGCCATGAAATATCCTCCACATGCCCGTTGATCACATTAATTCATAATTCTTTCATATAATTTTTAGCATATACACTTGAGCAATACTCTCAAGGATTTGTTCTCAAATTTGCTCACTTTTAAGTAAAATAGTTGTTTGAACAACCAACCTTAAAGATATTTTCTTGAATTCATCTATGCTAGATGAAAAAGTCTCATTCACCAAATAAAGCACAGTATCATAGTACTAAGGATTATTTATGAAGGAAAACCAAATGGGTACATAGTCATCACTTACAATATTTACCTTTATAGCCTCCAAATTTAATTCATTCATCATCTTAGCAAGTCATTTACATCTAATAAGCTTTGTAGTTTTAATATCCTAGTCAAAATATTAGATCTAATTGATTAATCTATACCTTCTACCAAGTTATTCTTGTTGAGTGAAGATTTCTATCACTATTAAATGGTGTACATATGCCATTATTTTTGCACTAATGAGATATGGCCTAAATTTCTTTATGTCCTTGACCAATGTATAAGATTATTTTATTAGTGAATACTTTAGTTTATCATTTAAGATACTTACTAATGAAAGTAATAATCTAATTATAAACTAATTGTTCATATGTAATGAAATTGATGCTATAGTATGAATAAGTAAAATAAAATAGCTAAAATGACTTTAAATAATTTGGACTAGCTAGTATTAGTGCTTGTTTTAGAGCCTCTTTGATTACTAAGAAAAAAATTATAGCTTTTTTTTTCTTTTCAAATGATATGGGAATATGTTATGAGGAATCCAAAGATGGTTCTTTTGAGATTGATAGGAGAAGGGAAGAGCCTCCCCAAGGTTCAATTACACCAATTCTTAACATGCAAGATAACCTAGTGGTAGGTGTAATATCATTTCCTAATTCAATAAAGGAAAGTTATGTAAGATATTTTTAAGATTCAATCTCAATATAAGGGATACACTTAGTCAAGAGAATAAATAAAAAATAATACTAGTCAATAACATTGTTTTGTTTATGACACAAGTTTCTTAGGACCCTTATATTCCTTTCTAAAGGAGTATTTGTCTACAAGGATCATTTTGCTAGTACATTATGCAGATATAGATTTGATTCTACATGATATTTAATTTCAAGAATATGCACATCAGATTTACAAGAACGAAAATCAAGTTTGTAATCGCACATTTAAGCTAGTGAAGTGTGTAATAATTATGTAAATTTTAAGAAACATGTGTAATTAGTCTTTAAATTTTATGATTTTTAACAAATATAATCCTAACATCTTTAAAATCACTTTCTTATTTTATAAATCCAATCTTAAAATATAATATTTAAATTCATTTAATTTACATGTGTAATCTAATAGTTATTATTCTCAATATTAACTCATTTATGTAATTTAATTATTTATTACTTATTTTATTAATTTTAATGATTTCATGTAAACTTAATACATTTACACCATTACAATTTTAAATTATTAATTTATTATTATTAATTAAGAGAAACTTTAAAAAGTAGTTATTGAACAAAATTGAAAAGAAAAACAATTTCTCAATACCTTAACTTTTCATTATGTTATTAACGAAATAAAAACTTTATAAATAATATTCCAAATGTACAAAACTCAACTCAACCCAATGATAGTACCAAAAATACATATATGATACGAATTAATAGAATAACAACATCAACTATATTGAAAATATATAACATCAACACCCTTCACTATATACATTAAGAGTTAACTAATATTCTGCATACAAAACTCAACCCATCAACAGTACCAAAAACACATCTATAATACGAATAGATACAATAACAGTATGAACTATGTTGAAAATATTTAACATTAGCACCTTTCACTATCTACATGAAGAGTAAAGCTAATATACTAAATACAACATGGATGACTTCCAACCTATGTGGAAGTAGGACGCAAGAGACGACCTGATCAGGATAAAAGGATTCGTTTCTGCAGAATAACGAACAAAATCTCAAACAAAACAATTGCTTAACAGAACAAATCATTCCTTCGGTTGTCGTCTCATGGCTGTGACAAATAGATTATAGTTATTCCATGAAGAGCCCCCATCCTTGACTGCATCCCTAGCAATTCTCCTCAATTTCCTCATTTCCTCTCTGATCTCCAGGCCCTGTTTCGACTCCAGCAAAATCTCAACACCTTTCACAAACTCTCCCTTCTCTATAATTCCTTGGTTATTCGCATTCAATGGCAGACCCACTTTCCACACATCCACAATATACGTGCGGTTGAGAAACTGGTCAAAAAGAAACGGCCAACAAAGCATGGGCACGCCCATGGTGATACTTTCCTGTACAGAGTTCCATCCACAGTGCGTCACAAAACAGGCTATGGAAGGATGAGATAACACCTCTAACTGTGGCGCCCACGAGACTATGCGACCCCTATCTCTCACTCGCTCCAAGAAACCAGCAGGTAAAATAGCTTTGCTTCCTTTCATTAGATCGAAGCGCACAACCCACAAAAATGGTCTCTGGGTGGCCTCTACTCCCAGAGCAAGCCCTTCCACTTGCTCTTCACTCAAAACTACTAAACTTCCAAAAGATATGTAGATCACAGAGTGGGAACACTGCTTATCTAACCACTGTAAGCACTCTGTGTCATTTTCCCACAAGCTTGGGAGGACCTTCGTGTTCGTCCTGTTATGGAGAAACTCAGGAGGAATTAGAGGGCCTATTTGATACACGCCCACTTCTGTGGACAACATTTTGACTACTGGAGCTTCTATCTCTAGGAAAGAATTGAAGAGGACCCATTTGATTTGCTTGATTTCCTCTGCCATGCGAATCCCTTTCCGAAACAAGTATTCGCCTCCCCACAACCACGGAAGATCTCCAGAATGCAGTGGCGGCATGGAGGGAAGATATTTTATTATTTTATCTTCCTTTGGAATTCCTTAAACACAAAACCCAGAAAGATGAAAAAAGTATTAAAATGTCGTTTGTAGTATCAAATAGAAACTAATATCCAATGAAAGTATATGTTTATATGTTACCATCGGAAGGAAGCATGTCAAGCGAGACCAGATTAGCACTAAAATAGCGCAGGGCGAAGGGTGAAACGCAGGCACTGTCAAAAAAGGCGAGGGAAACTTTATGGAGCGTGGCTACCGGCTGTAAGCCAAAGCACATCCAGACGTCTGCAATTATACAAGTGAGCTTGTTTTCTTCTTCCATGGCGTTTATTTCCTGAACGACTTTATCAATTACAGAAGGTCCCATCTCCTTCTCCAACGCCTCCATAGCATTTGCAGGGCCTTCTGGAGTATCCATAGCCGGGAATTCAAAGGGAACAGACATCATTCGGATGCTATCATGCAAAGAATTTAGTGTGTTGGCTTTCAGTATGCGGTTATGATTGTAGTTCGAGTTGAGGAAAGTGACGAGGAATCCATCGGAGACGAGCTTCCAGGCGAGCTGCATCATGGGATTAATGTGACCCTGTGCAGGAAAAGGAATGAGAAGCGCGTGAGTAAGCATAGCTGGGCTTAGCTCTATACCCCTCCCAAGAGAAACACAGATCTAATTTTCTTTGCAAAGAAGCCAAAATATAATGGGTGAAACATCGTTTTGGGAAGGGACTCTCGCCCGCAAACTTATGTTTCTTAGTCAGTATCGTATAGCGATTGTACGTATCGTGTAGCGATTGGACTTATCGTGCGTAGTGAATATTGCCTTAAAAATAAACAAGGATCTCGCAGCGTCCCCACCGACTTGGAGACGGCTAATTCGTAGACCTATGTACATACAAAAACGCATAAAACCATACATAAAAACATGTATACAAACATACATGCAGCATGCCATCGTTGGAGGGGCCCACCAAAATAAGAAATGGAAAAACGGACAGCAATGACTGACGCAGACGGGAGAAGCTAACGACATACAGCAAACGAAAGTGAAGCTAACTCCAAGTGGAGGTAAACGGACGGAGGAGGACGGATCGAAAGCTTTAAAAAAGTGCAGGAGTTTTTAAAAAGTGCGAGAGAGCAAATTAACCACCATGATTCTTTTCCTCAGTAATGTCGTATCCTTGAATGACAACGCTGTATAGCCTGCTCAACTTCATCGTTTGCAAAAATATGTGTGCTTCTGCATTCAAAACACTGGAGTTTGATCATATATGTATGTACAGGTTCCTTTTATGTATCTTGGATTGCCATTTTTCTGTCACGGTTTAATGAATTCTAAAGGTTTAATCCAATTGATGGATCCAGGCTTCCAGCCTATGAGTCCGACAATCTTCCCCTACGTGCATGTACCTCAAGTGTCTTGCTACCTCTGAGAAAATGCATGCCTTTAACTGACACTGGTGTAAAGACCCCCCATGTAAGAAATGTCTGATCATATTACCATGAGAACGGTTCCCCATTGTATCCATCTGAAAGATTATTTTGACCCTCGTACCATCGGACATGATAGTTTGACAGGCAGAGATAATTTCGAAAGGGGATTTTCATCGCAGGAAATCTGATTGGTTTTGTTTGCATAACGTGCACCAATCTTGATCATGACAGAAATCACACAACCATTTGAGATCAAAAGCAATGCATCAAATTATGCAAATAGGCACAGTGTTCACCAAACAAGAACATTCAGTTGTCTATCACTTAAAAGACATACTGCAACATGGTTTAACGCTACAGCTATGAAAAAGAATTGTAGACCCCCATGAAAGCATCAATCAATGGAAAGATAGATTCTAGGTAAGGAGACCATTCTTCACAATGCAAGCTAGAGAACACATTCCTTATAAGGTGGATGACATACTTGCAACAATTCCATCTGATCATCGAACAGAAAAAAGGAAAAGACAACAAAGGTGCAAACTGCTTAAGCCACAATCCAATCTAAGAGCTCATCATATTGCTCGACATGAGTAGTCACAACTTTTCAAATTAGGTCACCCTCAACTAATCAAGATTTCACACGTCTTTACTCCTCTCTCATAGGATGAACTTGGTGTTGAAGAGTGCATCAAAGAATCTCAAGATAGGAGCCAAATGTAAAGATAAAAGAGTAAAAGCATATTCCTCTTCTTGAGTCAACAACCCAAGCAACACTAAATGGTGAAGAATCAAAGAAGGTTCTAGTGATAGAAAAGGGTGCAATATATAGGCATCTACATCATTTTGAGAGGCAAGAATCATGGAGAAAACCATCATGAAGGCATGATATGGCATGGAATCAATAAGCCAATTACTATGGATCTACTTGAAATCAAAGGTGCTGTTACAATAATCACTAAGATCATAAGAGTAATGGCTATTCATGGCAAATAAGGATTTATTGTGACGAGGAATGGAATCAAATGGGTGTAGTGAAATGTGGATCGAGGATGGGATTTGGGTACCATCAAGCTATAACCATTGTAACAATCACCTATGGATGTTTGGATGATAGGAAATATCATCATATTTATAATGACTTGCAACAGTCTTACTATTTTCCTTCTCATGTTTTGGAGACAAAACATATCAAGGAGGGATGGCATGTTATATACGTAGGGTTATGATATAATGTATTTAGATGGCTTAAGGAGTTCCATGTTGAATATCAAGTATAAATTCAAGTATTGAGGGAGGTCAAGAATAAGGGAATTTTTACTAGATTGTGGAGAATGGTGTACATAAGGATCATAGCGCAAAGGCTTAATATTTTGATGTGGTCCCTTATATCAAGATTGTTTTGAATATAAAACCAAATTTGTCACCAACATAAAATATGCAAGGTTTATGGTGAGTTTTGTGTCACTCTCTATATTTCTATTATTAGATTGTAAGATTCTATTGAACCTATTGGTACATACACTTTTTGTTCTAAAATTTCATGTGCCTTGGAAAACTTTTGTTCATGAGTGTCTAACTCCATTGTGGATACCCATGCATGGTAGGATATGTCAATAAATGTATTAGGTTGGAACTCAAGACATGTCTAGAAAAAACTATTCCATGTAGAACTATGAATAACTACAATAAAATAATGTTGTATGTAGGGGATGTTATCATCCAAAGTGTGTGGTTGCACAACATAGTATACATGAAATAGATGTACAAGAATTTTTTTGATCTCCTCCATTTGGTTGCTTATCTACAAATGAAATCCTATAGAATAATTCATTTATGTATTTAACATGGTCCGCAATATCTACCAAAAGTTAAAAAAAGCATGGATCATAGTCATAAGTAATGGATGTTGGTAAACCAAAATGGACCCAAACATGAGTGAATAAAAGATGCAAGACATTTATCATGCTCATATTTTTAAATGCATGTGATATGATGGCCATCATGGAGAACCCATCGGCCATAATGAATATTCACTTATGTTGATGATTTTTTGTAAGTATTATGTTTAAGAAATCCATGCTAATGGATTCTTACGATTAAGTTAGAATTTCAAGAGTGGTGTAGATTCCACACTTCATATTTTTAGGCTTTGTAATTTTTAAGGATTGTAGGATTTAATATGATCATCAACATATCCACAAATGTGAGGCTAATAGAAGTGTTAATGAAGCACTTCTTACCTCTATAATATTAATTGGAGAAGCAAATTCAAAAATTTACTTTTCCTTCTTTGGATCCATCTTCAAACCATTTGGTGAGATTAAAAATTATAAATATACCAATTAGGTATTCATGAAACTTACATTTTTGGTATTGATATGCTCACATTGCATGGGATCTAATGTAGCTTATGTAATAAGAGATTGTTGTATTTAGAATTTAGCATTTAATGTTGGCTTCATTCTTTGATGCATTATAATAATCATGTCTCAATATCTTTGAGGTTATAAACTCTACATTTATACAAATATAAGGTGATAATAGTGTTATGTATTTCAGAACCTTTTGTTGCTAGAAAGTATCTTCATTTAGGTACATAGAGTAGTCATAGAACTCATTGGTGTAGTATTTAATGAAATATTACAATTTATAATAATTCATATACTCATAATCATAACACCTTGTGTTTCCAAACCTCCATTTATGCATAGATAGTATGATTGTAATGAAAACCTTTTGTTATTTAGAGAGTACGAATGCAACAAAAGACTCCTTCAAATTTTAATACAACGATTACTTAGAGTATAAATTGTATTTCAATATCCTCATATGATAGAAAAATAAATGCACAAAATAATCACAAGTTGGAAAAACATAGTGGGTTGTGAGTAATTTCATTGTGCTCGTGCAAATCTCAAGGGTGGAGAGCTTAGAGAGGAGTTGCAAGTAGGGGATACATAAAACTAACTAAATTGACCTGAGGGATGACAACCCAATTGGGTTGTTACATGTAGATATTTTTACAATAGTATGTGGGTCTAGAGAAGGGGGATTTGCTACTCACAAGTTCTCTTCATTCTGAGAGCCTCACAGGGAAAACTACCCTAAATTACCTCAAGGAACAACGAGAAAGTTTTAGAATCTAAAAGAGAAGATCACAACGATTCTCTCGATAAACTAACAAGCTCTCAATGAGAGGATGACAACATAGTATACGGATGATAGCGTAGTGTATTGGCATCTCGTACAGACCAGGAAGCAAGATTATCATAGAAAATGGAAAAGTGACTACTTCTATTCTAATTACTAAGGACTTCCAAAATACAAGAAAGTAATAGAAAGTGATAAAACTAAAATAAAGTGAAGTAGAAATGATAAAGAGGATAAGAGAAAAAAAATAAATGCTCACAACCATGCAAGTGATGAAGCCTCCAACATGTGAATGTATTCAAAAATTATGTGCATAATATCTAGAGAAAGTGTTGGGACTATATACAGGTTTTCCTCAATCAAACCCTAGTTTTGGTGTTCCCACCTCCATGACCAACCAAATAAAAAGAGAGAGAATAACTGAAATGGATAAAGTGTGTGGTGGAAGAAAAACTCACTCAAGAGTAGAACTTGCACCACCAAGTATGAGTGATTAAAGCAATCCCCACTCTAGGAGGAGAACCCATATCACAAAAGAGGTGATAAAAGAAATCCCCACTCAAGGAGGAGAACCTGTATCACAATATGTAGATGCAATAGATAGAGAATCTAGAATCCCAGGATGCTCACAAGTATGAGATAAGGGAGATGAAGCTACAAGAGCCAAATGAGCTAAAAAGAGGGAGAGCAAGATAGCTACAAGAGCCAAGAGTGGTGTAAGGAGTGTTGTGAGAATGTGAGAGCTTGAAGTTGTTGTGACAAATAAGGGAGTTGTGCAAGTAAGAGAAAGATGGTATAATGTTTGAGAAAGGAGCCAAGAAGGAGAAGAAGCTAGAATGAGGCCAGAGGAACTTAGAAAGAGTAATAGGATCGAAAAGACCACTTTTAGAGAGGGAAAAGAAGCTTCTCAAGCAATTTTTGGGCGTCCCTGGCCGTTACCACCGATAAAACTCACTAACAAGTGGAAAACATTCATGAAAATAGTTGTTTGAACGTTGAAATGTTGTAGGATGCTAGCACAATATATGGATGTTCGTGTGGTGCACTAGTGTCTAAACACATCATGCTACAAAATGATAAAAGTGAAAGAAGCACAAAGTTGAATGCAAAGTTGACGCGTGAGGGTAGTTGCTAAAAAGGGGTATTGGAGCATCTTGAGAGGGGAAAAGGCTAATAAAAGGGCTAAAATGAGCCTACACAAATTCTAGGGGAGTGGACACCAAAGCATGTGCAAGAATGTATGTGAAATTGCAATGGAAATGGGTGCAATTTCACAATTATACATTTTTCCCCCACTTTAGCGAGCATATGAATCTATGCTAAGGGTATGTGCAGGATCATCATGGAAAGAACATGCCCTTAAGTGGCAAAAAATTTAGAAAAATCAGAGTTAGGAAACTTGACATAAAAATTTGAATAAATTATCTATATTATTTCAAAAAAAATGTAACAATAGAATTTGTAGCAAATTGAATGTACTTTCTAAACTACTAGGTTTTTTTTTTTTTTTAAATCTATTTGGTGAAAATTTGAAATTTCAATGCAATAGTACTTAAATTTCAAGGGAAAAAAATAAGTAGGTGCCTGTCTAACCACCCTAACCATAATAAAATGATAATATTTTTATAAGATTTTAGACATAGGTAGAGGATTCATGTCTGGATGTGATGCATATTTTTTTGTAATTTTTTTTCAAGTAAATAATCTATTATGATTTTTTTATTACAACTTTGAAAAAATATAAAAACTCGTATGTCTGACCACCTTAACTTGGTCAAAACTTCATGAAATTCAATTTTTCTTTTTTCAATCCTATAGTATGCGAAGCATAGAATGTGATGCATGTTTTGGATTCAAAAAATGTGATACTGTTTGAAAGCTATAGATGTTTTTCAATCAACCTATCAATCAAGACTTTAGTCATAATTCAAATAGAAAATGAATAATAATTATTTATTAAACTCAAAGTAAAGCATAATTTATATTGGTGGAAATTTGAGAATCTCCTTTAAAAACCCTTTTCATTTCATCAATTTTGGGTAAAAAAAATGTCATCAGCCACATACCCTACAAATACCCATTATATTGCCACTTTTTGGCCCACCATGATCATGCACATACCCCTAATATGCATGCTAAAGTAAATGTACTAAACATAAATAACATCATATGCCAAAAGGATACTATAGAGGAAGTAGATAAATCTTCCAACCCAGTAAGCATGCCCCCAATCTAAAGACCTACAAAAAAAATGCACTAGACAAGGAAAAGTTGCACCAAACAATAATGTTAGAACATAAAAAATTAAGGATTTGAGTTAGCAAAGTGAAAGAGACCTTGATGTAGAAGGTTGTATATGTACTATGTGTCATCCCCAAATTAAGAAATAACAAATAAAAGAACTCTAAAATGAAGAGAGGAAGGGCATGTATACTCAGGATGAAGAAGATGCAAATCTTCAATCCCGTACATACAAGTTGAGAAGAAAGAGAATTTAAGAATGTAAGGACCTCATAGTCCCACATACCTACAAGGAAAGTGTCCTCCAAGATCTCTCACATGTAGGAAACCTAGAAAAGTGCCCTACAGACCTACAAACCTACAAGGAAGGTGTCCTCCAAGATCTCTCACATGAAGGAAACCTAGAAAAGTATCTTATAGACCCACAGACGTGCAAGGAAGGTGTCCTCCAAGATCTCTCACATGTAGGAAACCCAAAAAAGTGCCCTACAGACCCACAAACCTACAAGGAAGGTTTCCTTCAAGATCTCTCACATGAAGGAAACCCAAAAAAGTGCCTTACAAACCCACATACCTACAAGGAAGGTATCCTCCAAGATCTCTCACATGAAGGATACCCAAAGAAAGCACCCTACAGACCCACAAACCTATAGGGGAGCAACCCCCAAGATCTCTCACATGGAGGAAGCTCAAAAGAAGTGCCCTACAAGCCCACAGATCTATGGGGAGGTGTCCCCCAAGATCTCTCACAAGGAGGAAACCCAAGGAAGGGGACTCCACAGAGTTGGAAAGCGGCTTCACAGGCACACCTGCAAAGCGACATGTTTACTTATAGATAGAACTTAAGATATTTATGCAAGGTATATGGGACTACACCCATAGCATGAATCCGTGATCTAACAAGAAGAAGGTTATAAGGTATCTTCTCTAACATGACATATACAAGGGTGGTATAGTAACGGGTCCCAACCTCAAAGGTGAGACTATCATACCTAGGGCTTGTCGACCAACATTATATATCAACAAAATAAGTGTTAAGAGAAGATGGATCAATATTAATCTTAGGAAATAGATCAATGCTAAATATATTAAGCACTGAACCGGTGTCAACAAGAGTGCATCTAATGCCAATTTTATTAATTAACTATAATCATCAACGGGTCCACTTGCTTCTATACTTCTGAAGGTGTGAATTCCTACATATAGAACATAATATTTGGTGAATCCACATGAATATATGCCATCAATGCATTATCATCCATTGGCCTAGGTGAATCCACATGAATATATCTTTTGCAAGGCTTCCTAAAGCATACCTTGGTAAACCAAAGTAGACTGAAGCAAGTCCCATAGTGAGATCTTAGTCGAAGTAACATGGAGTTTCTCGAAAATCGATCGTAATCACTAGGTACTTTAGTTGTAGGTTTAGGTTCTTGAGGAAGACTTGATTGTTTATTCATTCTATTTTCATAAGTATCGGCTACCACTCTATAAGAGGGAGCCTTTGAAAGATTGAGGGAATTACTATCAAATGGAATACCATCAATAGAACAAATCCTTTCAGGAGAAGGACTAGCTGGAGTCACGTAAATGACCACTCTCTTAGGCCTTTGAGGGGAATCAGAGACATAGATTACATTTACAGAATCATCACAACTAGTAGAATAATTATTTGAAGACATATATTCTCAACATCAATCCAAACAGGATCAAATGTGGAAGGAGATCCATCATGCGCTAATGTGTCATCTCTAGAGGAGAGTGCATCAAAAAAAAGATGAGATTCATCATTCAAAAATGCAACATCTCTAGAAGAGAGTGCATTGGAATGGAGAGGAGATTCATCATTCACAAATGTAATGTTGCTAGAAGAGAGTGCATTGGAATGAATAGAAGGTAGAGTAGCATTAAGAAAGGTATCAATGATTTCATCTTCTTGGAGCGAAATATCCTTCAAAGCAAGATGACTTTTGTGAGAAGGATCAAAGATATCAAGTGACATAGGAAAATTCAAGTCACCATCACATGCATGAAATGGAATATCATTAACATTTTGAACAAAATTAGATATTGAGCGAATAAAAGAAGATATTAAATTCACTACGATTTTTTTATATTTTCTAGGTTCTAGTAATTTGCATTTTCAGAGGTCTTGGGAGCAGAATTTTGGGTTGAAACTTGTGTCGATCCATAAAATTGTATTTCCTAAGGCACAGTATATTAGGAACTGAACTAGTTCTCTATGAGACCTTTCCAATGGTGAAAACGGTTTTGAATTCCAAGCATTGAGTCAAAAGATATGACCCTACCAAGTAGGGGTAAATAAATTCCTAGATTTTTTAGAAGATTTTCTCTTCACGTCGGGTTCACCAAAAAGTAGAGAAGGGGAATTCACTACTCATAAGTTCTCTTCATTTAGAAATCCTTAAGGGGAAAACTGCCCTAAACTAGCTCAAGGAACAACATGAAAGTTTTAGAATCTGAAAGAGCATATCACGAAGATTTTCTAGATAAACTAACGAGCTCTCAACCAAAGGATGACAATGCAGTATATGGATGACAGCGTGGCACACTGGCATCCCATAGGTGCAATGGCATCTCATACAAACTAGAAAGTAATATTATCATAGAAAATGACAAAGTGACTACTTTTCTAATTGCTAAGTAATTCCATAATAAAGGAAAGTAATAGAAAGTGATAGAACTCAAATAAAGTGAAGTAGAAATGATAAAGAGGATAAGAGATAGAAAATACATGCTCATAACTATGCAAGTGATGAAGCCTCCAGCATGTGAATGTCTTCAAAACTTGTGTGCATAATATCTGGATAAAGTGTTGGGGTTGTATATGGGTTTGCCTTAGTCAAACCCCTATTTTCGTGTTCCCACCTCCATGAATAGCCAGATGGAAAGAGGGAGATGAATCCAAATGGATAAAACATGTGGTGAAAGAAAAACCTACTCAAAATTAGAACTTGCACCACCAAGTATGAGTGATAAAATCAATCCTTGCTCTAGGAGGAGAACCTGTATTACAAAAGAGGTGATAAAAGCAATCTCCACTCAAGGAGGAGAACCTATATCACAATATGTAGATGCAATACATAGAGGATCTTGAATCCTAGGATGCTCACAAGTATGAGATAAAGGAGATGAAGTTACAAGAGCCAAAGGAGCTAAAAAGAGGGAGAGCAAGATAGCTACAAGAGCCAAGAGTGGTGCAAGGAGTGTTGTGAGAATGTGAGAGCTTGAAGCTTTTGTGACAAATAAGGGAGTTGTGCAAGCAAGAGCAAGATGGTAGAATGTTTGAGAGAGGATCCAATAAGGAGAAGAATCTAGAATGAAGATAGAGGAACTTAGAAGGAGCAATAGGATCAAAAGACCACTTTTAGAGAGGGAAAAGAAGCTTCTCGAGTCATTTTCGGGCATCCCCAACTGTTACCATCGAAAAAAATCACTGAAAAGTGGAAAACATGCACGAAAATATTCATTTGAATGTTGAAACATTGCAAGACACTAGCATATTGTGTGGAAATCCATGCAACACACTAGTGTCTAGACACATCACACTACAAAATGAAAAAAGTGAAAGAAGTGCAAAGTTCAATGCAAAGTTGGCACATGAGGGTAGCTACTAAAAAGGGGTGTTGGAGCATCCTGAGAGGGAAAAAGGCTGATGCAAGGGAAAAAATGAGCCTACATAGATTCTAGGGAAGTGGACACCAAAGCGAGTGCAAGAATGTATGTGAAATTGCAAGGGGTGCAATTTTACAACTATACAGTGGGTTACAAGTTTTATAACACTGTGTTTTCCAAATTCCAATTATACATAGGTAGTATGATTGTAATGACTCATATTTAGGTAGTATTATTTATTTTTGAATTTTTTACTTTTTATTTTTTTAGGATGTTCAATAGTTGTGAAATATAATGAAGGGAGGAAATATGGCTTAAGTAGTTTCATGTTAAATATCAAATATAAATTCAAATATTGAGGGCTTAGGTCATGAATAGAGGAATTTTCACTACCTCATGGAGAATGGTTTACATAATGATCATAGTGAAAAGGCTTAGTACTTTTATGTGGTCCCTTATATCAAGGTCCTTTTGAATATAAAACCAATTTTATCACCACTCTCTATCTCCCTCCTTTCCTCTTTATCTCCCTCCCTCTCTCCCTCACACACACACACAACATCTCTTCACCTACCCCTCCCTCCCTAACTATCTCTATACATATCCCTCCCAACCTACCACTCTCTATATCCATCCTTCTTTCCCTCCCTCTATCCCTCCCACCCTACCATTCCCTATCTCCTTCCTTTCCTCTTTCTCTCCCTCCCTTTATCCCTCCAACCCTACCACTTTTTATCTCCCTCCTTCCCCCTCTCTCTCCATCCCTCTCTCCCTCACACACACATACAACCTCTCTCCACCTACCCCTCCCTTCATCCCTCTCTAAATCTCTTTGTACCTATCCCTCTCACCCTATCACTCCCTATCTCCCTCCTTCCCTCTTTCTCTCCCTCCTTCTATCCCTCCCACCCTACCACTCCCTATATTCCTCCCTCTATCCCTCCCACCCAAAAACTTCCTATCTCCCCCCTTCCCCCTCTCTCTCCCTCACACACACACACAAGATCTCTCCACCTACCCTCCCTCCCTAACTCTCTCTATACCTATCCCTCCCACCCTACCACTCCCTAGATCACTCCTTCCCTCCATAGATTTAGGGCATTTTTATAGGCTAAACTTAGTGGATATTGATAAAGGAATACTTATAGTATTATCATTGTACATTTTGAACCATTATAGAATAGTCTCAAGATACTTCCTCTAGTTTAACCATTCCTTCTTATTATCCATATTTCTATGTATTTATATACCAAGGATGTATCTTATACAACTCCTAGATATTTCATCTCAAAACTATACTCCAACTAAACCTTGATTTCTCTAATCATCACTTCATTAGTATTGATTAACATATCATCAACATGGTGGATGCAATCCTCACCAAATATACAAAAATCACTTTGTTCTACTTGTTTTTGTGTGTTTTTAAAGAAGCTTCCTTTTTCATTTCATACATTCTAGTACCTACTACCTCCATTTTTTTATTTCCATTTTTCCATTGTACATAGTGCACATGCTCCTTCCTCAACTTCTCAAGAGAAGGAATAATCTCTTAAGTCAATAAATTATCTATTATCATTCTTCTAAACCATTTCTCACCATCACCCTCCATCATACCAACCCAAAAACATTATCCTTATCCCTCCTCCATCTTATAAATCCATTTTGGGTGCCTATTTCCCACAATCCACCATCACATCTCCCCTCCTACTAAGTCCATTTTGGGTCCTTATATCCCTCCTCCCTACCACTTCCTATCTCTCACCTTCCCTCTTTCTCTCTCTCCCTCTATTCTCCCACCCTAACACTTTCAAAATTTATCACAACTATTAGTTAGAGTAAAAATTGTGTTTCAATTTCCTCATATGATGGAAAAAGAAATGCACAAAATAATTGTAGGTTGGAAAGCACTGTGGGTTGTAAGTGATTGCATTCTTCTTTTTCTAAGTTCAAGGGTGGGGAGCTTGAGGATATTTCCAGGTTGGTGATACATAAAACAAATCAAATTAACCTAAGGGGTGAGTAATCAATTTGGTTATTATGTGTAAAGGGTTTTATAACAATATGTGGGTTGTATGTTTCATAACACCCAGTGTTTTCCAACCTACAATTGTTTTAATGAAAACCTTTTTCTTATTAAGAGAGTACAAATGTAATGCAAGGTACTTTCAAAATTTACCACAACTATTACTTAGAGTAAAAAAATTATTTTAGTTTCCTCATATGATGGAAAAAGAAATCCACAAAATAATCATAGGTTGGAAAACACAGTGGGTTGTGAGTGATTTCATTCTACTTGTTCTAATCTCAAGGGTGGAGATCTTAGGGAGGATTTCTAGGTGAGGGATACACAAAAATAATAAAATTGACTTGAGTTATGAATAACCAATTGGGTTGTTATGTGTAGAGGGTTTTACAATAGTATGTGGGTTGCATGTTTCATAACACCTAGTGTTTTCTAACCTACAATTGTTGTAATGAAAACCTTTTCTTATTTAGAGAGTATGAATGTAATGAAAGGAAATTTCAAATTTTATCACAACTATTACTGAGAGTAAAAATTTTGTTTCAATTTCCTCATATGATGGAAAAACAAATGCATAAAATAATTGTAGGTGTGAGAAAATAGTGGGTTGTGAGTGATTATAAGTTATCTATGTATAGAGGTTGGAAAATAGTGGGTATTATGAAACATGCAACCTAGATTTTATTCTAAAACCCTCTAACCTAACAACCCAATTGGTTAGTCACCCCTCAAGTCAATATGGTTAGTTTTATGTGGGTTGCAAGATGAATATAACCCACTTAAACATTATGATTATGAGTCTATGAATTATTAGTCATAAATATTTTCCATGAATTATAAGTATATGAATTATTAGTTCAACCACAAATGTGAAGCTGATAGACTAATGTTTAGAAAGAACTATGCAATGTAGAACTATGAATAACAACAATGGAGTAATAATGTAAGTAGGAGATGTTATCATCCTAAATTTTTGGTTGCAAAACATAGTATACATGAAATATATTTACAAGAATGTATTTTACCTCCATTTTTTTTCTTATCTACAAATGAAATCCTATAGAATAATTCCTTTATTTATTTATAGCATGGTTCGCAATTTGTTTTCTTTTTTTGTGAATGCACGATATAATTACAGGTTGGAAAACATAGTGGGTTTGAGTATATGGTTTTGAAACTTGAAACCAATACATTATCTATCTCATTCACTTTGGTCTACATCTTTTGAAGTTTTTTTAGAGCAGATTCCTTTTTCATTTCATATATTCTAGTACTTGTACACAAAAAATTACATTTTGGAAAATACAATGTCAGTTTCCATTATTTCATTTTACATGTTCAAAGTTAAATAGTGGAGAGTATGGGAGGAGTTACATTTTAGGGATATATAAAAATAACCAAATTGACACATCAAACATGGTTACTACTTCAATCCATACAAAGACCCTTATCTATTTTAAAATCCAAATATTATATACCCCTTATATAAAATTATGTACCCTTTTAAGCCATCTACTATTTATAAAACTAATTTTCTCGTATGGAACATAATTTAAGTCAAGGATCTTGTATATCCCCTTAATCCATCCTATTAGGATCCCTTAATTCATTTTCTTAGCTATCCTAAATTCATCCTCATGAAATATATATGCACAAAATAATTGTAGGTTGGAAAACACAGTGGGTTTTGAGTTATTTCATTGTACTTGTTCAAAGCTCAAGGGTGGAGAGTTTGGGGAGGATTTGTAGTTGGGGAAACATAAAACTAACCAAATTCACATGAGGGGTGCCTAACCAATTGGGTCATTACATGTAGAGGGTTTTACAACAGTATATGGGTTGTAGGGTTCATAACACCCAATGTTTTCCAACCTACAATTATTGTAAATGCATCTAGAAGTTGATCATCAAAACATTTTTCTTCATCCCCATTACTCTTACCTATTAACACCCCCTACTATTTGTTATCATGATATTCTAACTTCTTTTTCATATTTCAATTGAAGCTTTAGATTAGTTGCTCCCTCATGAACCCTCAAGATAGGAACATCTCTTTCTTGGATAGAGTTTTCAATGTATTGAATGCTTTTATGTAGCTTTGTACAACCACTTTTTTCTTAGCTTTTATAGTGTCTTTATGATTAGAGAATTTAAATGTTTATTTTAACAAGTTCTTTACAAGACTTGTCTACCTTTTCAAATAATACTTTCATGCCTCCACCCAACCGATTCTCCTTTTTTGTACAAGTAGATCTAATTTTTCCTTTTCCTTGTCAACTATTTCAATTTGTATTTGTTCCATGAAATTATTAAGTTCAAGAATCATTGATTTCATTTGTTCAACTCCACTTATAGCACCATCTCTCACTTTATGTGCTTGCACAAATTCATATGCAATACAAAACCTTTCAATAATAGATGTAAATTTTTAAGGTTCCTTTCATTACATTTTTACTCTCTAAATAACAAAAGTTTTTCAATACAATCATATTGTCTATGCATAATTGGAGGTTGGAAAACACAGGGTGTTATGATTATGAGTATATTAATTATTATAAATTGTAATAGTTTATTAAATACTGCACCAATGGGTTTTATGTCTACTCTATGTACCTACATGAAGATAATTTCTAACAAAAGGTTCTTAAATACATGGAATTCGTTACATTGTTGGTGCATACGAAACAAAAACTTTTCATAAGGAAATAATTGATATGGGACAATGTGTTTTCCAACACTACAAATAATGTGAGCACTTTTTTGTTCCAATCATATAAAGAAAGCAAAATGCCATTTTTTATGTACAAAAGGGTTGTTCTAAAATTTAAAGGTGGAGTTTCATTACATTCTTGGTTCCCACATGATACAAAAAAAATTCATAAGGAAATAATTGACAAGGGACAGTGTGTTTTCCAACATTGCAAATAATGTGAGCATTTTTTTGTTCCAATTGGATGAAGAAAGTGAAAATCCATTTTTATTGTACCAAAAATTTGTTGTAAAATTTGAAGGTGGACTTCATTATATTGTTGGTGTGTACAAAACAAAAAAAATTCATTAGTAAATAACTAACAAGGGACAATGTGTTTTCCAATGCTACAAATAATCTAATATGATGTAATATGATGATGATATGTGTAAATGATGTTTATGAATGTTATGATGATATCTATGATATGATATGATGGATGCAAATGATGTATGATGTGTATGTGATAGCATAATGGATGCTTATATGTGTTATGGGATGTTTATGCAATGTTATGATAGAATGAATGTAAATGATGCTACAATGATGTAGATGTTTATAATGCTATGGGATGATTGCTTTTATGTTTATGTGAAATGAATGCAATGTAATGATTTGTGAGATGTTTAGAATTTAACTAATCTATAAATTACATATAATGGAAATGCAATGTTATGACATGTTTTAATGTTTCCCATAAGATATGCAATATTAAATATACAATGTCTTGATGGTTTCTGAATGCAAGGTGAATGCAATGATGGTAATGATCTAGTTAACTATCATGGTACCATGTTAGCGCAAAAAGTAAGAGATAGAAGGAAAAAAGAGATTCCAACAAGACATGAGACGATGATGATGATGATAATGATTTGCTTGCCAATGAGTTGGGATTTTCAAAGGGCCAATTACCTTATGTTTGATTACACACATAAGTATGATGCATCAAGGTATACAGAACCAGGATGGCGTTGTACCTAGTGTGATGGACTTTGACTTGACAATCAAATAGGAGTATTCTTGTTCACACCTAGCATACAGGAACTTATTTAGAAATGCAATTCAGATATTTGAAACATCTCGGATCAAAACATAGAAAGGAAAGCCTTCCTATGTGGTCAACAAGATACCTAAAACATCCTCCCTACATCTAAACAAAGCATATATGACCAAGGTTATATTACTAAAAATCCAACAAGCACAGCAGATAAAAGATAATGATTGTTGCCCCATTCCTATCTCTCTAAATCCTTTTGTTCATGATATCATCGAGAGGTCCTTGGAATGAGTGCAATAAGATAAATCAAAAAACAAAGATAAAGCAAATAAACAAGCTAATGTTCTTCAATACTGCTAGCCAAGACTAAACTATAGTGATGCCTGATGTTGATGTCCATTGTAGGAAGGATGCATCCTAGGACATGACAATATCAAATGATTCGATATGGGACTAATTGGATGATAGGCTATTCATACAAAGAGTTGACTAACTTGTTTACGTACTGACCTAGACTTGAGACTTTGACAATTGAGTTTTCACTTTTAACTTGCTAGACTTGTTTCTGATTGTTTCACCAAAGATTGAGGGTGATGACAATTTATTATGGATGATTGATTATTGCGAGTGAGAGCAAGATGGGACGGATGGAATTTTTCAAATATTTGGATGTTTTTGGTGTTTTGAAATGTTTTGAGGTTGTTTTTGGTATTTTTTAGATTTTACAAAAAAAAAAAATTCACTGTTTTGGGGTTTTCTGAGATTTTGACCAAGAGACTAACCTAAAGACCTATCCTAGGGGCCCCAAGGGTTGATCAACAAATTAGCCTTGCCTACGTTATACACGCAAAGACCACGTAGTTCGACTGACTTTGACTTGATTATTGATGAGATATGAACAAGATGGATTACCAATTTATTATGACGAACTCCGAAAGGACTAACCTAAGTGTCTTGGGGGATGATCATAGATCAACCTTGCCTATGTTCAAAGCTCAAAGATGACATGGTTCTACAAGACAACTCTGTTTTTGGACTTTTTTGACTAACTTTTTGACTTGTTTTTAGATTTTGACATTTTTTTATTTTTTTTGAATTTTCTTGGTTTTTTGAATGTTTTGGATTTTTAAGTTTATGATGTTTTGGATTTTTTGATTTTTTGATGTTTTTGGATTTTCTAATTTTAGGGACCTCAAGAACATACATGAATCTGATCCGATGAGGATAGGCCCCCAGTGTGATGCAATAGTCTACTCCGATAAAGGAAGGACAAACTGACCTTGAGAATGGGTCGAGTAGTACTAGGAGGGATCATGACATGAACATAGGACCAAGCTATGGTGTTGATGCCAAACAGATGATGGATGTTGATATGGAATGTGATGGATGATGGAAGTGTAATGGATGGATGATGCAGAACAAGCTATGAAGATCCTAGTGGATGGAAAGTGCTTATTTACACGAGGCACCTATTTACCTGGTTTTCACCAAGGTACTTTCCCAAAGTGCCACCAAAGTGGTTTTCACTAGAGTACAATTTTTTTCTCTTTGTACTGTTTTTTATCCTTTTTCTGATTTTTTTGGATTATTGTTTTTTTTATTTTTTTGTTCTCACCAAGACACCTGTTTGCCATGTTTTCATCAAGGTGACCATTTTTTAGGAATTTTTCTATTTTTATTTTATTTTTTGGTTCTATACCTTGAAAGATTTAGGCATAAATATTTTTAATATGGGAACTATTCATGGGCTCCTATAGAGGCTAACCTTCGGGTGTTGATAACTGATATGCCCCTAACTTGTATCTCTGGGGTGATCCCACAATAGTGGTTTACAATTTTTGGCCAAACTGGACACTAAAATAAAAAAAATTTAACTAAATATTCACTTTCGGGCACCTATAGCGGCTAAACCATGAGGAATTTGAAGATGATGAAAACTAGAGTTTCGTGAAATTTTGTCTATAGATTCTTTTTCAGAAAACAACATTTTTAAAAAGTGATGCTCACCGTATAATGCATAATTTTTTTTCCATGAAGGATAAAATTATAATTCTTTCAAATTTAGATTTGTAACTCTGATATCTAGTGCTTCCACTTGGTTAGATAGTTTTTTATTGAATATTTCTTCTTTAATAAAATTTTGAATTCAAACCAATTATAATTCAGACATAGCGTGACCGTATAACGTGTAACTTTTTTTGTATGTATCAAAAATCATTTTTTTCTTTGTTAGATCAAGGACTTCAATATCTGGTGCACTAATATTTTTAATTTTTTTTTTTAATAATGTGCTATTTTTCCACATGTGTAGAACATAGAGCTTGATTTTTAGTGAAAAACCTACATTCATGAGAAATAAAAAATAAATATAATAATAAAATTAAATTTATTTAAAATTATAATTTTTGGGAAACTTATAGTAAGGACTACATACTTGAATTTATTTATTTTTAAATGAATTCATTTGATCCCCCAAAAGGTAAATCAAAAGTGGTTTTTTATCAACATTTTGATAGGTGTAAAGGAGACTATGTTATAGGTATGGTTTGAAACTGGCGGGGTTCTATCCAAGGGGGTTTGATTTAAGGTAGTTTGATCAAACCCTCTTCAATTGTAATTCTTTAAATGGAACCTTTTAAGGCTTAAATCATTATATTTTCTAAAAATATGTGATTTCAGCAAAAATTAGTTCCTCCTAGAAATTGTAAACCAGCTTTGTGGGATCACCCCTTGCTATGATGACAAATGGTCCGAGCCAGTTGGGTTCAAATTTTCCTTTGATGTTTGGGTTTGGGACATTCTTTTGGTTCTCCTTTAGTACAAGTTCTCTGACCTGGAAGGTCCTACTCCTAATCTTCTTGTTATAGCTCCTTTTGAGTTGGTTTTGATAGACTTTCAAATGATTTAATGTGTCCATATGCCACTCATCCAGTAGCTCTAGCTCATTTAGTCTTGATACTTGGCATTCTTCATCTGTGATGAGGTTTTGCAGTGATATTCTCAGTGACGGGAGATCGATCTAAATGGGTAATACTACCTCTAATCCATAGACTAGGGAGAAGGGGGTGGCACCTGTTGGTGTGCGAATGTTGGTTTGATAAGACCAAAGGGTAGGATTTAGCTACAGATGCCAGTCACAACCTACGTTATTGACTGTCTTTTTGAGGATTTTCAGGATGGTTTTATTGGTGGCTTCTTCTTGGCCATTGCCTTGGGGAAAATATGGAGTGGAAAAATGATGTTGGATTTTGAATTTTTAAGTAGATCACAAACATCTCGATTCTTGAAAGATGGCCCATTATCTGAGATAATAGCTTGGGGAACACCTATCAGCATATTAAGTAGTTTAGGATGAACTTTGATATCTACTTTCTAGTGATGTATGTCATGGGGATGGCTTCCACCCACTTGATAAAGTACTCAGTGATGGTTATGATAAACTTGTGGCCATTAGATGAGGTGGGGGTTATCTTTCCAATGAGATCAAGTCCCCACTACAAAAAGGGTCATGGTGTGACAATAGGATGAAGCTCTTGATCTAAAGCATGTATGAGGTCTACATGCTACTGACATTGTAGGTACCTTTTGATGTAGTCATGTGCTTCTCTTTCTATTGTAGGCCAATAATATCCCATCCTCATCAATTTCTTGGCCAAGGTCATTCTGCTCGAGTGTGAAACACAAATGTCATTATGCACCTTAGTTAAAGCGGTCAATGTCTCCTTAGTGTTTAAACAACATAATAGGCTTCCTTCTATGCTCCTACAGTAAAAGGTATTTCCTAAGATGACAAACTGGGATGCTTTCTTAACAAAGGTTCTTTTTAGGCTTGAGGGTAAGTCAGTAGGTAGGACACCTATTCACAGGTAGGTATAAATTTCATGGTACCAGGGATCACCAGGACCAATGATTTCACACACAAATTCTGACTTTGGTACCTCGAATGCATGCACAAGAAGTTTCTTTTCCAAGAATTCATGTTTCAGGATGTTGTGAGGGATGTCTAGTAGGGATCAAATCATTTCCATGGCATCAACTACTCTGTTGTTTGCTCTAGGAATCTACTCAAATGTGATATCAATGAATGATTATTTGAGGCTCTCTACCAGCTTTTTGTATGGATTCATTTTATCATCCTTTATCTTGTACTTTTCATTCAGTTGGTTTATTATCAATTGGGAGTCTCTATATACTCTCAGGGCCATGATGTGCCACTACACTGCTATTCTAAGACCTATGGTTAAAGCCTCATTTTTTACAATGTTATTATGCAGGGGAATGCCAATTTGTAAGATCTAGGTATACAGTCCCCCTATGGGGTGATGAAGAAGACACCAACTCTTGATCCATGCTACATGTAGGAAGCATCAAAGTAGAGTTTTCAATGGTCAACTATGCTAAGATTGAAGATGGATTCATCTAGAATCTCTGATATGAGTGGATTCTCTGAATACATGGGTGCTTCTGCAAGCTGATTTTTGATTACTTGCCTTTGATTACTTTTCATTCCATGTACTCGATGTCATATTCAGATAGAATCATGACCCACTTGGCCATCCTTCCTATAAGCATTGTCTTTGATAATATGTACTTGAGGGGGTCGATTTTGGCAATGAGTTTGATTTTGTGTGCCCCAACATGTAATGTCTGAATTTTGATGAAGCAAACACTACTGCTAGACATGATTTTTTGATGAATGAGTAGTTTAACTCATTCCCAACCATTGTGTGGTTGATGTAATAGATGGACCTCTCTATCCCATTTTCATTGTGCTAAGCTAGAAAGCATTGAGGGTTGTTGTTGTTGGTGACACACAAAGGATTAGTGGCTTTCTTAGGATTGGTGTCATGAGGACTAGCAATGTGAGTAGATATTCTTTGATTTTGTTGAAGGATTCCTCACACTTGTCATCCCACTTGTACACTACTCCCTTGTGAAATAGGTGAGAATATGGATTTTTTTTATCTTCCAGTTGTACTATGAATTTGCGGATGGATTGAAGCCTGCCTTGGAGGCCTCTCAACTATTTCAATGTTGTGGGTGCCTCCATCTCAAGGATTTTTGTTACCTTGGTGGGATCTATTTCAATACCCCTCATTGACACTATGTATCCTAGTAGCTTTCCTGATTGTACATTGAAGACACACTTCTTTGGATTTAAGTGAACCTTGTATTCCTCCAGCCTGTCAAAAATAGCACTCAAGGTTACTATGTGATCTCTCCTCTTTCTAGATTTTTCTAATATGTCATCAATGTAATCTTCAAAAATTTTGTGGAACATTTCATGAAAGATTAACGTCATGGCTCTTTGGTAGGTGGCTCCTAATGAACCTATTTTTTGGTCTAGTTTGGGTAAAATCTATAGTCTATTTGCTCATTGATGTCATGGATTTTGATGCTTAAGTGTTGGTATTGGCATAATGTTTCCCTCAAACCATTGACATTTGACATTACCCTATCTCTATAGGATTTAATGATATTTGGCATAATGTGTGGGTCATCTATGCTGATTTTTCATGTGATTAATGAGTGTTTCTTAGAGTGGCTATTGATGTGCATTTATTATGTGTACTAACATTGGACTACAAACTTAATTCATCAAGTTATGGAGGACACCGCTAGCTAGGCATGAACCATAATGTCCAGCTGAGGAGCTACTCCAGGTCAAAGGTAGCCGGCAACAGAGATTCTTCATGTAACCAAATGTAACTGACTTGAAGTGGACCTTAATGGTCGAGCATGCATGGGTGTTACTGTTGTGTTGAATTTTCACTTGTCTCGCATGTCTTCCCGAATTCCATGTGTGTGTAACTATTGTCACTCCACTTTTCCTTAATTTCCCTAAATGGTGTCCTCCCAGTCGTCGAGTTTAATTCCTTGTTAGTTGTAGTATAAATAATAATTTTATGCTCCTTCTTTAGAAGGTTGCGCAATTCTACATTGTACTCTCATTTTAGTGATACAGATACATCACTCTTTGTATGCACAATTTATAGTGAATGAAAATAATTTTTTGAGTTTGAACATTTGAGTTGTTGTTACTATAGAGGATACTTATCCAAGGGGGGCCACTTGGTGAGTAATTTGTTCTCTTAGCTTAATAGTAGCTTAGTATTACTTGTCATTTGATGCTTAGTTTGAAATATAGCATTGATTGTTCCTACAACCACTAGAAGTCCATTATGTGTATGTTCCTACAGCCAAAGTAGAGGAGTAGTTCTTGTTTGTTGCTCAGATATTTCATTCTCACTTTTCATTTTAGTTCAACATAGTTGTTGGTTGATGCTTAGTATTCACTTTACTTCCTTTCTAGCAGTTTACTTTCAGTACTATGTTTCTTAGTTGTAGGACGCAATGACTACTTGAGCTCCTAGTGCACATATAGTGCTGACCCATTTCAAGTTCACGTCCTTGGGTTGACAAGTTAAATGCACCTTCATAGTGGTTGAATGACTATTTAGGTTAGATGTCCAATCTCTGAATTGTGGTCATAGAAGCCCAGTTATGCAATCATTGTAAGAGGCAGACATTTTTGGCACCATTATTGGGGATGTTGTCAAGCTAGGAAGTTTTTGGAGTCATTGGTAGTTTTGCTATAGTATTTTTGGAAGTTGTTATTAGCATAATCTCATGTAGGAAGTAATGACCCTCCTGATTCTTTACCAATTTTTTGTGTGAGTTGACTAATAGTGGGTGATACCACATGCATAGAGGAAGGAGAAGGGATGCTTATGGGAGATTTCTTCCTAACAATCCTCATCCATTCCAGTTAGTTGAGTACTAGAACTTATCAAAAGAAGGGGATCCACACCCCTTTGCAGACACATATCCTAATTTGACTAGTTCTAAAGTATCCTCAGAAGATCAAAATCAACTTGAGAACCCCTTTGTCCTTGAACCACATCAAGCAGGCATGGGTGATGCAAATGAAAACAGACAAAACCAATTAGCTTTTCCTTTTCCCATTGCCATCATAATGAAGTTGACAAAATTAAGAACATCCCTGACTTAGCAGTCCCCAAGTTCTATGGACTTGTGACAGAGGATCCTAATACCTTCTTATTTGAATTTAGCATACTTTGTAGGAGTTATGATTATACTATGGATGCCCATAGGCTCACGTTATTTTCCACCACTTTGAAAGAGGCTAAATTAATATGGTTCATGAGCCTAGGTAGAGATACTGTGGAAACTTGGGAAGATATAAAGACAAAATTCCTTGAGAAATACAAGGAATACTATAGGGGTAGTGATATGAGAGTAGGAAACATTTTCAAAATGCAGCAAAAGAAGGATGAGAGCCTAGAAGACTACATTGCAAGATTTATGTATTTCCTACAAAAATATCCACACCATGCACTTAATGATGACTCACAAAATTTTATTTTCCTAAAAGGAATCAATGAAGGTTGTATTGTTGCTTTGGATATCATGGCAGGAGGAGATATCTCCCAAGTTCCTTGGGAAGATATCAAGAAGATATGCTAGAATTACTCCAAGGAAACTTCAAAAAAAGGGAAACCTTATCAATCATCCATGGGTAAGTCAACTACCAGTGGAGTTTCAAGAATGAAGATCACTAATTTGCTGGTAGACTTCAAGCAAGATATTATTAACAATCTAGCTACTCAACTAGATACACTTCAGGCCAAAAAGAAGCAAGAGGAGGCAAAAATGATGTTGACATAATATTGTCCTCACTGCAAACAAAAGAAGAGGGAATGCAGATGTAAGATGGTTGCTAATCTGGAAAGTAAGAAAATTCCACCAAAGTTCAAGCCAATTCAAATTGAAGAAGACCAAGTCTACTATGTTGCACAGAGAAATCCCTAGGCTCCAAGACAAGGTATGCCACTAGATCCACTATCCTATGTTGGACCATATTTTAATTCTTATTCATCTGGAAACAAATAGCAGCCCCCATATCCACCCAGTTATGGAGGATATCCACCACATCCTTGGAGTAACCCTTCAAATGCTTGGCCTATCCACCAGAGTCCACCTCAGTGGTAGCAACCTCAGGGAAATTGGTAGCAATTTCAAGGGCACTAGCAACCACCTTCAAGAAATTTGTTGCAAACAAACCAATGGAGAGGAGGGAAACAATGGCCTACCTAGAATACCACCTACATTCAGCCACCTTCTCAACCCCAACAACCTACTATAATGCCTCCACCTGCTAACCCAAATCCTAATGCACCTAAACCAACCTAGCTACTAGCTCAACCCACACCCAATCCTAATAATAAACAACAGTAGTAGCCTATATATTCTGCTAATTCAAACCAATTTCCTACATATGTTGTGAGTGTAAGTGATATCCATTTGCATTTAGGAACCAAGTTACTAGCCCCTTCCAAGCCCATCATTACTGAGCTTTCAATGGAAGAGGAGGAGGAGGAGCCTCTAAATGATCCTATCCAGCCAAATTCACCTAAAGGCCCTGAACCAGTCCAAGCCAAACAGACTGAGGAAGAACCATCATTCCTTCAGAGATTGGAAGTTACTAAGAAGAAGGAAGAGGAGGATGCTACTTTTGGCATCTTGGATTAGCTAAAGCATATGTGTGTTCAAATACCCCTATTTCAGGCTATAAAATATGTTCCAATCTATGGAAAATCCATTAAGGAAGCTTGTCTTAAGAAGTCAGGAAGGAAGAAGAAAGACCCAACTACAGTTCATGTGGTGGGATAGCTAGCTGATATCATGTTGGGAAAAGTGACTATTCTCAAGTATAATGACCCAGGCAGTCTTATGGTTGCAATTGTCATAAATGGGATTCAAGTGAAGAATGCTCTGATTGATTTAGGGGTAGCAATCAATGTAATGACCAAATACAACCTGCAACAACTAAACATTGCAAGCATGAGATCTACTCCTACTATCCTACAGCTTGCAAACAACTCTACTATTAAGCCTGATGGTGTAGTGGAGGATCTTGGGGTAGTGTTAGACTCCTAGGAATATCTAGCAAATTTTATGATTCTTTCTCCTAAAGCCACATTAGGCGGGTATCCCATTATCCTTGGAAGACCTTGGTTGGTAACCATAGATGCCTACATTAGATGTTGGTCAGGTGACATGACCATTTCAAATGGAAGGAGTAGTAAAATGTTTGTTCTTTATCCACCTGCTTAGCCATCTCATGATGAAGAATATTATGTATGGCCACAAGTTGCTGAAGAGGCCGAAGAAGTTTCTATGGGTCATTCTTAGAATTTCAAATTTTGCAATTTTTTTGGAGTGCCAAATCTAGCCTGGGAGCAGTGGTGAAACAATTAAAAAGCATATCAAAACTCCTCTAATGACCATGAAAATGAACATAAATATTCAGTTCTAATAGGAGAGTATGCTTGTCAAACGGTTTGTCATGAAGTTGTCAGAATTGCAAATATAAACTCCCAAAGTTGCTTAGCATTTTCTGAAAATTACCACTATCAAGCTCAATTGAAACCTTCCATTTTCCCCTTTTGAAAAATATCAAATGTGATCTTGGGAAGCTATAACTTTGGATATTAGCTCATTTAGGCATGGTGAACATGTGTGCAAGATATTTTTTCACAAATCATATTCATTCATGAAATATCAAACATCAAAGTTGACTATTTTCTAGCTATTCTAGAAATGCAGTTTCCAAACTGTGTAAAATCCATTTGGATTCGATCTTGGAAAAATATCAAACGATGTTCTGAAGCCCTAAAAATTGACATGGAAGTAGATTTTGGTGTAGATAGTCAAAGGCACCAATTATTTTGTTATGAAACCCTTTCAATTGTTTAATATTTACCCTCAAAGTGGGCCACTTTAACAGATTTTTGACTATATTGACAGCAGATTTTCTCAAAACCCTTCAACTTGTTGCTTTGAAACTTTGTTAAATCAGATCGTATTAACCTAAAAACTGGCATGCACACTCCCATATGATAAATGAACATGTTTGCAAAGTGATTTCACTTGAAATTGAATAGATCCAAAATTATGATTTTTCAAAATGTGCTCCTGAGACTGATTTTTCAACTGAGTTTTTTGACCATTAAAATCAAATTTTTGAATATGAGAACCTAAAATTCATGTGAAATTTTAGGCTCTAATAGTGGCTCCATCTGGGGATAAATGATTGTAAAATAATTGCAAGAATCCAGACCTCTGGGAGAGCAGACCCAAAGTTTTATTTGTTGAACAACAGATTCAAATTCCTTTCTTGTCATGAACTGGTGTGTTTTTAACAAATCTACACCTCAGCTGATGGCACAAGGCCACCAAAAAATAGAGGCCCCTATTTTCCTCTATCAAACACCTTGCTTTGATATACTTTCATCAAATCCTTCTCAAGAATATTCATGCAACCAACCCTGTCACTGTTATTGGAAGTTAAAACTTCCAGAAGATCATTGTGTTCAGCTTGACCCAAATTCCTTTCACCATTCTGCAGTTCATATCTTCCATCATCATGAAAAAAAATTTGTCATCTTCACCATACAATGTGTATGCATATTCAATGCAACATTTCTCATTATTTTGCACATTATCATGTACTACAAAATGATCTCTTGGCTGCACTGAGAATTCATTATCGGAATGCTTCTTATGTAAATTTGAGAATTCTATCATATCAACATTTTTTGAAATAATCAAATCTAAAAGATATTTTACTTCCTCCATATCACTAATTGGAAATGAGACAAAATTTTGATCTACACAATCATTATCACGAATATTTAAATCAATTAATGTTGGAGATGAATTTTTGAATCTTGATGTGTATGTTTTATATACTCTGTTGCTAATAAATCTAAACAAAAATCACTATTGAGTGAACAGAACCTGGTATCCACATCATTGTTGTTGTATTCATCACCAAAAAGTGGCAATTCAAGTGCTTTGATCTCACATTTAATTGTCTCATAAATTGGTACATCATTTTGATTATCAGAAAACACTTCATCTTCAACATAAAGTGGATTTGAAAACACATAAAATTGGTTTTCAGGCATACCTTGGTAAAATATCATTTGATCTTCTATCTTCTCATCATATAGTGGATTTGAAAAAAAAATTGAACCATTTTCAAGTGTGCCAATTTCTTCCTCTTCATGGTTCTTATCTGCAGCTGGAGGTATTGTTTGCTCATTGTCAAATGGATCCACATTTTCCATTGCTTCTTCTTCTTGATCATCGCCAGAACTACAAGAATCATCTTGTTGTAGATCAAAATCTAAATATTCAATAGATCCTTCATAACATACATTGTCACAATCTATTATGCAAGGGAGAATTTCTACATCTTCGTCTTCCTCATGCAAGCTATCATAGGAATCATTTTGACTTGCACTTGTCTCATCTTCTATTGGTTGCATCGTCTAATCAATGTCTCTGTCTTCATCAATGATGTCACAATTGTCTTCATTCCTTTCCTTATCTATGATTTCAATTAGCACATTCACTTGGTCAAAAGTGACCGGTTTCAGTGACTTAGGCCAATTAATTGAATAGGGCCAATATACTTTCATGAACTACTCAATAAACATGGATCTGTTGAGCCTATAATTCATAGGTATTTGCATATAGATTTCTAACATTCTGCAAATCAAAGAATGCCTAGATTCTCCTCTATTTCTTCTTATGTCAAGGAGGGCATCCAAAATATTTTTGAAACATTCATCATTTTTAGATTGTTGGTTCCAAGATGTACCTTGTTGTAGATTATGACTGACGTGTCCAAGTGGGCTGGAGTTGTGTTGCACTTGACATTGATCATATTGATAGCCTTGATAGCTTACCAGCCTTTGTCTAAGAGGGACTCAATAAGCACTTACTTGCTTTGATAGTTGTGGCGAATGAATTTTCTATTGCGCATAAAGTGTATTACCTTCATTGTGAAAATTCCCAATTGTATTATTAGGGGCTTGAGGGGTCCAATGCCTTCCTACATTTTTGTATTCATTCTTATTGCATAATTATCTTAATTGTAACAGTTGTTGGTCCAATTATAGTGTTTCTTTCTTCAATTGCAGTGTTTCTTTCTCCACTTGCAACCGTTGCTTTTTCAATTCTTTAATTCCTCTTATCAACTGCTACCATTCAAAATATTCTTTTGTTCCATACAAAAATTTTCTATCCATTCTTATCAGGTTTTTACCAGAGTCGCCACCTACTTTTCCAAAAGTAGGAAAATGATTTTTTTAAATGATTTTCCCCAGCGGAATCACTTCTTTTTGAAACTTCACAAATTATGAATCTCTCTTTGATGACTCTATATGATGGTCTTCAATTGGACATTCTGAAATATTCCCCAGTAGAGTCGCCAATTTGTTATCTCTCAAAAATGCAGGTGAAATGCCTCAAGAGGTTGCCAATCTCTTGGTACATTTTAGGGTAATAGACAATGCCAAATGGTTTAGACCTTCTTCTCTTTAGGTGCTGCTAGACCTAGGCGGGTGTACCTATATGAATAAAGCATACTTAAAGTTGTATGACTTGATTGATTTGATGAATCTATTACAATGGCACACATGTAATAGATGAAAGCTTGCTAACTATTCCTACTCCTAGTATTGAAATTGAGATATGGATGTTTTAATAAGATTTTATGAAATTCTAAAATATGAAAGGTGTGACTAGTGCCTACTTCTGTTGGGCTAATGGAGTCAAGAGGTAAATAATATTTGTGTCCTATTTTTGGATACAATTCAAATTGTTTGGCACATTTATGTTTATAACTTGTATAAACAGGCAAGAGTGTAATTATCAAATTCTTCTTAATAATCCAAATGTCCTTTTCCAAATTATTGTGATTAATTAGAAGGATTTAATCCTATCTTGTAGGAACCAATTAACTGAACCACACAAGAGCAGCAAGTGTGCTTTGATAAATTGAAGAATATCCTTGATATTTCAATTTGAATAATTAGGAAGTGACAACCTTGGAGACAACCAAATACAATTTTCAAAGAAATTCAACAAACAACTAACACCATAATTGGATCACCAAATTTATGCATTCTTCTCCATTACATAATTTGAAAAGATTTTACAATGTACAGCATGATATTTATTTCAACAACAGTTCACCCTATCCAACTACCTAACCTACTTGTTTCTCCTAAATCTAATCTAATTTCATTTGAAATATATACATTATTTTAGGGTTACAACTCTTCTCAGCATCTATCTGGTACAACTCTTCCTTTCGGTGCAGCACTTCAGAAAATAAAATATTTAATTAGTTGCCTTTTGGCAAATTAAATATTTTTAATCTTTGTTAACTTTGTCTCCATGAAAATCGCTTCGCAATAAGCTTTAATTCCTTTGTTGGCAATCTTTACTTTTTCACTCCAAAAAGTAATTACCCTCCTTTTAACTCCCTTGGTGAAAATATTTCCCTTCCTCATGAAGGTGTTTTACTTTTGTATTTAATTTGTTCATCTTTATTCAACAAAAATAATCACCCACTTCAAAGCTTTTTTTTCCTTTAGTTTTCTCCATGAAAATTTACTTTCAATCATTTAAAATATTCTAGGTAAAATGATTACCCCACCCTTGGTGAAAATATTTCATATTTCAATGAGAATATTTTACTTTATGAAGAAAATATTTTATCTCTCTGTCTTCACCTTTATTCTATAATTTCTCATTTTATTACTCCTGTGATTTCATTCCTTTTGGATTTTACCCATATTGTATGGATAGAATTCTTTTGAATATTTATTTCCTCCTTCAAGCTATTGGCATGACAAGCTCTCATTGATAAGACTTTAATCTGACTTTGATTCTCTTGCCAATAATTTTCTTCATTGCTTATTTATTTTCCAAATATTTTACAAAGTTTAAAATTTATAAAAAACTGAAATATTTAGGGTTTTGAAACATCCATATTCATTTTAAAACATACCTAATGTTTTAAAATATATGGCATTTGAACTTTAGAACTTGAGAAATAATTTTTCAATTTTGGCTGGAGAGCAAATAAATTAATTTCACTGTGGGCACAAAGAGCATCCTAGTGCCATGAAAATTTGTAAGTGACCGTGATCAATTATTTTGGAAGCGGGTTTTTTACGGATTTTGAACAACTCGCCAAATCAAGGTACTTCCTTTGTAAACTAGCCCTGCCGGAGCATGTAGCATGTAACACCCCGCCAAGGAAACCAATAAAAAACAAAGTATTATGTAACGAATTATCCGAATAATTTTTTTTTAAAACATCCGTACATATATACAAATGTCTAATGGATTCCAAGGCGACGTTACTTATACATTATTATTAAGAACTTCACAACATAATACTTAAATTATTAAACACAAGTACATAACATATACAAGAATGATCGACTTCCATAAACTTAAATAGTTCAAGTTATTTACATGTTTAGATTACATCCAGCGAGATTCCCATAAATCTCAATACATCTAATGATGTTACAATGAGTACACTCATATACATGAGATAAATATACAATAAGGTAATGATCTCCTCATATCAAATATCTACATCCGAATACGATCTACGTCCAGTGTCACGATCATCGAAGTATTAAGAACCAACTACAAGTACAATGTTATTAGTAAGAGTATCCAATGAAAGTGTAGCACGGTTTCCACCCAACCACGTGGAACCCGAAGGTCCACTCCCTCCGTGCTAGGAGATAGTGAGAGGTCCAAAAGACAATCAACCAAAGAACAATGAACATACAATACATTACATGGCTGACCTCACATAATGACATGACCACATCATATGCATTCAGTGACGACCACAATATAATAGACAACTCAACACAAGAGACTACTATCATGTTTCAGGACAGAGTGTCATCACATAGTTGTTCTAAGTTACCCTGGTGAATCTTCCTAGACTACCGGCCCTCTTCCAGAGTTACCCTGGCAGTCTCTACTTATTCCCGGCCCTTAGACAATCACATGTGGAACCGTATTACCTTTCAAGAAGACAAGGTAAACGACTAATCCATTCCAGGCCTTCTCAACCTACCCTTAACCTATAGTAGCATTAAGGCACTAGGTGAGGCATTAGATTAATCTTTATTATTTAATGAGTCCCATATTTATTTATTATAGTTTTCACTGAATTAAACGAAACCCATGATAGGTTACCCTGGCAACCGCTTAGGGTTCCGGCCCCTATCACAGGCCACTCTTCCTAGGAACATGACTCAATATAAAAATACAAGGACAACCATGATACATATTTGAATGAAACCATGAAAGAACATATCTCAACCATGACACAACCTAAGAAAAAACATTTCAAATACACCATCAGGATAACAAGTAGCTCATATACGGCTAAGACCCAAAACAGATCAATGTATAGGAAAAAACAATGTTCGTACTTCAAAAGTTTACATCATGATTTCTACACCTAGTCTCTGGAAACTTGGAAATTCACAATCACAAAATTAAGATATTCAGTCACAAAGCATTCTTGATACCAAATCATAATAAAATCATAGTTTAAATAACAACCTCTTCTGCACCGTTAATAAGCCTTGCCAATATAAATAAAAATGGCACATTAGTGCTTATCACATACTTATCACTAAAAAAACTTTATGGACTAAGTACCATAAAAGATAATCGATTATCATATTCAAATAAAGATCTTGTTTATAATTTAATTAACTTTAAGATTATTCTTTATCAAGAATAAAATAAATTCTAATAATTTGTTAATCTGCATACAAAAAGGATAAACAATTTAAATATAAATATATATATATATATATTTGTTCACACTGATTCATTGTGACAATTAAATCTAAATGATTAATCAAACATCAAATAACATTTATTTAATCATTTATCTACAATTATTTTAATTATAGTACATGCACTTTTCATGTAGAATTTGATTGAGAAAATAAAACTTAAATAAGAGTCATGTAAACGACTCATCATGAAAAATATCGAACTCCAAATATCTCAGATCTTAAATTGGCAGATCCTTATTGCATGCAATTGAGTTTTAGATAATCTACAAGTTAACCTACATGTGTCGAGAACTTACTCTATGGATTCAACAAAATTATACACTCTTTGTTTTCTACAGATATCATGTTTAACTTTCATGCATGTGTTTCATTTCTAAAGTAAACTCTCAAATGCAAGAAAAATAATATTGATTTTATCGCAAAGATCTTCACACAGTAAGAGTAAATTATTCAATCTGCAACTCTTACTCCTTATATTTGTACGCATAAAGAAATATCCTAACATTGGCAGGCAACACTCAAAATCTAATAGAGATGATTAATTGAATTTTTCCAATGAGAATTGTGTCGATACATCCTGCCTTAGGATTGATTGTATATACATAAACTTCTAATCAAGTTGTCCTGAGAGTTACTAATAATAGAAAATTTGGGTGTATCCCTTAAATCTTCTAGAACAGGCGCTATCTCTATCAGACATTATTCAATTGTATGGAGTATAGGTAGTGCAGGATTTTGGAATTAGTATTACCAATATGAAAAAAAAATCATATCAAGAGCAGTATTATAAGCCTCTACGGACCTCTATGTTCATGTGCTGCATCAGTAAGAGGCTATAGATAAAGTCAATGAAGTTCATTGACTCTTTTCACCTCACCTTGATCTAATGTTGATGTTGCGTAAGGAATCACTTACAATTTAAATACGGAGGTTATTGGTGATATTAAATGAAGAAGTCTAAAAACGCAAGCTTGCACCAAATCAATATTTCAGACAAGGACAATTGTTAAATATACCATCAAATTCCAAAGCCATCCCCAACTTATCCCAGGCCGTCTCCTAGTAGTTTTTGCAATGTTATGTCTTGATAGTCAGTACAATGGCTGAGCGAGTAAGGAAACCAGGGTTGAAATTCTAAACAGGGATTACATTAGCAAGGAGATGATGGAATAAAGAAGTTACAGAGCAGGACGAATTCAATATTATTAGCTCCCAAAATCTTGGATTTATTGAAACCCTCAAGGGTGCATCCTTCAATGTAAGTTTCACTTGTGCTTGAGGCACATGCAGACAAGCAGGTTTAGCGGATGAGGGCTTTACATACCTCACACCTCAGTAATCCTTATTGCTTTACATATATGGTTGATCATTAAGCATGCGCAGTTGACCTCCATGTCCGTGTTGGCTATCTAGGGGACACCCATGACCGATGGTTCCTAAGGATCATATATGAATATAGATTGAGTATTTCCAGAAATACCATTTTAATTCCCTGTTGGATCCTAACAATATTGCGATTTTTGTTCATTCTAAAGCATCTGTACAGAAACAGGCAGATGTGGCGTGGTGCAAAAGTAAGGAGATCGAAGAAGACGAGAAAGTGAAATAAACCCCAAGACGGAGGTATTTGGTGGAAGACTTAAAGCCCAATAGCTATGTTTTACATATAGCTAAGTGTCACAGACAAAATACAGTAATAAAGGAGTTTGAAAGAGCAAAGAGAGCTCCGCTGGTGACTCAGGAGAAACTTCAGTTTCAAAAATAAGGCCAAAAAAGTAGCAGATTCGTGGTACCTACAAGCTCATTGGTGCATCCAGGAAATTACAAATTATACAAAATAGATATCTAAATCTGTGTTATATTCCTATAAATGTTTTTCGATCTTGATTGTACTCAACATATTGAAGAATGTAATGATAATTAAGAAAAATACAACTTCCTAAATAAAGGATTCCTAAATTGGTTTCAAAGACAAACGCATAACCAACAAAATCCCAATTTCGTACAAAAATCCTAATTCAAAGCAATGGCTTAAATTTGATAGTAAATGAGAAATAAAGAAGTTTCAGAAAAACTCAAGATGATTAACTTCTTTGTCCACGGCGTAGACTGCATGGATGGAAACTCCTTAAATTAGGATAACAGTATATGTACAGTTTTATTTACCAAAATAATCTTGACAAACTTTCAGTTTATGGAATGAAAGAAAGAATTCCTCGAGACATGACCATAACCAATGCTTACAGATATTAGATTACTTGCAACAAATTAATAAAGTACTCATTTTTCCTACGCTAAACAACACTGTCTAGGTCTAAACTCAATTTACACTCCAGTCAAGAATTTATACCTAAGCTAGTGAATACATTAACCCAATAAACAACCAATAGTGAAATAAAACGTTTTCCAGTGCAGTTCCCAATTTCCAAGAAAGATTTTAGAATCTCTTAATTAAGAAATTGCAGAACAAGGAAGAAAACCTGATTAAATAGCAAAGTTGGATTGAGGCAAGGTTGAAGCTCCTCTGAACTCTACTCAAAATCACAAAACTTCTCAAAGAATTGGCGTGCAAATCCTTTTTCTTTTTTTCTTTTTTTTCAAGCTGCTGCCATGCAAAATACTTCCCAAGAAATGCCGTGAAAGAAAACTGCAACCCTTAAAGGCTAATTAATGCCATTTATTAACTCAAGTTATAACTTATCTAATAGTAATCATGCCTTCCCATAATCGCTCATGCAGTTATAAATATCTAAGATATTTTAACTTTTGAAAATAAACTATTTTAAAATACTTGCTTAATTTAAATTAATTTATTACTTCTTTTTAATATTCTAATTTTCTAACTTCAACTTTACATTGAAATTTTATACAAAAACATTTACCAACCAAATTTATTAGATGAACAAAATTCCAACCAAAACCTAACCGTCAAGAAAAGTTGAAAAGCAAGATCACAAACGATATCATATTTTCAAATATTTTAAACTTATTCAAAACAACTCTTTTAAAACATAAACTTTTCACAAGAATCTAGTTAACACAATTAATTCCACAATTACATTTAAATAATTATCTTTTTCAAAACTAGCATTCATTTTTAAATAATACTTGTTTAATTATTTTAATGAATCAAATCTTACTCGTAAACATTTAATCAAATATTTAAACAAATAAGCCTTTTATCTAAATTAAACAATAGTTTATTTCCAAATAAATTAACACAACAAAATCAACATGACAAAACAAAATGACAATGACCACAGGCGACAATAGGTTACTCATTCAACGAAGAATGATGGTTAAACAAGGACCAGACACTATCTCCGAATCAACATGATTTAATTGAATTAGGGTACGCTCAGACCTGACAAGTAGGTGGAGCCGATACCCGATACCTGTATCTGCAGAAAACATCAATGTTATACATATCATCATATATTGAAAAACACACCGTGAAGAAGAATCGCAATGCAACAGGATACTCACAAGTGAGTAGTGCTACATTGTCTTCTTCACCAGGACTGTCATGCATCATTAAATCATAAACATCAATCACATCATGATAACCACATTAAGACTCAGAAACAACATATCTGATAAATCATCTACAGAGTTTAACAATTAACATAACAACAGTGTCGTAACTAGAAACAATACAATATAGTATCTGAAACAGTTACATGACTAGCAAACGAACATAAACAAACTGACTCACATAGTAGCAACTGGAGGGGTACTACATAGCAAGAAAAATAAAATTTTAAATTACTGAACCAAAGAAGCTCAACATTTAACAAAATTGAAATTGGAGACATTTGAGGCCGAAACACCAATTGGATTGTTCTTAGAATTTCAAAATTTGCAAATTTTTTGGAGTGCCAAATCTATCCCGGGAGCAGTGGTGAAACAATTAAAAAGCATATCAAAACTCCTCTGATGACCATGAAAATGAACATAAATGTTGAGTTTTGATAGGAGAGTATTCTTTTCAAATGGTTTGTCATGAAGTTGTCAGAATTTCAAACAATAAACTCCCAAAGTTGCTTAGCATTTTCTGAAAATTACCACTATCAAGCTCAATTGAAACCTTCCATTTGCCCCTTTTGAAAAAATATCAAATGTGATCTTGGGAAGCTATAACTTTGTATATTAGATCATTTAGGAATGGTTAACATGTGTACAAGATATTTTTTCACCAATCATCTTCATTCATGAAATATCAAACATCGAAGTTGACTATTTTCCAGCTGTTCTAGAAATGCAGTTTCCAAACTGTGTAAAATCCATTTGGATTTGATCTTGGAAAAATATCAAACGATGTTCTTAAACCTTGAAAATTGACATGGAATTATATTTTGGTGTAAAGAATCAAAGGAACCAATAATTTTGTTATGAAACCCTTTCAATTGTTTAATATTTACCCTCAAAGTGTGCCACTTTAACAGATTTTTCATTGTACTGACAGCAGATTTTCTTAAAACCCTTCAACTTGTTGCTTTGAAACTTTGCTAAATCAGATCGTATGAACCTGAAAACTAGTGTGCATACTCCCATATGATAAATGAACATGTCTGCAAAGTTATTTCACTTGAAATTGAACAGATCCAAAATTATGATTTTTCAAAATGTGCTCTTGAGACTGATTTTTCAACTGAGTTTTTTGACCATTAAAATCAAATTTTTGAATCTGAGAACCTAAAATTCATATAAAATTTTAGGCTCTAACACACTCCATAGAGATGCAGGAAGGTATACCAGAAAATGTGATAGATGTCAGAGGATATGTAGACCAACCAAATCTGATGAGATGTTGTTGTGCCCTCAAATAGTGATCACTCCTTTTGAAAAATGGGTATTAGATTTTGTGGGACCAATTGATCCTCCATCAAATGGTAAGTCTTATATATTGGTATGCACTGATTACATAAAAAAATGGGTAGAAGTCAAGGCCATGAAGCATGCAAAGGATAACAAAGTTGCAAAGTTTCTTTATGAGGAGATTTTCATGAGATGGAGTTCCAAGAGAAATAGTGACTAATCAAGGGCCACAATTCACATCAACCCTTGTTGCAGCACTGGTGAATGAATATAACATCAAGCACATAAAGTCTACTCCTTATCACCCCAAGCTAATGGCCAAGTTGAGGTGACAAACTAAGAAATTGAAGCTATTATGACCAAAATGGTGGCATTCATAGGAAAGATTGGGCCAATAGATTACCCGAAGCTATTTGGGCCTATAGGACAACATGGAAAATAACTGCAGGCTTCACCCCATTTCAGTTGTTGTATGGAAAGACCACCATGATGCCAATTGAATTTGAACAAAAAACTCTGCAGAATGCAGTGGATTTAGGGATGGACATTTCTAAAGCAAAAAGAGAAAGAAGATTCATGCAGCTAAATGCTTTGGATGAAATAAGGAGAGTAGCCTTGCAACATACTAAAGTAGTACAGAACTAGAGGATCAAGTGGCATGATAGATTTATCAAAGAGAAGAAGTTCAAACTAGGAGATTGGGCCTTGCTCTATGGTTCCAGATACCAAGATAATGTAGGAAAATTACAGACGAGATGGCTAGGACCCTATGAGATTATTGAGGTCTTTTCCAATGGATTTTTCCATCTTACCACCATTGACCCTATCCAATTTAAATTACTTGTCAATAGTCATCACCTCAGGTTATATCATAAGCTAGCTTCTAAAGAAGAATTCCTATAGCAGTTCACCCAGCACTTAGAGCTTCCTATAGCTGAAGGCAGTGGACCTAGTGTCCCTCCTTTGGCCTAATTGAGGTACGTATTTTTCATAATAAAGACTTTCACTTATGTGGAAGTAAATTTCTCCATTATCCACCCATCCACCCATTTGTACCACCTTTCTCTCTCTTCCATCAGTTCATTTCATCTCATTCCATTCCACCCCATCTTCATTCATTGCTCAATCCATTTTCTAGCAAGGTGAGCATTACTTATCCATGATCTTTTCAATAAATCTTCCAGACATTTAGGTATGTGTGCATTAATTTCTATCTTTAATCATCTCTTAAGTACATTCATTTAATCATTGTACATTAGCATAAGTATTCACATAAATGTCATTATTGCTTGTCAATCACTACTCCCCATCTCACATGTGTGGACACATATCCAAATTTAAGTTGGGGGGAGGGAAATAAAAAAGATGCATATATTTTATTTCCCATGTGTCAAACCATATTAGGTTGCATCATAATTTTAAAATGAGAGTATTGCATGAGTGAGATGACAGTTACTGCAACCGCCAATTCTTCCTATCATAACTTCGCTCTATAACTTATTTTCTTGCTATTATTGCCCTGTCCTAACCATGAGTTGCAAGAAAGAAGATAAAACAAAAGAAAGAAAATAAAGTCAATGTGGATACTATAGAGAAGCACAAAAGTTGAAAGGAGTTGTAGAGAATTTGTTTGATTGCAAACAATGGGAGGTGGGTTAGTTTGAAATGAACCCACAGTGCATGATATCTTATTATAGGATGCACAATGCCTGGTTGAATTTCAAAATAGTGGATGGATAGACTAATTTTTGAAACTAGATGGTTTTGATGAAGGCATTGCCTTTGAATTTTCCCAAAAAAATTTAGAAGGAAAATCCACAATAAAAGGGTTAGAAGTTGTAGCAATAGAGGAAAGAATTGTTGATGGTTAAAATTACCCTGTTTCCAAAGATGCCAAGACAACTAGGGTTGAATTCGCAGAGCCAAACGATCCCCCATTGACCATAGACAAGTAGGGAAAAAAAAGAATGTCTTTGCCCAAGCCATGGAAGAAAATAGCTATGTATGTCATCAAATACATTACTTGTGATGGTGGCCAGTCAAACTTGCATTTTGTCCACTTCAATCTTTTGAACCACATGAGGCACAGGAGGAGGATGAATGTACCAAATGTGTTGTACAATATTCTCTCAATCATGGCGGTCAAGACCCAACAAGGTAGAGATAATTTTGTTTCCCATCATTTCCTAATTAAATTTCTCATTGAAAAATATCTGCATGATGTTTCTAGAATGGATTGGGAAGATTTTATTAAGGTTGATCAAGATTATCACCAGGAGGAGTCTATCGATGTTGAAAATTTTCCACCTAAGGCCATACCTCAATCTCGTAGGTTTGGCAGGAGGGTAAGCACAACAAAAGCCATTCCTAGTGCTTCAAACCCTGGTGTTGGCTCTAGCGTGAATCCTCCTGTAGCTGAGGAAACCATTGAAATTAGTTCTTTTGGAACATAGCACTTAGAAAAAGAAAGCTCTTCCTCATACTCTAATGATGATGAAGTTCGACTTGAAACCCTCATGAAAACTAGGGCGTGGTAGAGGGAGGTAGAAACAAGAAAAGGAAATGCTAAAATACAGCTTGTGGAAATAAAAGTACCAAGTCCAAAAAAGAGGAAAGCTAATACTATTCCTACTAAAGCCAAAAGAATATGTGAAGGACCTACCAGGAAATCAAGACCAGCCAAGCCTATCCAGGAAAACCCTAAACCTGATGAGACCCCACATGAAGACCCTGAAGCTCCAATGGAGCATGTGTGTGACAAAGAAGGAGAAGGCATATTTAAGGGAGCAACAAACATAACACTAGTTGATCTTGCTAGCATTGTAGAGGAATTGGAAGAAAATCAGAACTTCCTGCAGCATAAACAAGGGGTCCTATAGTATGAAGTCCTGCAGCAACAACTAGAACTAGAGCAGGAGTTCCTGAAACTGCAACAAGAGCAAGAGTCCCTATAATGAAGGGAAGAAGAAATAGCACCTTCACAGCTAGAGATAACTAGAATGCAAGTCTATGCAAATAATGCCATATACCAAAAGGCTGGTAGGTATTCATAATCTTCCTAATTTTTCAGTACATGTAGCAATTTTGAATCTCTGGACAAAAATACAAAGAAGGGAGGAAGAATGGAAAAGGGAAAAATAGAAGTTAAAGGAATAAATTCAAAGGAAGGATGAAGAAATTAAGGAGAAAAATGCAGAAATTACTACCTTGAAGCAGAGGGTAGATGATATGGCAGTTTTGACACCAAAGATTCTAGAATGTAGAGAACCCTTGAGGATCTATGCTCTACTCCTAAAAGAGAATTATCTATGTTTTAAGATGTCAAGACTTTCCTCAAGTTTGAATCCTTCTGTTGATACCCCTATGGAATTTTTCAATGCTTACAGGATTGCCTCTCTTGAAATGAAGAACTTGTTATGTGAATTTTATTTACATAATTATGCTATCACAAAAGACCATGAATGGAACCCATTGTTGTATGTTGGAGATGTTCAATTGAGAGCATTCATGTCCTGGGTGCAAAATGAAATTAGTTGGGGACAACAACATGATTTTTATAAGTAGTTGGAGTCTAATATCCCCTTACATGTTAGAGCTGAATCAAGTAACCCAAGGGATATTTATAGAGAATGGCATAGAATGGTACTCAAACCAAGCTATGGCAAGAAGATTATGCCTTGGATTGAGGTATCTTACATCGAGTATGAGGTAAAAATAGTAGCAAAAGAGGAAACCATGAGGAGATGTTTATCCCAGAGACAGAATAGTTTGACTGATGAGCTGAAGCAAGCTGAGTCTCATTCCATCCACAATTATGTTGCAGCATTGAAAAGAATTGAGAGGCATTCAGATTGGAAGAACTCAAGGACCCCTTTGGCTTTCCCTGACTTTTCAACCACCCATGCTCATGTGGCTTGTTCCAAATTTTAGATTTTACTAGAGTGATATTGCTACAGAAAGGCAGAGATGGGATAGATTTGATAGATTAGGGGGATTCTATAGGGATCCTAACTCACATACTATGGCCACTGATGTTGGATAGCTCTTTGTTGTAAATTTCAGAGCTTTGACCAAGAAAAAGAACAACTCTTCCCCTACTGGAGGACTAGCAAAACATTAGGTTGGGGGGAGTGATGAGCCTAGTTTTTGGTCTAGTTTGGGAAAAATATATAGTCTATTTTCTCATTAATGTCATGGATTTTGATTCTTAAGTGTTGGTATTGGCATAATGTTTCCCTCAAACCATTGACATTTGACATTACCCTATCTCTACAAGCTTTAATGATATTTGGCATAATGTGTGGGTCATCTATGTTGATTTTACATGCGATTAATGAGTGTTTCTTAGAGTGGTTATTAATGTGCTGTTATTTTGTGTACTAACATTGGACTACAGACTTAATACATCAAGTTATGGAGGGCACCGCCAGTTGGGCATGCACCATAACATCCAGTTGAGGAATCATTCCAGGTCAAAGGCAACTGACAACAAATATTCTTCATGCAACCGAATGTAACCACCTTGCAGTGGACGTTAATGATCAAGAATGCATGGGTGTTACTGCTATGCTATCTGCACTTGACTCACATGTCTACCCAGATTCCATGTGCGTGTAACCCCTGCCACTCCACTTTTCCCTACTTTCCCTAAATATCCTCCTCCCAGTCATGGATTTGACTGCCTTGTTAGTTGTAGTATAAATAATAATTTGATGCTCCTTCTTTAGGAGGTTGCACAATTCTACATTGTACTCTCATTTCAGTGATACGGATACATTGAACTCTTTTCTTGCACAATTTACAGTGAACGAAAATAAAGTTTTGAGTTCGAACATCTGAGTTATAATTAGTATAGATGATACTTATCCAAGGAGGAACACTTGGTGAGGAATCTATTCTCTTAGTTTAATAGTAGCTTAGTATTACTTTTCATTTGATGCTTAGTTTGAAATCTAGCATTGACTGTTCCTGCAGCCACTAGAAGTCCATTCTGTGTTTGTTCCTATAGCCAAAGCAGACAGAGTAGTTCTTGTTTGTTGCTCATATCTTTCATGTTCTCACTTTGTATTTCAGTTCACCATAGTTTTTGGTTGATGCTTAGTATTCACTTTACTTCCTTTTTAGCAGTTTACTTTCAGTATTGTGTTTCTTAGTTGTAGGATGCAATGACTACTTGAGCCCCTAGTGCACATACAGTGTTGCCCATTTTAAGTTCATATCCTTGGGTTCACAAGTTAAATGCACCTTTATAGTGGTTGAATGACTATTCAGGTTAGATGTCCAATCTTTGAATTATGGTCATAGAAGCCCAGTTATGCAATCATTGTAGGAGGTAGACAACTCCAGCATTATTTAGGTTGAATGTCATCATGTTCTAGTAGTAGGTCCCCCATGGACAAGTGAAGGTCATTTTGTTTTGGTCTTCTTTGGAAATCATTATTTGGTTATACCCAGATAAAGCATTTCATGTCTTGTTGTCATGTCCACTATCATGTCAATGTTAGGAAATGGGAAATCATCTTTCAGACATGATTTGATTAGATCTCTAAAATCCGTGTAGATTCAAATGCCCCCATTAGGTTTTGAAACAGGAACCAGATTTGACACCCATTCTAGATAGTCAATTGGCCAAATGAATCCTACATCAAGTAGTTTCTTCAATTCCATCTTGACTAAAAAAGCAATCTGAGGATGCATTTTCCTGAGTTTTTTTCTAACGGGCTTTGCTTCAGAGTAGACTGCTAAGTGATGAACCACAATCTTTGGATCAAGCTTGGGCATGTATACATAGCTCCATGCAAAATTAACCTATCTCTCTCTCAAGAAGGCTACTAGGAGCTCTTGTTCTTTTGATAGTAATGACTCTACAAAGAATGTGATGTGTAGGGTCTCCTTTGTTCCCAAGTTAACCAAATTGCATTTTTTTATAGGACTACTATTTTTTCCTGATGGAGAGCTCTAAGAGGAAGATTGAATCCCCCATCCTCAGGTGCCTCAAAGAGGTTTTCACAATTGTATGCATCCTTTCTTTTTACTATTTTCAAGTTGGAGAGTGCCACAGTGTGGTTTTCACTCAAGGACCTAGAGATTATTCTCAGTTTTTTGCTTTTGCAACTAAGGGATTCAATTGTTTCCCCATAGTATGCTTGTGTGCCCAAATCAATGATGAATCCAAATTTATGATCTCCACATGGAATATTATCCTGCAATCTCATGAATTTTGAGAGTGCCTCATCATTTTTGAATTTGTCTAGAAGTGGTGGTCCTTGTTGGTCATAATCAATGAGTTGTGGGTAGACTAGATAGATTTCATGGTTTTGGTTTTTAGACTGCTAGGATAGGGTGCTAATCATGAGTAGGGAGGTATCTTCAAAAAGAATTGGAAAATCAGTTATGGGGTCCTCGTCACTACTGCATACATTAGTTATAGCAAAGATGAAGTTTTCTATGACACGACCAGTGGATACGGGTAGGTGAAGGGTGGTTGTTGATTGCTGAGGAGGATTGTTGACCTTTCTAACTAGAGAAATTTGGCCACATATGGTTATACTCAGAGGGATACATCTAAGGCCAAGATTTTTCAGTCACATCTCAGGAATAATAAGTATTAGAATCTCGTTATCATTTTGGCCAAGCTTTTTATTTTTTTCATAACCCATGGAAAGCATCATTTGTAAACCCTTACTGTTGTCATCCATAGGTAGATTGGTTGTTGGTCTATTATCTTGATACAGAAGATGGGATGGGTCCTCTTCTATTATTTCCCTACCTAGATACCCCCAACTTAGGAAGTTGGAAGAGCCTGTTGTGAATGTTTGGGATGATGAAGCATCCTTTGATTATGGTTGTCCCCATAACCTAGGAGATTGTGGTAACTCTCCTACCATGAAAGCATTCTTTGGGATTGTATATTGTCCACATCCATTATCTTGGATAATAACCTTGATGTCGGAGATGGCAGGGATGGTGGGTGTCTCTGTCGTAGAAGTGGAAGTGAGAGTGGTTGGGTCAATGTATGGGGTGGATGGGCCCTCATCATTCTTTGGCACTTGGGGGATTTAATAATATTTGGCCTCTAGGCTTTTGCAATAAGAGAATGGTTCGAGATCCCCATGTATAGTGACCTCCTAACCTTGATATGTGAATTTGACACATTGGTGGAAGGTTGATGCGACTACTTGCATCCCATGAATCCACAAGAATCCCAAGAGAATATTGTAAGGAAAATCAAGGTCAAAGACTTAGCAGGTGGTTTCCATTATTGTTGTCCCCACTTGGATGGGGAGTTGGATAGTGCCCTGAGACACTCTCTCTTGATCATTGTATGCCCTAATAGTGATAGCCTTGCCTTTGTCAATGGTATCCTCAAATATTCTTAGATTCTTTATTAGCTTAAGGGAACAAATTTTTAAACCTGCACCTCCATCCACGAAAAACCCTCTTAACCTTATTCTTATATACCAAGACCTCCAAATGGAGTTCACAATTGTGAGATGGTTGGGTGGGGAAGTCTTGATGAGAGAATGTGAGAAGGTTTGGTGTAATGATATTCCCAATCATAGCTTGGAATTGTTCAGTATCAAGATCCGCAGAGACACTAGATGAGGCTAATGCTTCTTCAAGGATCTTTTATGGGATGATGATATCTTCAGTGACTCCATGATGAAGATATGAGCTAGGGTTCTTTTAATTTGATCAATGGCATTATAACCGCTAGGAATGGATCTTGGGTTGGAAGTAGGTGCTCAAGGGGGATGAGATGACCCCGCAATGGTGATTTTCCCACCTCTTGTGGTGACTCCACAATCAACATGGGCTCCCTTGATGGTGATAACCAAGCAATACTTGTCCATGGATGCAATGACATGGTCGTATACATGGTTGACACTTTTGAATATTCCCTTACCCTTATCATTATTTTTGTTCCCTTTATTATTGTGATTTGGCATCGAATTTGTGTATATTTTGAGGTTCTCATTTCTTGGTGGTTGCTCGACATTTATGATTTTTTGATCAATGAGGTCCTAGATTAGGTTTTTTAACCTCACACAACTGTTAGTGGTGTTCCCTTTAATTTTGTGAAAATCACAAAGCTAGTTTTCATTATACCAGGGTTGTTGCACTTCTGGTTCTTGGTAATTCTCATAGGTAGGAGCCTTGATGAGGTTTTCATTTATCAATTTCTTCATGATGACCTTGAATGGTTCTCCAAGAGTCATGTACTTTCTCTTGGTGGGATTTTTGTTTCGTGGGGGTGGTCCCCCTTAATTACTTAGGTTATTAACCTGAATGTTATTTGGTTGGTGTTGAGATACCGCATTAGTTTGGGTGTTATTCTGATCATTGTTCTGCAGTTGTTGATAGGTTTGATTGTTTTGCCTCAGAGAGTTAATCATGACCTTAGCATCAACCACACCATCATTTTATTTTTTTTTCCTTTCCCATGTGAGAGGTTTCTCATTATAGCTATAGGATGGGTGATTGTTTTGTTGTTCTCAATACATGGGTGTCCCTCCTTGTGAAATAAGGGCTCGTTCAATGTTATGTTCCTTAGGGATCAATTGATTGTATCTAGTGATCCCTTGTACCTTGAGATGGAATGCTAAGACTCTGTCGAAGTTGGAGATGATTGTACACACTTGTTGTTCTTTTGGCATGGCCCATTTTCTCCTATTGGCCTTGGATCGCCATCATTGTAGGAAGGAAGCAAATCATTCGTTATTTCCTTGTTTAAGAGTTGATAGTTCTTCGAGAATGACATCCATATCGCTATTAAATGCATAATTTTTCATGAATGCGTCTACAATCTCTTGGAACTTCTTGATGCTAGGAGGAAGGTGAGAGAACCTCTCCATGGCATGGCCAGCCAAACTTCTAGGAATTAGCCACATCAGATAGGTATCGTCATATGCAACTTCCATGCAATGAACTTGGAATTCCTTGATGTGATCTTCAGGGTTTCCTATCCCATAGTATTTATCAAATATGGGGATCTCAAGGAACAGTTTCATTACAAGACTACTATTAAATGGATAGGGACACAATTTGCTAGGTTTTTTTATGGTTTTCCCTAATTGAAGTTCAATTACTTGTTGTGAGAGTAACTTGATTTGTGTTGCTACATCATTATGCAGATCAAGGGGTTGGATGAAGGTGTTATGTGTTGGTTCACTTGTTGGATGGATGGGTGGATTGGTTGGTGTGTTGATGGATGGTGTTTGCACATTCTGTTGTGCCAAGTATGCCTGTACTTGTTGTTGTATCAATAACACTTACTATTGATCTTGTTGTTGTTGTGCTAATAGTGCTTTTCATTGAGCTTGTTGTTATTGTTGCACCAACAATGTTGGTTGTTGGAATGCTAGTTGGGCTCCTTCTTGCTACTCTTGGTATTGTTTCAACACTTTTTGGTATGCTTGTTGTTGAGCTGCTTATTGTTGTCTGAATTATTGTGCTTGCGCTTGTGCTTGTGCTTGTGCTTGCACCTATTGGGCTTGGTACTAGGCTCAAGCTTGCGCTTGTGCCTGTGCTTGGGATTTTTCTTATGCTTGGGAAACTTCTTGTTGTTGTAATAGGGCTTGGGCTTAAGCAGCCTTTTGTGCTTGTTGTGCTTATTGTGCAGCTAGAGTGCCTTGCACTGCTTGGGTGACTTGCACTGCTTGAGCGGCTTGTACTTCTTGAGCGGCTTGTGATTTTTGAGTGGCTTGTGCTTCTTGAGCAGATTACACTGCTTGAGCGGCTTGTTGTGCTGTTTGTTGGTTTTAGATATGTTGAAGTGTCTTTTGATAGGCAGCTTGTTGAGCAGCTTGTAATGCAATTCTATATTGGCTTGATACATTTTTGTTTCTTGTTGGAGGTGGTGATGGTGGTAGCGTATTTTGTATAGTTTTTGTTGTTGTAGTGAGAGGTATCATCATATTGATGATTGGGATTGTGGTGGTGGATGGTGTGATTGATACTCTTGGTCCATGAGAGACCATGTTTTGAGATATTTGGGGGATGGTTGATGATGTGACGGTGGTGGCTTGCATTATCAGGATGGTTGTCGTTTGTTGTTGTGATGTTGATGACAAGATATTTTGATTAGTGATCAGGAGGTTGATTTGATTTTGTTGATTGATATTTGGTAAAGGGGGAAGCCCTAAACCAAGAGATGATGTGGATATTGATGGCAAGGGGGGGAGTGGTGGAAATTTGAGTGGCATACTCCCTTGAGGGAATGATGAAGATGTATTGTCAAAGAAGCCCCTGGTCCAAATATGTCCCCTTCTCCTTGTGAGGTTATGGGGAGAGGTGTTGCATGAAATGATGATGATGGGTCATTAGGATCGTGAAAGGTGAGGGGGATAGATGAATGTAATGGATTTTGTGGGATGGATTGCCGCAAGATGGTGTTTGCGTCCAACTCTTGATTATTCACAAGGGGGAATTTTTGTAATGCATTAAGAAATGTGTTCCCTTTGTTGACGATGGGTTGAATTGGAGCAATGGATGATGTGATTTGGGAGATGGATTGAGTGATTCTTTGGAATAGAGGTGTAGATGAGATTGGGGGCATGGATGAAATTGGAGGCATTTCCCCAAAAGGTGTTTCCACAATGGTACTCACATCAAAATTAGAAGGGAGTTTAGCCCCTTGTTTTGCTAATTCAAGCATGTATAATGAGGGATCGATTCTTATCATGATGTTAATGATTCTATAATTTTTTGGGTTTTTGGACCATCTCAGTGATTTCATCTTGTGTCATTCTGAAAGCATTCTTAGTGATATCCTCTACTTGACTTTCCTCTTGAGGATTTTGTGATGATGAAGGAAAGTTAGTTAGAGGATCGCTTGATCCAATCATATTTATCTTAGAATTTTTTTTGGCTTAGGTCACTTGAAGTGGATGTTTCTTTGTTGGCTTCCATCTTCCTCTTGTGTTGAGATCTAGTTTGCACCATAAAATAGGGACCAATTTTCAAGAATGTGGGAGATGAATCTCTAATTCTTTGGATTGATCTATCTTTATGTACAAAAGAGAAATTTTAGGATAATTTAAGGATCAAAAGTATGATGGTGACATTAAAGATGGATGATTAGAACTCTTGAGGAATCTTGAAGGAGATGTTAAACTTTAGGGGTTTGGATTTTTATGTTTGATTTTGATTTTGGGATTTAGTTTTGATTTTATTTGGATTGGATTTGAACTCATAAACTCTAAGAGGTTAGATGTTGTCGTAGAGTGAATTTTTCCTCAAGATTCTGATTTGACTAAGTGTGAGAAGAAGGATTCATCTAAACACACCTAACCAAACAAGATAATTTTTTATTGGGTTTTGATTTTGGATTATGAACTCCTAAGCCCCAAGATGTTGGATGTTATCAAGGGATAAACTTATTCACAAGATTTGATAATTTGACTTAAATGTGTGGAGAAGGATGCATCTACACACATCTAATCAAACAAGATGATTTGGATTTGTTTCAAATGATTTTCCCAAAGTTTAACATGAAGGATTTTTCCAAAATTTTCAAGAGTTGATGATGAGGTGATTTTGGCTTGATGTTCAAAGATGGATGAAGGTTTGATTTTGATCCTATGTGTACCTAAATAGACACTTGCTTACTAGACCTCAGTTTTGAAGAACATGCTTTACTCTAGACAAGGTGTTCAAATTCCTGAAAAAGATTTGGATTTTGTTGACAAAAGAACTCATACAAATTTGTATTATTTCTTGAAGCTCTTTTATAAAAGTTAAAAATAAATCTTCTCCTGAATTTGTATAGCATTGAGAGATGCTTCTGGTGATCTCTTGGACTAAGAGATTTTACCTTTGGTTTCTTGATCTTGATCTTGTGTGAAATCATTTGAGACACATGTGTGGGATTCAATTGTCTTTAGTCTTAGTTTAATGAATTCTTTTTAAAACAAACACTTCTTGATTAGGTTTTGAAACTAGATGTCTAATGTTTTAATTTCTTCTTATCCCACAAAGTGTATCATGTGGAAGTCAAGGAAAACAAAGCAATAGTTACCTAATGTTTACTTTAGTAGGATAAAATTAAGATGAAATTAAAATTCCTAGAAACCTCTAAGGATATGAATCCCAAGGGCAAGCAAGGGCATGTTAATTTGTTCAAGGATATTAGCTTCTCTAAAGGGTTTAAGATTTTATGCTCATGTTAAATGTTTTTTTCCAATGTTTTCAATCAAGAAAAGTGTTTTGATTTCAAGAACATATACAACCCTATGGATATTTGATACAATATTTGTTGAGTCCCCACTTGGACAAGAGTCCCCACTTAGACAAGTCTAGCTAGGCTTACTTTTAGCAGATGGTTAGATGTTTGACCCCACTGGCTCCCCTCAATGGCTCAACACTTCTTTTAAGGAATCCAAGCATCAATACCCATGAATCTCCCATGGCATACTTTCCATCTCTACTAAAATCCATAAAAGTGTGGGGTGGCTTCAAAATGACCGTTCTTGCACCAAAAAATAGATAGGGATTTTGGCCTTTCTATACAAGGGTTTTAATGTGGGCAATCTATTCATGGGGGGCCATCCATGTGGCAAGAGACCATCGCTTTCCTTGTCAAAATAATCCTCATGATATTTTCCTTTGTTCCAATATCCACACTTATATCTCGAGTGGAAGTCACTTGGCTTTAACATGTTCTCTGTTGGGTCATTCCCTTGGGTGAGTACTTTTTCCCAAAAGGCAGGCCCTCTAAGGTAAACAAAGAGAGAGAATGTACACAATATGCTCCACTCACACTTGCAAGAATTGTTGAATTTTAAAATCCAAATTGAAGTGTGTGGGTAATTATTTATGCAACTTAATGTCACCAAGAGGCCTTTTGATTCTTGAGATCATCGTGAGGCTTGAGAGAAGCGCATACATCCCCTTAATGATATTACTTTGAGTAACTAATTACAAAACAAAGAAACACTTGTTCATTTTAAGTCCACAAAGCAATGATTTGATTATTTTTAGTGTACCAAAAGGAAAAATGAGAGTTGATTGTTCAATTTTTAAGTCCCAAAACAAAATCTAGTAAGTTTGTCCTAATGTTCTTTTTAAACCCCTTTGTAGCAAAAAATGAAATGTTATTTTTAGAGCCCAAAAGAAATTTAGTAGGTCCTAAGAACATGAAAGATAACAAATTTTTTAAGAGAAATTGTGAGTTCTATAAGAGTGTTAAACAAACACTAAAGTGTTCAAAAACACTTAGTATCATGAGAAAGTGATGTCAGCATGCCTCTTTTCTCCTTCACCTTTGATCAAGCCAACCTACAAGAAAACCAATTAGATCTACAAAATGGAGGTCAGAAAAGCAAGTAATAACCTAAATAAAAAGTGAATTTCACTTTTTCCTTCCCTTCAGTGGTGGAGTCTACACAAGCAGTGTAGTTTGAAGCTATCCAGTGATGCTATATAGCACCACTTGTTAGTCAACATTGTTATGTAGCAAGGATAGAGAGTGTGATTGTGTCACTTTTTTTATTAGTAGTGGAGTTTGGAATTTGAAAATTCCAGCGTGTGAAAATAGAACTAGCAGTGTTGTTTAGAAATTTCAATCTCAGGTGGGAAAGACAAAGCATCGTTGTCTAGAGTTTGAAGCGATGCTATATGGCGATGTTAGGATTCCAGTGGTTTTATATTGTGATGTTGGTCTACTAGCGGTGCACTTCCTTGTAGACACAAAAAATAGAAAAATCATGGAATTTTGATGGAAAAGCATGATTTAAACTTCTGGTTTGCCCTCCTTCTAGCACCAAAATGTAGAACCAAGATCCTAATACCCGCAAGAGACAACAAATAAACACATTAGAAGATTCAAATGCAAGTTAAGATCAAATTTCCCTATAAATCCCATTTAACCATGTTCAAAATAGGAATGAATACAAGAATATAATGAAAAAGCAATGAAATAGATTGAATCCTATTAAGAATATACAAACTTTTGAACTTATGGGGGAGTTGGTGCCAATTTGATGTGGAAATTGGCCCTTTCCAAAATCCTATCCAATCTCTTGATGATTTGATGATGATTGATCCACTTTATTGAAGATTCAAGTGTGCTCCAAGATGAAAAACCTACATAACCTAGCTAAGACTTGATGAAATGGATGAGAATTACAATGCTTGAGTATGGATTTGAGTATAGTAAGTTTTCTCAAACTATGGATGATGAAATGAGGAAAAAATCCTCTTATTTATAGAAAGACAAGATGGAGAAATGCCCAAAATGAAGCAATGTGGGACTAACTTTCAACCAATGTCCAAGTGCCACTTGTCAAGAGATGGACGAGTGAAGTATGTGCACATTTTGATGAATGTGCCCATAAATGCATAAATTTGAAATTTGAAAATAGTGAAATAACAAGGTGGATGAAGAGTCAAATGGAGTAATGGCCACTTCGTTCAATGCAAAAGGACTTGTAAGATGAAATAAATGTCTTGTTGGAAGGACTAAGTCCACTTGGAGGGATTTCAAATTTGGAGGAATATTCCCCTATTATGCTATGTTGAGAGAAAATAGGGATTTAATAAATGAATTAAATCTATTTTCATGTGCAAGTGGCAAAAGCTAGAGGATGGGACATGGATTATGATTACATTAATCAAGGGTTAATTAATTTAATGAGGGATTAGATTATGTGACAAATTTGACTTAGATTTATGGGTTGATTTAAATCAAAGATGAGAGAAATGTGATTTCAAAGATAGAAAAATAAATATTTGTTTTATTTAACTAAAGAGGATAATTAGTTAGATTAAATTAAATAAGGTTTTAATTTATTTAATTTAATGAGATGACTTTAGGGATTAATTAAATAAAAATTGATTTATTTAATTAAATAAAGGAGCTAAGGTTAATTAGATCAGATTGATTGATTTAATTAATGAGAGAGAATGACTTAATCAAATAAATGATTTATTTAAGTAAGAGAGGAAAATTGATGAATTTAATCAAATAAGGGTATTCGATTAAATGGTTAGACTGAGGGATGATTAAGGATGAAATGGTGTTAGTATTCGGGATCAAGTATGTAATGCCAATCAGTACATTTTACGTGTCTATAGAAAGTGAAATGGAATTTTTACTATACCAAAGAGTTCTAAAATTTGAAGGTGGACTTAATTAAATTGTTGGTACATACAAAAAAAATCTTTTAATAAGGAAACAACTGACAAGGGAAAATTTGTTTTCCAACACTACAAATAAGGTGAGCATTTTTTGTTCCAATCAAATGAAGAAAGTGAAATGCCATTTTTATTATACCAAAGAGTTTTTCTAAAATTTGAAAGTGGAATTCATTACATTATTTTTTATTAGGGGTAAAACAGGTTTTGTTAGGACCCAAAACCCATTACAGAATGGTTTTCCAAGGACCCATAAACCTATCAAAGAGAAACATGTTACAAATAAGATAAGGCACATATCAACAATAGCCCAATAGCAGCCACAGAAAGAAAAATATGATTGCATAGGTTGCATCATATAAACAAGCAAGGGATTGAGATCCCTTTTTGACCTAGTTTTAATAGAGACCAAAAACCCTTAGATACCCAAGGAACCCTCTTGCATCAGCCAGGCATCAATAAACCAGCCGCTCAGGGATGAAAACACTAAGCCAAGAGAGATAACCAACTTGATGGTGTAGAACACTACCAATCCCCTAAAAAAAAGCACCTGCAAATCCAACAACCCCACCTCAATAGGGGAGTTAGAGAGAACAACAGACCACTGGAGCACATCAACCAACTTGCAACAATACCCCACAAGAAGCACCAACCCCAACTCCACCTCAATAGGATGGAGCTCCCCTCTATAGGAGAGGAAGAAGTGAGAGCCAAACCCTCCAAAGTCATCACTCATCTTCCTACACATGCTCCACCTTGATAGGAACCAATAGAAGATATATCTCCCCACAAAACCTGCAACACCCGCCTCCACCTCAATAGAAGAGGGCTTTACCTCAATAGGAGTAGTCTTCGCCTCCATAGAAGACAACGATTGCAGATTTAGAGGGTCAACTTTTAGAAGGGAGGGCAGTCACATCCACCTTTGGTAAAGCAAGGTACTAAACCAAAAAGGAGAGAAAATGCACTTCAACCACCAGAGAAAAAGATCAAAACAATTGAGCCATAAGATTAAAAAAATAATACAGTTTAGCCCACAAAATATCTATGAACCACAAAATAGAGAAGTCGTTAGTCTTTTAACCATAGGACACCAAAGAGTTGAATCTAAGGCCAAATCCATTCTAAATAGAGCACAAGAACATAAAGGCCTCCATCCAAAACACCAAATCACCCCTCAAAAGATAAATACTAATCACCAACTTGGGGAAGCGCATGACCCAATGGGCACACATAAACAACTTCATGTTAGAGATAGTAGAATCCCTACCCTCTTCAATCCTAGAACACCCATCCCCAGCAATAGGATCTGCAAAGGATAAGAGAGCCCAAACGTAGCCCAAAAGGGACAAAACCTTCCTAATAGCAGAGGACCCAATGACATAGATTTTCCAAAAGCATAATCCTAGTAGCCACAGGCAACCAGAGAGAAAAACAATGCATCTCCACACAAGAACACACTAAAAAAAAAATCAACAGAGCACCAACAACCATAAAAAAGTGGCCCCTCCTAATGAAAGAAAAAACCTCAAAGACCAAGTAGGGAGCAAAGAAGTTCTCACAAAGAGCAATAGGAACAAAACTAGGATAGCAAGGACACCCCTAGAAATTAAAAACAAAATAACAAAACAACTTGAGTCACCCTAGCCAACAAAGAGCTTGGAGAGAATAGACTCCTCCATCAAATCCCACCAAAAATGATCCTAAAACACCAAGGAGAAAAGTACAGAGGACCAAGAATCACAAAGAGCTCCAAAAAGAACAACAACCCCCCACACGCTCTAGCCCCAAAGCTCGCATCATGGAAAGAAAGGCACAAAACACCCACTAGCCTGGCATCAAAGGGTAAAATACCCATCGGTGCCTCTAGCATTACCTTCACGAACAACTCCACAAAAGGATGAGAGTTCTAGAAACTGTACCCTCCCAAAACAATGTCATACGCCATAGCTAAGAGATTATCAAACTGCTCAACATCTCCACCTCTACTTCCATCCAGGTCCTCTTCCTTAGTCACCTCCATCACCATCTGTTGCATTCAAATAGCAACTCATGGGTTGTTTCCCACCCATCACCTACACCCAACAAAAAAATTTCATAAGGAAATAACTGACAAAGGATAGTGTGTTTTCCAACATTGGATATAATATGAGCATTTTTTGTTTCAATTAGATGAAAAAAGTGAAATGTAATTTTTACTCTACCAAAGAGTTGTTCTAAAATTTGAAGGTAGATTCCATTACATTCTTGGTGCATATGAAACAAAAAAAAATTATAAAGAAATAAATGATAGGGGACAGTGTGTTTTCCAACACTAAAAATAATGTGATCATTTTTTTGTTCCAATCAGATGAAGAAAGTGAAATTCCATTTTTACTATGCCAAATTTTAGATCCCTTATAATTTTTTTAAATATGTTTCAATAGCTTGAAAAAAAGTATATCTTCCTCTTCTTGTTCATCCACAACTTGTTTGATAAATAGTGCATTCTCTAGATTGCTTATTCTGGTTTAAATTTCATAATCATCACTTTAATCATATATAAGTTTATTATCTCTTCTATCTTCTTTTATATGTCCAACTAATACACACATTCCTCATCATCTCAAACATTTCTTTTATCGTTATAACAATATTAACTACATGTTGGACTCTACTCACTCTTCATGGAGGAATCTTATCTATATATTACAATGAAAAATACCTCAAGTTCAATGATCTATTTACAAAGTCCCTTGTAAATTACCTCAAATTTGATGGTATATTTAGAGTATTCCTTTTTCAAACTATCTTTTGTTCAACAATCTATTTACAAGCATATCCCTACTTCTCTTAACACATACCCAATTATAAATATTAGAAGATATAACTTAAAATACAATTCCAATGGATGTCCTTCCTTGGGATTTAAAACCACTAGATACCCTATGATAGGATTATGACTAGAGGATCTAGTTAAGGATTATCCAACCATACAATCAATTGCACAAACACTCACAATAGAATTTGATGACATAATAAATTAATAAAAAAATGAATTATTAATTCATATAATTACATTTACTATATTTCCTTAAGGGCTTACAACATGAGACCTCAACCTTTAATGAATCACATACACAACCATTGCATAGATTATAATATTTTGAATTGATATGTGACACAATACTTGTCTCAATGTGCTACTAATATTTTCCCTTCCATCCATCAAAAAAGGGCATATTAGGAAGCCCATATTCTGAAAAAATTCATATTCCTAAACAAGATAAAAAAATTAGATAATTTAGACTATAATGAAAATTATGGGCAATAGCAGTTTGAATCCAAATAATAAGATAAGAGAAAAGTGTGATTTTTATTGGGGTTATTTCTTTACCTTTAGCCAAGAGGGCACATTCTTCTATATATCCAATCGTAATATCAAACTTCTCACCAATTCCTAGTATCAGATTCATTGTTAGCACCTCATACATTTCCTATTAGCCAACCAACTTTCCATTTCCTTCAAGCATTCCTCTCCTATTTTTCCCATTGAAGATCATATCCTCTAGATTTTCATCCTAAAATTTCTCATGCTTCTTGAAAAATAGTTGAAACTTTAATGTCAAGATGCCTCATGGTATCATAAAACGTGCCTTTAACAAATACCCCATTAATAGATACATTTGAAGCTTAACATGGAAATTATTAAGCCATTTTTTTTTACCCCAAAATTTTAAAAGCAACAGAATTTAGCATCGTTAAAGTGATAAGTGATAAATAACATGAAAAAAATCCTATCCATGAAAATTAACTAATCAAAGTGTTCCTCAACCACAACTAGCAACTACAAAACATTCTTAAACCATAGCTAAACTACAACCCAATTTTCTCAAATCATTACTACATAAAGAACTTCTGCAAGACACTATATAGGCCTTGAAAACCCAGTACGATCTATTTAAAATTCAACCAAACAAGAAAAAAATGAAATTAATTTTCCATGTAAAAACCATAAATCCAATCACATATCGTTTAAGGTGCAACAACTACAATCTGACCAACAACTTGATCAAGGTCTCTTTGGACTCAAAGATACTTAAACTAATTTTCACATAGATATTAATAGCTTCCCTTGATCGATTGACTTAATGCCTCAAAAAAAGCAATGTAGTGGCCTCCAAAATTCAAAAACTACAGTTTTCTACAAAAAAAACACTTCCAATTGACCTGTGTTAAACAAAGAGACTTGTGAATGTTTACATAGAGATAAATAGTTAATTAAAAAATGTTATGCAAGAATCAATAGATTGTCATAATGTGATCAAAGGTGATGAATTTTGTGGAAGAGAGTTGAGAACTAGATGGGATAGCATCATGTGCAGTTCCCTTTCATATTCTTCACACCCTCCTTTAATCCCTACACACAATTTACACAAGCACATATTTGGGCCCCCAAGATAGTGAATACCTTTTCTTGTAGTATTTAAACACTCTTTGCATAGGTAATGGAATACCGGACCACAAATGAACCAATAAACTATTGAATGTAAAATAATTCATTTTCTACTTACACAGTTGTAGACAACAATGGAGGGGTTGTGTTCTAGTTTGACAAATCAAGAAACATTTCCATGCCAAAATTCCCAAACCCAACAATAACACATCCGATCCTTCAAATTCCTCCCCTTTTTTATACCTGTTGGCATCTAAAATGCATCTTTGGAAACTCACTACTAAAGAATTCAAAAACTACAACCTTGTCATTCTCTAGTTGGCCACAATCAACCAGCAACAAATATCTATTTTTTCATCATGTTTCCTAATTCACGGATGTGATTATTCCATTTAAAAAAAATTCTTTCCTTTAACTGATTTAAATTTTCCACTCTTTTGATTTTTAGAATTACAGATCATTTTTAAAATTTTGTATGTACTCCATATCCATCTCTGTCTATTTAACCTACCAATCAGCTCCTCTGTCAAGTCTTTTCATCAGTTCATTTTGTCTTCCATCAAGTCTTTCCGTCAGAAATTTTTTCTAGTGCATGGGATTGGGGGATGGGTGTTATGATATAATGTTACATACATAGGTGTGTTTGTCTACACTTTAGCTTTCTCCCATCGAGTTTAGGTATATTTTAGTTTTTTTTACTTTGCATCTCAGAATTGTTAAAAGGACAACCAACCACTCTTTGGATGTTCTAATAGAATAAATTCAAATGTGTTTTCCTATGTTAAGTATGGAAATCCAAATATTTGAATGCAAAAGACCGATAAATAAGAGAACTTTATAGTTGAGTATAGAATAATAATTGTCATATAATATTAGAGTAGAAAAGTGTATATATAGTGTAGCACAGGGAAAATTCTTGGATTAGCAATACAAAGCATAAATCAAACTAAACCCAAGCTAATAATGAAGAACAAAGGAAGATAAAAAATACATAAATGAAAGATGTCATCAAACACACACACAATTCCATGATTCACCTCCATTACCCTTCTCCATTTCATTGTAGTATAGTACTTTCCCTTAGCTTTTAATTAAGTATGCAAATATGGCCTCATGACAATAATATTAGGAAAACATTGAAGATTTATAAAGTTACTTCCAAAACTCATCAAATTTTGAGAGGAATAAAAATGGTAGAGATAAAGTCATTTTATAGAAGATGTAATTTTCAAATGGTGGGCTCATATTAAAAGATAATTAATTGAAAATTAAGATTAAAAGTTGTGATATGCAATACGGTAAGGGTTAAATTGGTGTAAGTGATAAAGCATGAATGGTAGAGATTAAATTAAAAAGTAATTTAATCATTGGTGGAAATTAGTTGAGATGCAAAAGGATAAAGATTGCATGTAGAAGATAAGATTAACATAGATAAAATGGTTTGTTAGAGAAAATAAAATTTGATCTTGTCTAGATAATAGACTGATCAACACAAAAAGTTTGTTTGTTACCAAAAATCAAATATTATCTCACGAGATAACTGAATGATCAAATTTCATCTAGACTTAAGTGATTAATAAGTAATTAGATAACAAAGAGACTATCTAATTATAGAGGAATATGATACGGATAAATCCTTTTGCATTAAATGATGATTTAATTCAACATTCAAGATTTTGGGATTAAATTAAATAAATAAATATTTATTTAATATTAGAGAGGAAACGTTAAGGAATAATTAAATAATTAAAGTGATTAATTAATTATAGTCGAAAGTGTCATAGAAATTAACTAAATAATAGTTTATTTAATTTTAGAAAGAAGATAGATTTAATTAGCGACATAATTAAATAAATAATATTTATTTAATTAATCAAGGAAGAATAAAGGTAAGAATGATTTAATTAAATAATTAAAATTATTTAATTAATAGAGGACATATGACTTTAGAAAATTATTAAATAATTAACATTATTTAATTATGAAAAATGAAGATGAAAGAATTATGAAGTGAAGGATTGCACACCTAGGACAATTTTTAGTGTGTACATTTTGCTCCTCTTTGATACAATGTAGTTTATCTCGTTGTGTCAAAGAAAATTTGTCAAAACATGCTTGAGTGACAGCAAGATAGGGTTACGCCCCCTCGAGAGGACATGTGGGTTCAAAGAACATAAATGTGCTCTCAAAATGGATAAGAGGACTAGAATATGAAGGAAAAAAAGGATAGAGGAACATAGATAAGGGTGGTGAAGATGCAAAAAAGAAGAAATGTTAGAGCAGAAAAAATGACTAGTAGCATAGAAGACATGGATGTTAGCCTGGAAGACATGGATGTTAGTATATTACAATGACTTCAATATTTTTCCAAATCATAATAGGCCTTACATAATCATCATTGGGTGTTAAATGATACAAATGGATAACAAACACCATGATATGAGATAGACCAAGGTGTGCAAGGTCATCCACCTACTATAAATAGATAGTTGCAAACAAGGAATGTCCTAGCTCATACTAAGGGAAAAGTTTCCCTAGTCTTTTTGTTAAGACAAACTGCAGAAAGAAATCAAATAAAAGACGATTCATGAGACATCATCACTCCTCTAAATCCTTCGTGGGAAATCCTTAAGGAGCTGTAACCTAACTCAAAGAAAAAACCAAAAGACAATTGACCAACAACAATCAAATAAAAAGAGTCCTAAGACATCCTTGCTTCTCTAAATCCTTCATGGGATATCCTCGAGGAAGCTAGTAAGCAGACTCAAAGACAAATCCAAACAAAAAGATAAGACAAAATGAGCCACATTGTCAACAACCAGTAAGAATATTTTCCAAAATTTGATCTTTCTATTGTTTAATTGTCTAGGGGATTGACAAGATGATGTTTGATAAAACTTGGTTTCAAGAATGACACATATCGTATAAGACATCGAGTCTAGTTTCAATCATGTGACCAGGTCTATATAAGGAAGTGATGAAGCTTGATTTCAGACAGACACATATCGTATAAGACATTGAGTCTTGTTTCGATCATGTGACCACCTGTATAAGGAAATGATGATGCTTGACTAATCGATATTGTTTGTTTTCAAGGACACATCTTGTATAAGACATAGATTAATTATTTTGGTTATTTGAGTGTTTTGGCAAGTTGTTCGATTTGACTTGATGACCTTGTTGACTTAGTTTGACTGACACGACAAACCCTAAAGGACTAACCTTGTGCAGCCTTGAGGGCTCATCAATTGATGGCCTTGCCTACATTACACATGCAGAGATCTCATAGTTTGACACGACCATTGACTTTGTTTTATGGAAAAAGGACTGAGCCATGATTTCATTGTTTATTTGAAAAACCTAAAGGACTGACCTAATGCCTTAGGGGTGCATCAACAAATGGCCTTTCCTACATCCAATTGCAGAGGCAATGTAGTTCGACAATGACAAAGACTGACTAACATGACTGACTCTTGCTCTATTTTTGGATTTTTGGAAGTTATTTGGATGTTTTTTGGTTTTTTTTTTTAAATGTTTTGATTTTTTTGTCTTTTTGAAGTTTTATGATGTGTTTTGGATTTTTTTAGGACATTTTGTAATGTTTTTGGATGGTTTTACATCCTTGGAATAGCCACTATAAGAACCAAATGACATAAGTCAAGTGCCTACCCTCCATTGGATATAAGACCAATTTATTATGAATAGGATGGAATGGGGATGTGAAGTGTGCTCAATGTCAATCATTCCAAGTTATGGAAAGGACAACCATTTATTATGGGTGATATGAAAAGGATAAATGATAAGGTGCGTGGATAAAAAAGATAGGTGATATAACCAAAAGTCAGATTGAAATGGTGGTAGACAAAAAAATAGAGTCATCTACACATGGCACGTTTTTGCTAGGTTTTCACCATGGTACTCATCCAAAGCACCATTGAAGTGGTTTTCACTATTGGATGACTTATTTCTCTTTACTATTTTCTTAATTTTTCAAAAATAAAAAATTATGTTACCAAGATGCATTTTTTCCAAGTTTTCCTCTAGGTAACGATTTTTTTTTAATTTTTCATGATTAATACAAGACTCCTAGAAGCTGTATAAAATTGATAAACACTAGATCCATAGAATACCTTGATGATGCCCCAATCCTATGTGGATGACCATGCTGGATGAAAGGATCCAATTGGGATGAGGAGTATGAGTGACAAATATGAAGGGCAATAGATGTGGCAGATGAATGAGGCTATGGTATGATCCCTAATGTGCACACTATGTGGGCCACCAGGCTTCAGACAAAATTGAATTTGGTCAATCGATGAGCTAGAGTACCTCAAGGGGTCATCGTCAAAAACACATTGAAAGACATTGCCAACGAAGGTGGGATGATATGACAAATATGTGAACATGGATGAGTGGAATGGAATATAAGGTATGAGTGAGAGTGACGTGGATAGAGACCTTGGATGAACAAGCTCTTTTCTTAACTGTTGTCCTTGATAGATGCCCCTAGTAATTTTTTATGAGAGGCATACTTGGAGATTGAATTTTGCTTGCTTTCACTTTTGAATTTTATTTTTGATTTGTTCAATAGCTTTTGATCTTGGCTTGAGGAATTTTCTTGAAATTTTTTCTCATTCTTGACTTGTATTTTTTATTGGTCCAATAGCTTTTTATGGTGGATAGAGGACTTATCTTGATCTTCTATTATTTTCATTGTGTCTCTTGATTCTTGATATCCTTTTAAAGATAGGTCATTCATTGGAGCTTTGACTTTATTCTTTTCTTGAGTTGTGACTTGTTGAGCCATGTCTCTGATGCAAATGGACATGATTGAGATGGATGAAATAGGCGAAGTGACATGAATGTCTAGTGGAAAAATGGGAGTGGCGATGTCATCAATAGAGTATTTGGGACTATTCTTTTCTATTTTTCTAATGTCAAAGGCTTGCATGTCCTTAATGACTTTGAAAGGTGACTTGGTAGAGGTGGTAGTAGGAGATACATATCCTAGCATGGGGTAGGTGTGATGGAAGGATGATGATTGGATATCCTCAGCAAGGTCATCGTCAAAGAGTGGATTATCATATATATCTTGGTCGGACATTGGGTTTTCATAGACATGAAAATTTTGTGCAGAAGTGGATATGGAAAAGGAAAATGTCATATCAGGATCCCAAGAGGTGTTGATCCAAGCACGGTTATCTATTTGAGTATCTTCTAAAACTTTCTTGACATCATTGTTGGAAATTGAAGTCCTCACAACAAAATTAGCATTGTCATTTGTCTACAACTTATCCATGCAATATTCTCCACATCCCATATCATGAACTTGGACCTTGAGGTTTAATGGTATGGTAGATGGCATGGATGCTTTAGTTAATGAATATTGATCAATGTAATGTGATGAAATGGAATAAAATGCCTCATTATTGATAGGAACTTGTCATTGGGGTATTCTGCGTAGGTTAGTGCAATACTAGAAAGGATAGAGATCATCATCTACCATGATCTCGGTGCCATTGTATGGGAATTTAAGGCATTGATGGTAAGTGGAAGGGACAACCTTCATAGTGTGTATCCATGGTCTTCCTAGAAAAAGGTTATATGGAAGGATGAGATCCAAGACTTGGAAATTGGTATCCATAACCACAAGACCAATTTTTTATGGGGAGCGTTACAACTCCTTTAGATGATCATTCTTCATCATCATATGCCTTAATGATAATTCTCTTAATAGTGTCCACTTACACCTCTGACAAGCTCAGTGCCTTAACTAGTTTCAAGGTGAAAATATTAAAACTTTCTCCTTCGTCTACCAAAACTCATCTAACTTTTGTTTTATGGACAAGAACTTCGAGGTGCAAAGGGTCATTGTGTTCTATCTTCTCAGTTGAGTAATCTTGTTTAGAGAAGGTAGCATGATGATAGTTGGTTAGGTAGCCTACCATCTCTTGGAAATGATTGATATCAAGGTTGGTGGGGATGGTCATGATTTGCAAAGCTTTGTCTAAAATAGCTCAATGATCGGGTGATATACTCAATAGTTCCAAGATAGAAATTTGCACTAGGGTCTTCTCCAACTGGTCAAGTAAATTGTACTGAGGCTTGGAAGACTATGGTTGTTGCTGTGACAGAGGGCCTTGGATGGTTATCTTGGTTTAGCGAATGTCAAAAACACATTTGGGAGTTTTCTTTATGGTAATAGTGTTGATATGTTCATTTGTGGCTCGAATGTGATTTATGATTGTGTTGTGGTTATAGTCATATTTGACATTAGCATAGTTGGCCGAATTATTATTGTTCTTATTTCCTAAATTGGTGGCTTTTCCTTTTCCATGGTCATGTAATGGATCAGTAAAGACTTTGTGATCATTGTTTGAGGATGTCTATTTTTCTCCATTAACTTATAGTTTCATTTTCCACGAGATCATATATAATGCTCTTCAATTGTCCACATTGTGGTAGATTGTGTCCCTTAGTTTGATGGAAATCGCAAAAATAATTTTCATCCCACCAAGAGGGTTTAAATTGTCCACAATCATACTATTTTGGCTTAGGAAGTTGTATGAGGTTGTTTTTTATCAATTCTTTAAAGAATGATTCAATTGGTTCCCCTAGGGGAGTTAGTTCGCATTTTGGAAACTTCCTTTACAGTCATGGTTGTTGTGTGTTTTGGACAACATTGGAAATTTGGGTGGCATTGATGGGTATGTTGTTACAGGGGTTGTGTCCTCTATATGTAATTATTGGTCCTACATGTAGGGTTTTAGCATCAAAATTTCCATCATTAGTTACGTTCTTGTTTCGAGACCAAAATTTGTTCCTATCATTAGGGGTGCTTTGAACATTTGGATTTATATTTGAAATCTTGATTTCACCTTTGTCAATGAGATCCTTTTCAAGTATGATACCCTTTTCTACTAGTTCCACAAAAGAAGTGCAACAGTGTACTTGTAGGTCACTTCTCAATTTTGAATTAAGGTTTTCTAGGAATATGGTGACCTTTTGCTTTTCAAGTATTTCAATAGGGCATCAACTAGCTAGACTCCTCCATCTCTAGAAGAAGGTGACAAAGTTCTCTCCTTCATCTTGTGTGGTGTAACATAAGGTTGCTATTGTGATTTCATTGTCAATGTTAAAGGAAAAATGTTCAATAAATTTTTCAACAAGTTCACCCCATGACCTTATGCCATATGCAAGTTGAGAAAACCATTCAAGTGCTATTCCAACAAGGCTTCATGAAAAAAGTCTCATGAGATATGTGGGGTTATATCCGATGTCTATGTGCATTGTGTAAAATTCCCTTATATGTTCAATAGGATTATGCTTCCCATTATACTTAGGCAAGTTTGGTATAACATATCCATGTGGGAAGGGTGTCATGTATAAAGCTTTGTCAAAGGGAAATGGACATAATTCTTTTACTAAAAAGGTATTTTTGCTAGACATCGCAATATTGTCCATTTTTGTTGAAGGGATTGCATTTATGTTTGCAAAACATCCACTTGTGTCAATGATGTGTTGGTTGTATTGTTGGGGTCTATGTAAGTTCTTTGAAACCCAATGTTATGTGATGGATTTTGGTTTGGAATGTGAGAGAATAAGTTTTGGTTTTATGTTGGTTGATTGGGCTAGTTCCCAAATTGTACATGAGAGGTATTTGTCTCATTTGTGGTATGGCACTAGTGATGTTGATGTTTGGTATAGCATTTTTTATGTTTATGCTAACCTTAGGCCTTTTAATTCTAGTATTGGTGTTGAAGGGATTTGACGATGATGCCCCTATGGTAAAATTAAGGCCTTGTGTCATGCTTCATGTACCAAATGGTAATATATGCACTGTTGTGGCACTTTGGGTGGTTACTCCAAATAGTACATGGTTGTAGTCACTTAAGGGATAGAGCCACTAGAAATCATCATATCTTTCCCTTGGGTAGATGAATTTTTTAATGTATGAATGTCAAATCCAAGAGGTAATGTGGCACCTTCTACTAAAAATTTTACTAAGTATCATTGGGGATCTTGTGCCAAGTATTCATCTACAAAAGAGGAAAATTATAGATCTTGGGAAGCAACATCTAAGTCTTCAGCTACAATGTGTCCTTGTTGGTCTCTAGTGAAAAAAAATTCCAATAAGGTTTTGTGTGGTCTTGATGTCCCTTATGGGGGGTTTGAAAATGGATTGATAAAGTCTCTTTGCGAGTCAGCAATATTTTCTCTTTGTTTCCTTTTGGACCTTGTTTCAACCATGTAAGATATGCTCAAAATGTGGATGATACAAAACTATGTCTGTGAATGATATGAATTTGGTCTATGTTTCTGGATTTTTTTAGATATAAGGAATGAATGCTAATGCAACTATGTTTTTGGTCTTCTTTTGGAAAACAAGGGATGTTAAATGTAATGTGCTACTTAATGTCTAAAATGATGGTGTCCTAAAATGACTTTCTAAGTATGCAAAAGCATAGGCAAGCTTTTAAAGGTAATTAACTTTGGGAGATTTGAGAAGAGGTTACTAACCATCCAAATTTTAGCCAACGCTTCAATTTAGTTTTTCAAAGGACATTGAGTTCCCAAACTAGATTGAAAAGCAGGAAAAGACTCACCAAAATGACAAAAGATAATAGGTGTGACAAGTGACTTGGTTCAATGCCAATTTTTATTAAATCAAAGGTTTATACAAAGTATGGAAAGTTGGCATATTTTAATCTGCAAAGGTGATCATCCTAAAAGTCTAATTGATTTGAAGATAATGAGGAGTCATAAAATGTAACCAAGGTTTGCAACTGATATGTCTATTGCTATGGCTAAATGATATTAAAAGATGTAATGGTGAAAAGAGTGAGAAAATTTATTTTTGGTTTTTGTTCAAAGATCACTCTGAAAGGATAATCAGAGACTGACAGACTGTGATAGTGTAATTTGTTTTTTTGATTGTTAGGCAATTGTGGTTCAGATTAAATAGATGTGTCATTTTACAGTCAGTTGTGGTTTACAATATCAGATGTGGCTTACAATATAGTTTATAGTAGCAGATGTAGTTTACAGTAACAAATGTGGTTCTTAATAGCATATGTTGTTCTCAATAAAAGATGTGCTTCATAACTGCAGATACGATTCTTAATAAAGATGTGGTTTACTATAAATAGGATCTAATTTTTGGTAAAGTTTGTAGGTTTGTTTCAGTCTATTTTTTATCAAATTTTGGAAAAATAGAAGATAGTCAGAAAACACTTTGTTTTGGTTTAGTTTTGATGTGAAAATGTTTGATTTCAAAAAGGAAAGTACGGTCCTATGGTTGGCTAGGACAATATTTGTTCAGTTCCCACTTGGATTTCTCCAACCATGCTTATTCAAAGTGGATGACTTAGGATCTTGATAGCATAGGCTCCCCTTACAATGCACTCACTTCTCGAGCTTACCAAGATCTAGATTCCTGGGTAGTGACATCCCAAGAATTTTTTATCTCTACTAAGAACCATGAATATGTGGGATAGCTTAAGAGGTCTGACCTCCTACACTAGCAAATAGAAGGATTTCAAAAATCTAAACAAATGGTTTGTAATCAAGATACCCATTTAGGTGGCTATACATGAGGCAAGATTAGCTTTGATAAGGAGGTTTCCCAGACTGTAGAGGTTATGCTCAATAGGTTTTAATGTACCACATGGGTACTACGAGAATCACTTGTCTGTATAACACATTTGCACCTGCAATGCTAAGTTTTCCATTAGCATTCACATTTATATACTAGTCAGGAGTAGCTTGGCTTTAGCTTGTTTCTAGTTTGAGTCATCTTGGGGTGAGTAATTTTTCCCACTAAGACCCCCCCTCTAGAGTTAATAACAATTTCTCTTACACCCAGTATTGCACAAGTGCACAAGCAGAGAGGATACTTGTATTATTAAATCAAGATTTAATCTAAACATAAGTGTACAAAAGCACCAAGCACAGTAAGCAATTGTTTATTTTAGGAACCAAACGAAATGTGATCTAAGCTATATAGACAATTTTTATTAATAAGTAAATTTGCATTTGAAAATTGAAAATTTAAATTAAATTAAATAAAAGGCATGCAATTTGAAATTGGCAAGATTGTCGAGAAGTGGTGGAGAAGATATTTTGCAACCACTTCTCGACATGTGTGCCAGTGCATTAATTGAATATTTTTGAGGAAATTTGTTTACGGAGGTAAAATTGGATCTGGGAAAATCAACAGAGGTTATCCTATCATTCACGAGAAAATATTTTGGTGCTCTGTTTAAAAAAAAAATCCTTTGTATGTGTTTTATGGGATTTTATTGCAAGATTGTGGAAATTTCTGGTTGCTATTTGGGCTTTGGTTCTTTTCTCGGGAAAAGTTTTGGAAGACTACAGGCAACAATAGAGGATTTCATTTCCAGATTGTCTTCAAAAGCTTTGGGATATCAGGTATTCTTCTTGTGGATTAAATTAATTGTTTAGAAAGAATATATGTGAAAGAAATCTCTTTAATTTAAATCTTCTGTATATTTTTCAAAAAAAAATAATTACTGTGTATTTCTGGAAAGGGGTTTATTAAGATTCTTTACTTTCTGGAAAAAGGAATTTGTGTGAAAGGAAATTATTGAAATCTTCTGGAAAATAAAATATTATGTATTTTGTGAAAATTTTCCCTGTTTCCCTTGAAAACCCCGTTAAACTTCTAAAAAATCCTCTGTATGAAAATCTTGTTAAATCGTATAAATATATATATATATATATTTAAACATATATATTTTATTTCATTTATAAATTGGATTGTGGAAGGAACTCTTTTAAAATTTTGTGTTTATTTTATTTTGGAATCGCCGTACGGGCGAAAATTCGCAGTCGAAATTCTATTAAATTGGTTGTTTTTAATAGTGAATGTATTTTTAAAAAAATGTGTTAAAAATCAAAAGAGCCGAAGCTCTGTGTGGGCGGGGGGCTACCAGCAGTCGTCCCTGTAGGGGCATGGCGGCGAGGGCTGAGCCAGCGCCGCCCATGCGGGCAGCGCATGGCTCAGCCACCGCGGTCGAGCCTGTGGGGTGGGCTGCGAAGGCAGCCCTTCCCCACTGTGCGCGGCACTGTGCACGAGTTAGGGTTTTTGGCCCTAATTCCCATTGTATAATATGTTTTCAATGCACTTTTTAAATCCGCGATTTGGTATTTGTAATATGAATTTATATTATATTTATTATGTATATATATATTATTATATATATAATGTATATTTATACCATAATATATATTATATGTATATATAATATGCATACATAATATTTATAATTATTTGTATTTATTTAAATGTTTATATGATTTTGGAAGAGTTATTATGTATAAATGAAATACTTATAAGAATGATTTAATAAATATCTAGAAATAGATATTATGACAATTGATTTATTTTGATTATGTTATTTGAGCTTAGAATGAACTATTATTTTGAAGTATTCATAAATTTCATTACAATAAATGTTTATGAATAGATTTCATTTTTGGTATAGAATGGAAAATAAATGATACTTTAAATGATTGAGTTTGTGTATCACATACTTTGATTGATTGGATCTAGTATATCCTAACGTAGATTTTTAATTATCAATTTGTTTTAAATTTTTGTTTCCTCATTTGGGATATTGGGAAAGTATTAAATCAACAAGTCTTCTAGACCAACTTATTACCGTGGGGATTTTGTTTGTTAAGTTGAAATTATATGTTGGCTAAGATGTGTACATGATATTAGTAGGTACTTAGATACCTGATTTTTGTGAACGTAGACATTGAAGTTCGTTATGAATGGTGTTGAAATTGTTTGATGTATGTTGTACACCTTTTAAACCTTAGCCAGAGAACATAGAATCCTTTGTTATGTTTAGGGGAGTGGCTTTTTGTAAGGGCCAACACACAAAGTGGTGTCAGGGTAACTTACAAAGAGTTAGTAAATCAGTGACAACTAAAGAACACAGTAGATAGATTAAAATTCTTAACCAGATGTTTATGCCTCGCTTATGACTCTTGAGCTAGTTCAGTCTTGAGTATAAGACGAGAAGGCCTGGAATGGAAAATCGGTGTCTTGTTTCTTCAAAGGACATTCGATTTCGCAATAGTATGCAATGGGGCCAGATTTCGTAAGAGGTTACCAGGGTAACCCATGTTGGGGGCCGGAATCTAGGAAGAAACTCTAGGGTAACCTTTGCAATATTGTGATGACACTCCACCTAAAGTAACAGTTAACCTTGTGTTTGTAATTTATTCAATTGTCTAAATCTTGAAGCAATGTAACCATTAGTTTGTTATGTACTAGTGTCTAGGGTTAGTAGATTATATCTAGGTAACCATATTACTATCTCCTAGCATGGGGGGTGGACCTACGGGTACCACATGGTTGGGTGGAACATGCACCTTACTTCGTTGGGTCCCTAGTTTATGATTATGGAATTGAGAGCTTCATGGATGGAGAGCTCGCATTGGGAAACTTATGTGTATTTCATCATTGTATATTGTAAATCTTGTAATTGAAAACATCCCTCAAATGTTATGAGGTGAACTTTTGTAAATGTAAATTATTATAGAACTACCTCATCAGATGGATGAGTATTGTATATTTCACCAAATGCAATGTATGAAACATGATAGTACTTTATTTTATCTTGAATGGAGTTTCAAATGATATGCAATGTTTATCTTTATGTTAATGTTAAATAATATGTGCAATGCGAAATACTAAAGTCGTCTATGGAAACTCAAAGTAGTGTATCGTCATGTAACTTAATGAATGTATGCAAATTAATTAACTTAATAATTATACTTTAAAAAAAAAAATTATTACACTTTTATACACAATTGCAACATTCCTTAGGTTATTATGACGGGGCATTACATAGCCAACTGAACTGAACCATTATCAAACACATTTTCTATTTCATAAGGACCAAGCCATCTTGTGGTGATTTTACCTTGATTTTCCTTGTACCTGGAGTCATAGAGCAGAGCCCAATCACCGGTAGAGAATTGCTTAGTTCTGATAGGGTGATCATGCCATTTTTTTCTTTACTGTTGGATAGTTTCAGTATGCTACAGGGCAGCTTTCCTTATCTCATCCAATACATTTAGCTGTAGAAGGCGTTCCTTTTGGACTTCTGAAATATCAATGTTAAGCTGGAGAGTAGTCCTTAAGGTCTTATGCTCAAACTCTATTGGCAACATGGTAGTTTTCTCATAGAGTAACTCAAAATGAGTGAACCCTGTAGTTGTTTTCCATATTATCCTATAGGCCCATACTGCTTCAGGAAGGAAACTGCTCCAATCCTTCTTGTGTAATTGCATTGTCTTAGTAAAAATTGCCTCAATTTCTCTATTGGTAACCTTTGTCTGACCATTGGCTTAGGGTGATAGGGATAGACTTTTTCTGCTTGATCTTGTAATCATTCATCAATGCAATGATTAAGTTTTATGTAAACTGAGCTCCTTGATCAGTAACAAGTTCCCTTGGGACTCCAAACCAAGTAAGAATCTGCTCATACAAGAACTCAGCAACTTTATTGTCACAGGCATGTGTCATTGCTTTCACTTCCACCCACTTGGTTACATAATCAATACAAACCAAAATGTATGATTTCTCATTGGATGGAGGATCAATAGGCCCAAAAAAAATCATGTCCCACTTCTCAAAGGGACTAACTACCACTTGAGGATATAGTGGCATTTCATCAGACCTTGTTGGTCTCCCCATGCGTTGACATCTGTCACATTTTCTAGTGTAGGTTGCAGTATCTTTGTGTAGTGTGGGCCAATAGTATCCTATAGCAAGCACTTTCATAGATGTTCTCTTGGCTACAAAGTGCCCACCACATGGCTCATCATGACAGGCATGCAAAATTTCATAGGTCTCATCTTCCCTAACACACCTTCTCATGACTTGGTCAGGTCTTGTGTAAAATAAATAGTCTGCAATCCATGAAAATTTAAAACTTTTCTCTACCAACAATTTCCTTTCTTTTGGTGAGAAGTGGGTTGGGATCTTGTTGGCTGCTAAATAATTTGCAATATTTGCATACCATGGAGTTTGAGCAGCAATAGAAAATAGATGTTCGTCGGGAAAGCTATCATCAATTACCTCAGGGGTGGCAAGGGTAGTTGTTTGAAGTCTTGACAAGAAATCAGCCACCACATTAGCCCAACCTAGCTTATCAATAACTGTGATATCAAATTCCTACAACAATAGGAGCCATCTTGCTAATCTACTAGATATGGTAGGCTTATTCATGAGGTACATTATTGTTGCATGATCTGTATGAACAAATATTTGGTAACTAGTGACATAATGTCGAAACTTGTTCAGGGCATATACAACTGCTAGTAATTCTTTCTCTATGACAGTATAGTTTAATTCAGGACCTTGAAGGTTTTTTCTAATGAAATATATGGCATGCTCTATTGAATTCTCTTTTTGTCTTAAAACTACCACTATGGCATAATCAGAAGCATCTATGTGTATATGAAAGGGCAGAATCCACTTCGTTCCTTGAAAAACAGGTGTCTAAGTAAGTAAGTTCTTAAGTTGTAGGAAAGATTTGTCATAGGCCTCAGTCTAGTTAAATTCAGAATCTTTAGTCAATAAGGCATATAATGGACTGGCTATTTTGTTAAAATTTTTGATAAATCTTCTATAATATCCAGCATGTCCTAGGAAACTTATAACATCATTTTGTTTCATAGGTGTTTGCATATTTAGAATGACTTCTATTTTTGCAGGATCAACTTAAATTCCCACTTGAGAGATATGATGGCCTAAAATAATTCCCTCTGCATCATCATAAAGCACTTCTCACTATTCAAAGACAAATTTTGCTCCTTACATCTTTTCAACACTTTCTCTAAATTTTCTAATGCTTCTTCATAACTGACTCCATAAGTGGTGCAGTCATCCATGTAGATCTCCATAGAATCATGAGAAATGTCAACAAAAATACTGATCACTGCCCTTTAAAATGTTGCAGGTGCATTACACAGGCCAAAAGGTAAGACAGAGTAGGAAAAAGTGCCCCATGGACTGGTAAAAATTGTTTTGTCTTGATCCTCAGGGGCAATTCTAATTTGATTATACCCACTATATCCATCCAAAAAGGAGAAATACTTTTTACCAGACAATGAGTCTAGCACCTGGTCAACAAATGGCAGTAGAAAGTGATCATTTTTAGTTGTTGTGTTCAGCTCCCTGTAGTCTACACAAAATTTCTATTTTCCACCTTTTTTAGGAACAATCACCAATGGAGATACCCATTGACTGTCTGAAATGGGGTAGATAAAACCAACATCAAGCAATTTTTGGAGCTCTTTTTTAACTATTTCCCTGAGTGTTGAGTTTATCCTCCTTTGAGACTGTCTAACAAGTGAACAGTCTTCCTTAATGTAGATCCGATGAGTATAGAGTTGAGGATCTAGTCCCTTCATATCCCCATAGTCCCATGCAAAAGCTCTGTATTGATCTTGCAGCATTGTGACTAGGGCAGTTTGTTGAGATTGAGGCAGTTTATTATTGATGTTCAGACAACGGCCTAGAAACACTTCTACTTGTTTGGTAAGATCATTTATGGAGGCTGTTGATAAAGGTGGTGTCTATATTTCATGTGCAAGAAAATTGTGATAAACTATGGGAAATTTAGATGGCAAGCTCTCAAGATTCAGTTGTTGCAGGAAACAGTTGTTGCAGGAAACACTGTTGAGGATAGCTATCTAAAACAGATGGGCTACTCAGATCAGAGTTGGACTGCAAAATGTGTAAAAGTAGGCCATCCTCACTCTAAAGCTGGGAAAATGGATTAGTTTGCAGCATCATTAGCTAAGCCAATGAATTGACTTCTTCAGTTTCCTCTCCTAAATCTAGCCAAATTGTTTGGGGCAAGTCTAGCTGAGGCTGGGCAGGTGGATATAAAGCCAATTTCTTTCTTGACTGACCATTAGAAATTGTCATGTCTTCTAAACAAGATCCTATAAAAGCATCAACTATGGCTAACTATGGTCTACCTAGGATGATAGGATATCCTCCCAAATTTTCCTTAGTGGACAATATGTTGAAATCTAATGGTATTCCCAACACTCAAGGATGACAATGACATCTTCTACCACTCCATTAGGTGTTACTATGGAACTATCAACAAGTTGCAGGACGATAGGTGTAGACTGAATGGTTAGGATATTCAAATACTCCATAGTATGCTTGGTCATTACATTAATGGCTACACCAAGGTCAATCAAAACATTCTTTACTAGCTAGCCATTAATATTTATTTTTACCACAGGACTCCCAGGGTCAATATATTTTGGAATAACTACCTTCCCTAACATAATATCTGCAAACTATTCTAGAGCATGAATAGTTTGAGGATCATTTTTCTTTCTTCTTGGTTTCTTTAAACAGGCCTCCTTAATGGCTTTTCCATAAATTGGGACATCTTTAATGGCTTGAAAAATAGGAATTTGAATGTGTACATTCTTCAGCTGATCCAAAATATCAAAGGTAGGTTCTTCCATAGACTTGGATGTAGTAATTTGCAATCTCTGAGGAAAAGGTGGTTTGGCTTGATGTTGCAGGACAGGCTCCTTAGAGATAGTATCTGATACAGGTATATGTTCTGCAAGATCAGTAGGTTGTTTAGAGGTAGAGTCTGGAATCTTTGTAATGACAGGCGGCTATGGAGTAGGGAGAGTGGTTCCAAACCTGAGATGGATATCATTAATATTGAGGGCATAAGTTGGATACTGATTGGCTTCTGCAAAATACATAGATCATTGTTGTTGCTGCTACTTATTATTAGGATTTTTCAATGGTTGAGTAGGCATAGGCATTTGTTTTGGAGGGCCAATATTTACTGCAGGTGTTGCAGGAGGTGGCATGAGGGCCGGAGGTTGTGGCTGCTAAAGCTGCAGGGATCCATAGGATTGGTTCTGCCATTGCTGAGAACCTCTCCATTGAGGATTTTCCTACCAATTACCTTGGGGTGGAGTCCATTGTCCTTGTGGCTACTGCCATCCTCCTTGAGGATATTATCATTGAGAACTCTAATAGTTAGGCCAGTGTAGTTGAGAAGTATTCCAAGGTGGTAATGGGCCATATGTAGGTTGTCATTGGTTATTGTAATTAGAATAGGGATTACCAAAAGTCAAAGGATTTTGAGGCATACCTTGTCTTTGAGCCCATGGTCATCTTTGTGCAATAAAGAATACTTGGTCATCATCACCCTCCACTATCTTAAAATTTGTAGGTAATTTCTTAGCCTCCAAGTTAGCCACCATCTTACAGCTATAGTCACGTTTTTTCTATCTCCAATGTGAACAGAACTCAGCCAAGATTGCTTCATCTTCCTCATGTTTCTTCGGAGCTTGCATAGTATCCAACTGTGTAGCCATGTTGTTTATGATATCCTGCTTGAAATAAAACAACAAATTTATGATATCCATCTGTGAAACTCCATTAGTAGAAGACTTTCCCACTGTGGCTTGATGACCTCTACCCTTCTTAAAAATTTCTTGAGAGTAGTTGTGACATATATTCTTGATATCATCCCAAGGCACTTGGGTTATATCTCCTCCTACCATCAAATCTAGGGCATCTATACAGGTGTCATTGATTCCCCTTAGAAAAAGTATTTTCTGAGATTCTTCATTGAGAGTATGGTTTGAATTCTTTTTTAGGGAAAACAAGAATCTTGAGATATAGTCTTCCAGGATTTCATCCTCCTTTTGTTGAATTCTAAATATATCATCACCCTTACTACCACTCTTACAATATTCCTTGTATTTCTCAAGAAATTTTGTTTGCATAACTGCCCAACTATCAATAACATCTCTTCCCAAACTCATAAACCATCTAAGAGCTCCCTCCTTCAAAGTATCAAGAAACAACTTCAACCTGTGACCATCTGAAGTGTAATCATAGCTGCGACAAAGGATGTCAAACTCAAACAAGAAAGTTTCTAGGTCCTCTGTAACTAGTCCATAGAACTTGGGAAGTAATGAAGAAGAAATATTTTTAAGGTTATTATTTTACTGAGTAATGATGGGGAATTCAAAAGTAGGAGGTTGATTAGGTGGATTACGTGCTATATTTGCTTGGTCGAGTATCAAAGAAAATGGATTTTCTTGAGGTTCTTTGTCATTTGGGGCAAATGGCAATTCAACAAGCAGGTTTTCAGCAAATGGATTGATATCTTGGTCTCCTCCTTCCTCAAATAGATTATAAGCTAGTTCAAAATTGTTATCAATGAATCAAGGTTAGGGAGGAATCTTCCCAAAGCGTCTCTTCTTCTATGCATGCAATAGAATTAACCATAAATTGAAGGAATTTGAAAATGTTTGAGTAGACACACTAAACTGCTGCTAACAATGACTATGATAGGTTCTTAGCTTGACACCGTCCCCGGCAACGGCACCAAAAATGGTCGATTCCACCAAAGGATATAAAATTCATGGCAAATCCTAACCTAGGAATTGGACATTCTAGCAACTGGCTAACATCTTCTTATGGTAGCTCATTTACTTTTTCAAACCAGGGAACATATACTTGAAATGGAGCAGCACTATATGTGCACTAAGAACCAGTTTCAATCATAATTTACTAGAAATAAATGCTTCGAAGGAACTCTACTTATGTTGCAGGAATGTAATGTAAAGTCTTCTTAACTTAAGCATAACTTAATCAAAGCAGAAATCATGACAACTATTACTAAGAAACAAACTATGAACTGGTCTTATGCGGTAGGAACAAACACAGGGATGGATTCCCAATGTTGTAGGAACAATATAAGACTGAGTTTGCGCTAAAACCTTTAAGAATGAAATCCAACTTATAATCAATAGGAGATAAATAACTAACTATAGATACTCACTAAGTGGGCCCCCTTAGCAAGCATCAACTACTTTATGCAAGAATTGAACTCAAAACTTCATCAATTTTTATTCATAAACTTAGAATCATATACATTGATTGTTCTACTTGTAAGAAAACTAACACAAAACATTGTTTCTTATTATAATACTAACTTTAACACACTCTGTTGTTTTCTCACTCAGGAGGAACACTTATTTATACTAGAAAAGAAACTAACTACCTAAATCTAACAGAGAAAGATGTGGACATAAATGCATCCTGAAACCGAGGAACAAACTTCCCATAAATGAAGGCATATTTGTTCAACATGATTCAGAGAGAATTTAGTATTCCACTCCTCCTAGATTAATGATCATTTAGATTTCCTCCCAACGACCTGGTCAGAGAGTCTTCGCTAGAACAACTTCCTCGATGTCATGCTGGAAATGGACTTTACTATAGGGCCGAGATCTACTGCGCTTTGACTTGTTCATGCTTCCTTCAACAACCTGCGATGCACATGGCGACAGAAGTGAAAGAAAGCATGCATGGAAAATAACACGATACACATTCATTAATCACATATTAAATCCATTTCATTATCCACAAACCACATGCATTATATTAGTCATTCAGGAGGTCAAACAAGGCAATTAATACAGACACGTAGAGATGTTAAGCTGCAGGAATATAGGAATGTGTTGCTACAAGATACTACCCAATTTTAGATAAAAAGTCTTTAATCAAAGAGTTAAGACAACCATTAGCAATAAGAGTATGGGTATTAAAAATACATCATAATATTCAAATTATGAGCATATTTCAAGCTCATCACATGATGCAAGCTAATTTATCATGATTTTATGCTAAAATGATCTAGATATATGAGTGAAAATCTAATCTAAATGGATTCTAAGCTAAAAGATTCAAACCCTAATTAATAAAAAAGCTACATGAATGCATTTATGTTACCATGGAAGTCATTAATGGAAGCTAAGATAATTAATGGAAGTACTTAAGCTAAAATGGTATTAACAAAATGCTAAAAGTGAGTGTGAGTTTGAGTGATTTCAATAGCATGAGTTTTCTCTGAAAAAGATGGATCTATTTGTCTCCTAATAGTGACCTACTTATCAGAAAGCAAATGAGAAATGAAGGGTTGAGATCAAAAAGGGTAATCAATGGTCAAGGATGGAAGAAGTTAAAGGCATGGATCATCCATTCTCATCAATGGATGAGAATCAATGATGATATTTAATCAAGGTTTCACCATTGTCCAAACAAACAAACTTTCAACTTTTGCAAGAGGTCACAAGTTAACTTGCACAAGAGGTCACAATTTAACTTACACAAGAGATCACAAGTTAACTTGCTCAAGAATTCAAGTAAGCTTTTTGAGAAAAGAAATATTCCCCTTTTTCAAATGAGTGAGGAAAGAGAATATTATTTGGAATATTCTCATGGGTGAGGGAAAATATTCATTTAGTAAATTAAAACAAAGTTTAATTGTGCAAACAGGAGAAGGAATATTCATTTTGGAGGAATGTGCAAAGTAGAAGTATTCCCTTGGAATATTCCCTTGCAAGTGGGGGGGATTAGATTAATTAGTAATTGCTAATTAAACAAATGTTTAATTATGCAAATTTAGTGGAATTAGATGATTTTCAGTAAACAAAATGATTTAATGAAAGGTGGAAAGTGTTCAATGACATTTAATTAAATAACTTAGGGTTATTTAGTTAAATTTTAGGACTTATGGATTAAATTAAATAACTTGGTGTATTTAATTTAACTGGACAAAATGTTAGCATGAAAGGTGGTGAATTAACCTGATTAGATTAATTAGGTTAAACAGATACAAATGAGGAAATTAATTAAATAGCTAGGCTAATTTAATCAATTAAGTGAAAAGAGGGTGGATTTGAGGAGGAAATGAAGTTAGTATACCTGATTCAAGTGCATGATATATCATTCAGGACATTTTTTCAGTGTCCACAATATCCATAACTAAAATGTATTTTAGGCCATTATCATCTAACTTAGACCTTTTTTCTTTTGGTACATATGCATAAGAAACATGCCCAAATACAATCAAACCATCAACACTAGGTTTAATCCTAGACCATGCTTGTTCAAGATTCATTCCTTCAACTTATTTGTAGGCATTTCTACTTAGAACATACACTATTGTGTGTATAATTCTACCAAAAACTCTTATCCCAATTTATTTATTTCATCATACTCCTTTCAATTTCAATAATTATCATATTCTTCCTTTTAACAACTCCATTTTATTGTGGATTGTAGGAAGTAGTAAAATCTCTCTTGATTCCATCATATTTGTAAAAATATAGAAACTCATTTTTTTTTGAGTAAAATTACAAAGTTGTGTCACACTTTATAAAGAAAACACCCAACACTTTTCCAACTTTTAAACTTGAATCACAAAAAAGTGGCATATATGTTTTGAATTTTGAAATAATGTGTATTTTTTAGTATATTTTATATTTGTATTTAAAAATATATATATATATATCCTTTAAATATAGTTTTTCATAAATTTACACTATAATTTTATTGTTGATAAAATGTTGAAAAATGAAGTTACATGAGATGTCAATTTTTATATAGTAATTTTTTTTTTGGACTTCAATTTTTTTGTGTGTATTTATAACTTGAAATTTTAGTGGATAGATATAGTTTTCTCCAATTATGATAATATTGTACACATGTAAAATTGACTTAACATTTATCACAAATTCAGAACGTCTCGAAACAACCCCCAAATGACTCAAAACAACTCTAAGTCAACTCGGAACATCTCGAAACAACCCTAAAACAACTCAGAACAACTCTAAATCAATTTGGAACATCTCAAATTGAGCCCAAAATGACTCAAAACAACTCTAAATCAACTTTGAATGTCTCAGAACAACCCCAAAATGACTTGAAACAACTCTGAATTAACTCAAAACATCTCAAAAGGACCCTGAAATGACTCGAAACAACTCTGAATCAATTTGGAATGTCTCGGAATGACCCTGAAATGACTCAAAACAACTCTGAATCAACTCAAAACATCTCAGAATGACTTGAAACAACTCAGAACATCTCAAAATATCTCTAAAACATCTTGAAATCATCCCATGACATCTCACAACGCATCAAACTGCATCGAACAACATTCAAAACCCTAATTTCCTTTATTAATTGAATAATACAACATTATTTGATTAATTCACATTTCATTATTCTCAACAAATTAAATAAATACCGTTTATTTAATAATTTTTTGAAAAAAAACCTAATTCTACTATTAATCGAATAATACAACGTTATTTGATTTTCATCATTTCGGCTAATTAAATAAATTACCTTTATTTAATCAAGTCCTAATCTTATCTTATTTTGTCTTGATTAATCAAACAACATCAATTATTTGATTACGTCACTAATCCACCAGATTCCTCAAAATTAATTGAATTATTAATCATAATAATTTAATTATCACATTTCCCTCCAAAATTTGAATAATTGAATCAAATCAAATCAAGCTATTCAAATTGGAAAAAATCAAAATCAAAATCAAATTGGAATGAATTAATTAATTAAATTAATTAATTAATATTCCTCACCTACTTTTTGATTGAGGAAATCATGGATTGATAACTAAGCAATCTATTTTTCTAACAAAGCAATCAATTCTACTAACTCAACCATCTAATTCCTAACTCAACCATAACTGATCAATCAATTGCTAACTAAGCAATCAAAATCCTAATTATCCAATCTATTCTTCAATCACCCTAATTGTGCAATCAAATTTTCACAATTTCCTTGTGTCTAAATCCTCTCAACTCATTTTGACCGTTGATATGGATATTCTCCAACGTGATCTTGACCGTCGATTCAAAATTACTTTTTCTATCCAACAAACCTTTCTCTTCACAAATCAAGATCAGAATTTCAACTTACCTTATGCAACGAAGTGTTGTCAAGATCACTATTGAGAGAGTTTCATCATTTTTTCAAGAACAAGCATCGATCATCAAGCTTTTGCATACAAGAAATGGAGGCTTTGCAGTGATACGAACAACCCAACATCATGCAAATACACTCCAACATGGGATGGTAATATTTTCTTGTGTTATTTGAATTATTTTTTAATATCTTAACATCTCATTTCATTCAAATAGCTTAGAATTTTTCATTTCATGAGTGATGGAATAGGATAGATTAAGTGTTTTTGAATTAGATTAGTTTTTTTATTTCAATCTTACACTTTGATCTTGATTTTGTATCATTTTCCTAATGGATTCATTCCCCCTCACACAAATATATATTTCTAAACAAATATTAAAGTGTGTGTGTGTATTAAAAAATAGTTGTTTCATTCAACGTCAACTTTCATATTAACTATTTATCTAAAATAGGGAATAAATTATACCATCTTGATATAGATTATTTTATCTAGTACATCATATTTTTTCAAATTTTTTAATAAGTTTTAGTATTTCTCTTGGCCTAGTAATCAACCTAATATATTTATGTTGAAAACCTACTTTTAGTAAATTAAAATAAAAATATAAAGAATAGTTTATATATATATATATATATATATATATATATATATATATATATATATATATATATATATATATATATTTGAAATCTATACTTAGGGATCTGCAAAAGGGTATTTTTATATTTAAAAATAAATTATTTCCATGACTAAGAGTTGTTGAAACATTAAGTTTTTCAAATAATTTTATTTTTTCAATAAATTGGCTTCAAAGTGGTGCTACATATATATTTATATAAAAAAATTAGTTGGAAAAGTTGTGGGCATATCTAACTTAGGTATAATTAATCTCACTAGATCATATGTTTGAACAAAATCGATTTTTAGAAAAAAAATAGACTTCAATTAAGCTGGAGAATGAGGTCGTGCAGAGGTCTGTCATGGGCTAGGGCTCGCTTTCCCTAGCTAGTGTTTCCTTCATGTTGGTTTGGTTGTTGGTTATTTTCTTTGCCTTCTATTTGCTTATATTTGTTCATTGGGGGGAGTTTGAGGGTGTTAGGGTTTTTCTACGTGGGGAGGCATTTTCTTTGGCTAATATTTGATGCTAGTTTTTTCTTTTTTTGCTCATTTTGGTGGAGAATTGATCTCTTGGAGTTTGTATTTTTTTGCACCCTTTCTTTGGGGTTTTTTTTAATTCCTATAGAGGTTTAAGTGGGTTGTGTTTTTTCTTCAACTATGGCTTTGAGACAGGCATCAAGGGCTAAATCTCTATCGAATTTTGTGTGGTATTTGGAGCTTCTCCAAATCGTTCATTGAGGTTTTTTTATAATAAAAAATTCAAATGAATCATGGAATGGAGGATTTGTTCCATCTGGTGGTTCTCATATTCCAAAAACCAATGGTTATCTAGAATTATCCAAAGATAGGTTGGTGCTAGTAATTCAACCAGAATTGATTGTGGAGGATATTGAGTATCTCTCAAAGCATGCTTTACTTTGAAAATTTATGGGAATGAGATTTTCATTCCAATTTTTGGAGTCATGGGCTCAATGGACTTGGTCTTGAGAGGGTGAGATGGAAATAATGTTATTGGAAAATAGTTACTTCATGGTGACCTTTAACTACATGGTAGATCGCAATAGAGTTTTTGAAGGTCAGCCTTATTTCCACAACCAAATTGTTTTATTTATTAAACCTTGGCACACAAGTTTTGATCCTTTGGAGGAGCTCCTAAATTGGGTTCCAATGTGGGTGTGTCTCCCTATATTTCCAATTGAAATTTGGTGCAATGACATCTTGCATAGGTTTGGTTCGTTGTTGGGGAAACAAGTGGGTCCTTCTCAACAAACTTGGGATAGAAAGGTAATGATATTTGCTCGTATTTGTGTTGAGATTGATTTAAGTAATCCTCTTCCAGAATCTTTGGAAATTTGTGTGGTTTCATATTCTTGGGTGTAGTAGCTAGACTATGAGACATTTCCCTTTCGTTGTCACCTATGTCATGAATATTTCCATTTGGAAAGAAGATGCTTGAGGTATAAACCTTTGGCGTCTCAAACTACTCTACTATCTTGCAACCCCCCTGAGGTTAACAAAGGAAAGGATCCCATTCTTGGTGAGGCTACAAGTGTAGAGGGTTTTATTCCTATTAAGGCTTGTAATAAAAACCTTGGTCAAAAGAGAAATCTTAAGGAATGGCAGGAAGGTGATACATTTAATATATTTGAGGTTTTGGATGATCTCAGTCAACAGGAGGTGAATTCAGGTATGATGATTATGGATTAGGGTGTTTTGGAATTAGTTCAAGAAGGCATTATCCCATATTACAACCAGACTTCTTAAGAGGCTGGTGCTTTGCAAATGGACATGGATCTTAGTTTGGTAGTTCTTGGGAGGCCTAAGTCTCTTTTGGATGTGAAGATGGGGGAAAGAGAGGAATCTACTCCATTGGTGAAAGTGGGGTCTGATTTAGTAAAACACAGCAAGGATTCTCCTTCATTAGAACTTCTTAAAAAAGACCAGGAAAATGGGTTGTTGATAAGTCCTCCAAGGATGGGAGAAAGGACTTAGAAAAAATTGATATGATGGGGGATACTTTGCGGGATACTTTGGTGGAGTCAGGGTTTTTTAAGACTCTAGACTCTCATTTTTCTAACCCTCTAAAATGATCGTCCTCTCTTGGAATGTAAGCGGCTTGAACAATGGCCCTTGACAAAAAAAAAATCATGAATTGGTAAGAATTTATTCTTCTAATGTTCTTTTTTTATAGGAGACTAAGTTATTTGTTGAAAGTATGGTTGGTTTGTTGCCAAAGTTATGGGGAAAGGTGACTACCAATGTATTGGGGTTATTGGAAATGTTGGGAGTGTGGCTTTCTTGTGGAATCCAATAAAGATTTTTCCTCTTTGGTGGATGTCCTGTAAGTCCTCCATCTTTGCAATTGCTTCAAGTTTGGAGTGAAGGGAAACTATTCTTCTATCAAAAATCTATGCATCTACTAATTTTCTTGGTAAGCAATTCTTTTGGTCTCATATTAACTTTATTTGGAGTCTTACTCCTTTTTTCCCTTAGATTATGGTTGGTGATTTCAATGCCATTATTAAGTTGGATGAGAAGAAGGGTGGTATTTCAAGGTTGGAACCCTCTTCTTTCCTTCTGCATCATAACATTTTTTCCTTGAATTTGGTTGACATTGAGCCTCGTAATGGTAAGTTTATTTGGAACAATAGGAGGATGGGGGAGAATTGTATTGTAGAGAGACTTAACCATTTCTTGGTTTCCTATTTCTAGGTTGGAGGATTGTGGTCTACTTGTTTTGAGATTTTGGACTGGAGAGGATTGGATCACTAACCTATTAAACTATCTACTACTTTGGATTGTGTTGTTTGGTCCCCATCTTTCAAATTCTAGTTTATGTGGCTAAGAGATCCTTCTTTACAGGAGTATCTAGCTAAATGGTAGTGGATGGGAAGACCTACTCATAGTAATTCTAAGTATTCTTTTTCCAAACTACTACAATATGTGAAGTATCAGCTCAAGCAATGGAACAGACAGTGTTTTGGAAACATTTTTCATGCTAAGAATGTTGCTCAAGCCGGCTTGGATGTCATTACCTGAGACATAAGAGAGTTTTTTCTTTCATAGGATTTACTTAGGGAGGAGACAAGGGCTTTGAAAGTTCTAGAAGAGTGCACATTGCATGAGAAAATTTATTGGAAACAAAAGGCTCGTGTTGAGTGGTTACAAGAGGGGGATAAAAACACTTCTTTCTTCTTCATTTCGATGAAAGCTAGGAGATATGGAAACTCTATTCCTATTCTTGTGAGTGATAGGAGTGACCATTTATCTTCTTTTCATAAAATGTCCAAAGAAGTTGCACAATTCTTTGTTACCTTATTTAGAGAGGACTCTCAAGATGTCTTGGTAGAAGAAAACCATGTTTTTTCTTGTATCCCCTCCTTGGTTATGGTGGAGATGAATGAGTATCTTTTGGGGTACATCTCACTGGATGAATTAGAGAATATTTTTTTCCAATTGAAGAAACCTGGGAAAGCCCCAAGCCCTGATGGTTTTCTAATTGAATTCTTTTAGGAATTTTGGGATATCATTAAACTGGACTTATTGGAGGTGGTTCGTGAGTCTTATAGAAATAAGCAGATGATACGGGCTTTGAATTCTACCTTCCTTTCTCTCATTCCCAAATGTGAGGGGGTGGATCGAATGAGTCAATTTTGACCTATTTCTCTTTGTAATGTGGTTTATAAAATTATTTCCAAGTTGATTGCTATAAGGTTGAAGTGATGGCTTAGATGGCTTATCTCTAAGGAACTAAGTGGTTTTATGGTAGATGGGGAAATTTTGGATGGGGTTATCATTGCTACTGAAACTATTCATTCTATAGCATCCTCTAAAGATAAGGCTATGTTCACCAAGCTAGATATGGAAAAGGCCTATGATAGAGTTAAGTGGTCTTTCTTGTGCAAAATTCTTATTTCCTTTGGTTTTTTTGAGGAGTGGGTTTAGTGTATTATGAGTTATGTTACTTCCACTTCCTTCTTGGCGTTGATAAATGGTGAGACTTCTTCTCTTTTTGGTTCTTCTAGAGGCCTTCGTCAAGGGGACCCTCTCTCTCCTTATTTATTTATTCTTCTTTCCAAAGGTTTGGGGAGAGTGGTGAAGCGTGATGTGGAGTTGGGCCTTATTCAAGTTCAAGTGTGGGGAAATGGTTTTCCTCCTTAGTCTCAACAACAATTTGTGGATGATACTACTTTGATGGGAATGGATAAGGTTAGAGAAGCCACAAATTTGTGCAAGGCCTTAGATATTTATCTTGTGGCTTTTGGTCAAATGATTAATGAAGATAAATATTACATTGTATTCCTCAATACTCCATGTCTTATTCAACAAAGGATTTCTTGTATTTTGAGGTTTCAGATTGGATCTCCCTCTTTCATGTGTCTTGGAATTCCTATCTCTTCTAGTACTCTTACTAGGGAGTCTTGGCAGAATATTCTAGACAAGTTTTGTGTGAAGGTTAATCATTGGACTCATCATTAGTTGTCTTTTGTTGGGTGAGTTCAACTACTTAAATATGTGGTGTAGGCTCTTCCCATCTATAGATGTATGGTCTAGGTGGCTTTGGTTGGGTTTATTAAGGAATTGAATTCTTTGGCTAGATAATTCTTGTGGGTGAGAAGTTTGTCTTCTTCTAAGGGGATGTGTTGATCAAGGAGGCTTTGTTTTGGATATGTAATAGGTGGGTTGAGGCTCTCTTTTGGTCTGATTCTTGGGATGGATTCCCCCCCATTATGTGCCAGTATCATAATTTTTTGAATTTCTGCTAGTGCTTCCTAGAGGCTAGCTTGTCAAGGGTGATTTATTTTAAGACTTCTTACTCTTGTGGGAAGTTGGAGATGGCTAGGTGGAAGGACCCTTGTGATTGGCCTATTTTTGGTTCAAAGGAGGATTGTTTCAAGCTTCAAAATATTTTGGTGAGAAGACAATGTAGCTCCCTTAGAGATAAGGATATTCTTTCTTGGAGCTCAAATATTAAGGGTACTTTCAATATGGCTTGAGGGTACTAGGAGTTGCTAACTTAAGTTTGGTGGGGTGGAGGTTCCTTGGTGGAAACAGTCTTGGAACAAGTTTTCTTCACCAAAGTGTAATTACTTTGTATGGACTCTAGCTTAGAATAGATGTTTGACTTGGGATAATCTTTGGAAGTGGGGATTCTAGGGCACCTCTATTTATGTTTTGTGTGGCTTCAATGAGGAAGAATCTTCTCACTTGTTTTTCCATTGTTCTATTTTTATGTTGCCTTAGCATTTATGGTGGGGTGTTTGGAAACATCCTTGCATTAATCCATCTTCCCTTATTAAGTTTTGCAGCAGTATGGGAAGACCTCCTACTCAGGCCTCTTTCCTCCATATTGTGTGATACATTGGTCCTACCTTCATCCTTTGGAAAATTTGGCTAGAAAGGAATTGTAGGATTTTTCATGGGGATAGGTTGATTGTTCAACAGGTTTGGCATAGAATTGTTAGTATGATTCAGGAGATGATGGAAGCTAAATGTGAAGTGGTGTATCCTTTGGAAATGAGGGATGATGAGATTATGGATAGATTGGGCTTACAAGGATTGAATTTTGACTCTGCTTGTGTCAAAAGGGGTAGGTGGGCTAAAGAGAAGGTTAAAAGAATTGGAAAATGGTTGCTTTCTTCTATATAGATATATTGAAAATCAATACTAATGGTTCCTTTAGGGGTAATCTTGTGCCTACTGGGATTGGTGGAGTTGGTAGAGATTGCTCTCACTTGGTTATTTTCCTTTTCTCTATTCATAAAGGGTAGCATTCTAACAACTTGAATGATGGGTTGGAAATTCTTTGGGCTATTGATCATGCTTGGGCTTTAGGTTGGCATAATATTATATATGAATATGACTCAGATTATTGTTAATTTGTTGACTAAACAAAAGGTGACTGATGTTGACTAGCAGCTTGCTTTGGTTGTTTGATAGATTTTGTGGATAAGCTCTTTGATGGAGGTAGTGTATTTATCCCACATTCCATGTGAGTGGAATGGGTTGTTGATTGTTTTGACAAGTGGGCTTCGAAGTAGGATGATGATTGGAAGATTGAGGGTTGGGGGCAGTTGTCCCCAGATTATTGGCATGAGCTAGAGAGGTTTATTATTGATAATTTGGATGGATATGGTGTTTGTAGCTATGTGGGTGGCAGTTTTTGTTTTGGTTGTTTCTTATGATTTTTTTTCTTGGGAGCCTAGTAGTTCCTTGATTCCTATATACTATTAATTTCTTTCTTTCAATAAAAATTTTACCCCTTTTTTCAAAAAAAATGATTTTTAGTTAGAAATACTTAAATTCAATTATGCTAATAAGTTGGCCAAAAGTGTGACACGGCTTTGTATTTTTTCATTTTACTCACCTCCATTGCTTGACCTTATCACCTTGATTTACTCACCATTTTATTTATCTACCAACAACTTGGATTCTACAAAAATTTCAAACACTTCTAATTTTGTAGCAAAGAAGAATACCAAAAAATTTGTTGAGTAATCATCAATGATAGTTATAAAATAATATATTTATTCAAATAATGTGTATCCGTAGGACCACATAAATTTTTATGGATTATCTCAAGATGTTGCTTGACTCTGCTAAATTTACCAATTGGAAAGTTGACTTATGTTGTTTGCCAATAATACATTCTTCACACACCTCTTATGAATTTTCAATGAAAGGTAGAAAATCAACCATTTTTAATCTCTCAAGTAAAATCAACCCACTAAAACTAATGTGACCATATCTTTGGTGTCAAATGTTACTTTCATTCATTTCACTAGATATTAATGGTTGGTTTACATGACTAAAATGAAGAGAAACAATACCATCACCTATCATCTTTGGACTTCCAACAATTGCATTCCCTTTTAAACTTATCACTTATTATGCACCCGTTCTCATAAAAATTCACTTGATAGTTTGTCTCTAACATTTTTCCAATAGATAACAAATTATTTTTCAATGTTGGGACTAATAGTGTTTCATTCATATTTTTTACATTACCATACTAATATAATTTCAATAATATCCTTAATTTTTCTTTCATGAGAATTATTATCTTCTAATACCACTATACTCTCGTGTTTTTAATCTAAATTGAAAAATAAATTACCATATATGTCATATGTGAATAACCACTAGAATAAATATACCATATTAAATTTTTATTTACATTTGTACTGAAGCAAGAAATGAAAAAAAATTATTTATCTTCAAAAAGACATTGATTTTTTTTCCTTTTCACTTTTTACTTCAATATTTTGATGCATAGTTCCCAGCTTATTACAATAAAAGCATTATAGGTTCCTTTTATTATTGTGTCCCCCATTGTTTCCATATCTTCCTCTTCTTGTTCCTATAAGGTTGTTACTTCTTCCTCTAACATTATTATGTCTTCTTATTAAACTACTAGATTCATATTTATGTTCATTTTTTATGGCTATAGTCACCTTTACTATGATTCTTGAAGAGTGTATTTATTTTTCCTATTATATTTCCTTTAGAGGAATATTCTTGCTCTAATATTTCTTCATTACTTTTCATTCTTTCTTCAAAATTTAAGAAAATTCCACTTAGTCCATAATTTTGCATAGTTGTGAGATCCTTAGAAATCTCAACTATAGATACCATGTCATCAAATTTAGGAATCAATCTCCTTAATATTTTCTCAATGACATGCTTGTCATCTATACACCTTCCCCTAAAACTTTCATTGGTATTCATCATTACATTTTCAAAACTTTCATAATTACCTATAATTTTGTAGTGTTTGCACCTTGATATTGTTAGAATTATGAAAGACACAATTCATAGGATCAAACAATGAACAAAGACACCTTCCATGCAAGAGATCTACAAACAAAGAATTGTTATATTCCTCGACAAGAAAAATCTATAGAATGAACCTCAAGAATCTTCAAGGAAAACAAGAGTCCTCAAAGGTAGAGAGTTTGAGAGAAAAGGAGAGAGATAATACAATGAGGGTTGAGTGATATATAGGAGAAACCCTAAATGGTAAAGGGATTAGATCATGACAAGTGTCAACATCTCATACAATGAGACAAAATGATCTAATTCTAGCTCTCTAGTTAACATAGCAAATCACTCCTAATTTTAGCTTAAGTGCATGAGAATAAATTAGACTAATAATTAATTAAATATTAATCAATCATTAGCTAATGCATGATTAATCTAACACCCCCCTTAAGATGAACTTAAGGAGTAGCTAAAAACCCTAAAAAAATACATGATGGGTCCTAGCAAAACAAGGCCTGGTGAGGTACCCATGTATAAACAAAAGATCTCTCAAAACTAAAGAAAAGGATAAAACCACATGGGAAAAACTCCTATCTAAAAGAGAGATGCAAATGAACTGAAAAAATCCTCAAAATCAAGGTGGTGAACTAAGAAGCCTCCAACCAAAACAATTTCCCAAAAAGAGGAACATGTAGAACATTGTTGAAGCACGAATAAGTTGTAGACTACTATCAAATGATGACTAATATTTGTTGCAATGGGGAACCTCCAAAAATAGGAATGCAAGAGTGTTCATATGGTAAATGATCCATCTCACTTAAATGCATGTAACCAGTCATTGATGTACACTACATTTGGAATACTAAGAAGAGGGGGTGAATCAATATTCCATAAAACCATTCTAATAAAATCTATCTAACCATTATCACAATTTTGATTGAATCAGCAAGAGAGAACATAAAAATAAATCAATGCAACCACACACATGAACACTAGGATTTTTACGTGGAAAACCCAAAAAGGGAAAAACCATAGTAAGGGTTAACTCATAATATATTATATCCAGATACAGGATATTACAAGCCTCACTACCAAGACTCACTATCCTTGAAAAGGCTCACTGCATAAATACAAAAGATGGCTAACCACCAAGATACAAAGATTGTGGCTCACTGCCAAAAGGTTTTAACTAATAGAATACACCTTCAATGTGTAGGATTCAATTCCAATGAAGCTCAAAATATGAAGTACTACCTCACTCAACAAAACTACTTTTATTCTCAACTAATAAGGCATTTAGGCTTGGATCCTCTTTCACCTTTCTTCCACACTTGCACATCCACACTTATACCTTCCTTTCTTCAAAGCATCTTCTATATATCTTATTCATCAATTAGGTCAGCCTAATTAGATGAAAACAAAATAATAAAAACACTCTTGTCAGCACCATATATTATTTAAAACATTTTATCCATGTAGTGCATTATACCAAGTCAGCTAACATCCATAAAACATAACTAGTCTCCTTAGTGAATTGCATATGTTAGGTCATCCAAGACTAGAACTTAATTCATTAAATCTCCAAACTAACATACAATCCTCAAAGGAAAAACCTTTTGGATCTAAGATCACATCAATTTCCCATCATACTATCATCATAGAGACTACCATTAAAACTGAAACATTAAAATTTTCTCCTTAAGAAAATGTGGAGTCTCCCACACTAATATGCCAAACAAGGAATAATAGTAAAATATAGAGCTGAACTCTATCAAAGATAAAAAAAATTATCACAACCTAAAACTTCTCAAGATCAAGAATATATCTATCTAAATGAGATATGATAACATTGTTAAAAGATTAGAGTCATATATATTCTTGCAGTGAATTTTGGACTTAAATACCAACGCACTGGCTCAACATAAAAGAACATTACTGGGAGAAAATAGCTTTTGATAAACCAACTAAACTTCTCATATAGTTGTCACCATGTTGACATCAATGCAGCATAGGAACAACCAAAACAAACCATCCACACTTCATGCTCATGTTGCAAGGCTCCATAATTCCAACAATCTCCCCCTTTGGCACTAATGGAAACATGCATGTCAAAAACATTTTTCAATATATGACAACTAAATACTTCCCCTATAAAAATTGTTCTCAAAAAAAAATTCCTCTACCAATCTCTATCTCTCCCCCTTAGACATCAATGGTAAAGGATGGGGTATGATATATATGTATATATGCATCAAAATATAACCAAAAATATATGAAAACAAAATTTAATCAACCTAAAGAAGAAGAACCTTTGAGACTCTTCAAGATGACCTTCCATGAGATTTTGACTTCTTCCCATGATCCTTTTGCACTTACAAGAGTATTGTGTAATATTTCAATCTTAGTTAAGGACTCTATACCATCTGCTAAAGTATTGGGAGTAAGATTAATTTCTAATAATTCACCAATACTATCAAGAGCACTAGAAATAGGAATGTGTCGGAGTTTAACCATGTTGTTGAGTGCCACAAACTTCTTAATAACTTTTGTTCTTTAGTCCTACAGGGAAAAGAATTTATCTTGAAGTTGCACAATGTAGGACCACCTCTAATTGTCTCTATCTTCTACCAATTTGTATGTATCTTCTTGAGTGCCCATCTAATTTTCACTCTTCCATATCTCATCTCTTATGTTCAGTGTACTGCCAGACCAATTTAGGAAAAAAGAAAGCAATTCTTGTGACTCTTCCTCACAAACTTGCAAACTCTCCAATTCCTTCATTACTCGACTATGTACATTTGCACATTTTTCCTTGATATATTTCAAATTTTCTTCAGCAAACCTGATTCCAGCATTCACTTCCAGTCTGGAGATGTAAACCTTCAAAGAATTAATCACGTTTCTAATATTCTCCACAAAAAAAATAGATGAATCAAAATTAGCACCATGAATAACCTTCTACAATTCTTCCAAAGCTCCTTGAATTTTTATTCTTTCATGCTCATGTTGAACTCTCTCAAAATCACTTCCTTCTGCAACTTATTATTTGACAACACTCTTACTTTTCTTCCCTGTTCTATTTGCACTACCAGAGGTACCTTCTACATTGGGATTCTTAGGGATTTCCTAACAATTTTTTTCATAATAATTGATTTCAGCCTCTTAACACTTTATAATGGGTGATCCCATAATAGTTTACAATTTTTGGCCAAACTGGACACTGAAATAATTTTTTTAACTAAATCTTCACTTTCAAGCACCTACAGTGGCTAAACCGTGAGGAATTTGATGATGCAAACTAGAGTTTCATGAAATTTTGTCTATAGATTCTAAATATATTTTAAAAAAAAAAATTGGAATCAAATTGCACTTCTTTTTCCATCTCCTTTGAAAAGTAGTTTTTTTTCAGAAAACAACATTTTTAAAAAGTGGCGCTCACCATATAATGCATAACTATTTTTCCATGAAGGATAAAATTCTAATTCTTTTGAATTTACATTTGTAACTCTGATATCTAGTGCTTCCACTTGGTTAGATAGATTTTTATTGAATATTTTTTCTTTAATCAAGTTTTGAAGTCAAACCAATTACAATTCAAACATAGTGCAATCGTATAACACAACTTTTTTTGTATGTATCAAAATTCAAAAAAAAAAAAATTGGATCAAGGACTTAAATATCTAGTGCACTCATATTTTTCAAAAAAAAAATTATAATATTCTATTTTTCCACATGCGCAAAAAAGAGAGTTTGATTTTCAATGAAAAACCTAAATTCACAAGAAATAAAAAATAAATATAATAATTAAATTAAATTTATTTAAAATTATACTTTATGGGAAGCTTATAATAAGGACTACATACTTACAAAAAATAAATTTTAAATTAATTCATTTGATCCCCCAAAAGATAAATCAAAAGTGGTTTTTTATCAACATTTTGATAGGTGTAAAGGAGACTCCATTATAGGTATGGTTTAAAACTAGCGGGGTTCTATCCAAGGGGGTTTGATCTAAGGTAGTTTGATCAAACCCTCTTAAATTGGAAAAATGGAACTTTTTAAGGCTTAAATCATTATATTTTCTAAAAATATGTAATTTCATCAAAAATACGAATCTCCCAGAAATTGTAAACCAGCTTTGTGGGATCACATAATCTAACTCAAATATCCACACCAACCTTGATTCAACTACTTACATGTGATAGAAATCCGTAGAAACTAGGAAATTGATATTTCTAGAGTACCTTTCAGTGAAACTTACTAGAATCCTTGACCTTTTGTTCATCCTCATCTAAAATGTTCCAAAGAATGAAGCAAGAGCAGTCTCTTGAGCATTAGAATTACGAAGATTTATCATGAAGTTCTTGATTTTATGGGCAATAGACTCTATATTTTACCATTCTATTCTTCCTATTACCGGTAATTCTCTCAAAAATTAAGAGTAAGAAGACAAAAAAATTTCCATACCAGAATGTATTCTTCTTACTCTTCTTGATTTCCTTTAAATTCTTCAAAATTTGTATTCAAAGTAATTCACATAGGTCATAATCCATACCTCTTTTAACCATATCAACAGTAGTATGTACAGTAGTAGCAGAAACTGTGAGGTCATTTCTAGGGAGACAAAGTTTGTGACCAATGACCATTGTGGCATACCTAATGACTAGATCTACAATTGACTCAAATCAAACTCTTTCCCTTCAAGAGTCACACCGATAACCTCAATTATCCCTTGCTCATTCATATCCTTCCATTTGGGAATTGGTCTAGACAAACACAAACTAGTTACATCTCTGATTGTTTCTCTAGTATTCAAATGTGCTTCATCAATCCACGAAGATTCATTGTGAATTCTACTAAAAAATATTTGAATATGCTTCATGTCAAACTCGAACAAAGGGGCATTCGGCCAAACATCCAACTTCTTCTCAACTAACACTTTGTAGGCACATGGTTCTCTTCCAATTCATTCTTCCATAGAATGCTCAACTAGATTGGTGAAATTTCCTCTATCTTACTATAAAAGAATGCATAGATATCTTTTGTGGGGTTACGGGACATAATAACCTGGCCAAAATAACCCTAGACAAAATAACCCAGGGACAAAATAACCCAAGCCAAAATAACCCATGGAAAAAATATCCCCATAAGAATATAGAGAAAGGAAAACAAAATTTATAAATTACATGTATGTTGCTAAAGAAACTTTATTATTCAAATTTTCAATTAAAGTGTCAAATTATGAGCAATGCCTCTTATATAATCTAAAATGTTATGGTTGTCATAACCATCAACCAATCTTTTTATTCTTTCGTGGAGTTCACGGTATTTTTTCTTGCTTGGTTGCCTAGTGTATCCAGCCATATATTTCTCTATTCTATTCTCTTGGAGACTCTATTCTTTTTTCACTGCTTTGATGAATTTCCAGACTGAGCTATGCGATGCTTGAAGCAATTCACTAAATCCTTTGTGCCATCCCTCAATAGTATTATTGGTTATGGGAAGATCATCTTGAGTAGCTAAATAGCAATTCCACATTGTGATTGGAAACTTGGGTGATCGTCTATTGCCTCTTCTGGTTAGTCTGCCAATCCATGTGTCTTCAAAATAATCAATTATGGGTTGCAGGGTCTCCTCATGTTCCATATAATAAGGAGATTGCAGAAGTGTTTCAAATGCATCAATTACGTCTATTTGAGGCACGAAAGCTAATGCAACAAGTTTATTGATCTCATGTGCAAATACTTCATCAGCACTATAACATGTTTGTAGACCTTCTTCTTGAACTTTCCTCCACAAGCATTGAGAGAAATGGAAAAAACATCCCCAAATGGTGGCATTTGGAAAAATTTTAGAAATAGCTCCCATGAAACCTAATTCAAAATCAATAAGCATAGTTTTTGGGTTTAGATTAGGTTGAATTTGTTTTAATTTTGTAAGTACTTGTGTATAAGTGGTTCTTGTTTTGTTGCTCATAAGAATATAAATGAGTGGAAATATTGCATCATTTTTCAAGCCAACAATCGTGTACAACTATTGAAAAATACTTGGCACTGTTTTAAATGTACCGTCACTAAACCAATTTTCAGATTCTTTCAGTAATTGCAAATTTTGTGTGGTGGTGAATATTAAAAAATGATTCTCATCATTACTATCATGAAAAAGAAACTTTTCCCCTCTATTGGTAATTGTATATTCAACTAGTAAGATAAGATCTGCCGATGTGTGAGGATTTGGTGGTGGTGCTTCAAATCTTAATCTTTTTCTTCGAATCGTTTTGGATAATGCATGGGTTGATGGTATTGCTCCTGCTACGGGTAATGAAATATTAGAGCATGAAGTAGCGATAATATTTCTTGTAGAATCTTGAGTTGAGCATGCCGTGTCTTTCATTTCTTTCAATTTTTGTTTGACGGTGATCATCTCAGGTTTTGGAGCATGATTATGTTTTGTACTGCTAATCACATCACCAGATTCTATTTGTGTTGTAGTATAGCACTGACTTGAACATTTATTTGTAAAATATTCCACACAACGCCAGATTATTTTATCGATGCCTTGTCGATGAAACAAAAATGTGTAACCATCTACAATAAGTAAATTCTTGTTTTTTGACTTGTTAAAAACTAAAGAGGCATTGTATATATTAAAAATTATGAAGAATGTGTTGGTTCCCTAAAAAGTATATTGATTTTTTGTACACTCTTTTAGAAAACCCTAGGAAAATTTAAAATAGTGTTCAAAAAAATATATTACAAAATATCTTCTTTTATGAATTTGGATTTCTCCTCTTCTTATCACTCTGTGCACTCTTACTTCTTCTCCCCTTCTTCCTTTCTTTACTTCTCTTGATTCTACCACTTTATATATCTTCTTAATGCCTTTTCATTTATATCTTCTCATAATAACTCTTAATCAACTTATTCCCACGAAATTGCCTTTATTTTTATAATTATTTACCATTTTATAGGTTATTTAAGCATATTAAAGGTGTTTTAAGGATATTTTAGGGGTATATAATGGATATATGGTCTAAAAATGCCCTAAATAGCCTCTATGGTGCCTCACAATCATATTTATAATTTATTTTGTCATTTATAGTTTACTAGATTGATCTAAAATGACCATGGGTTATTTTGTCCATGGGTTATTTTGACCACGAGTTATTTTGTCCATGGGTTATTATGACCCTGGGTTATTTTGTCCTTGGGTTATTTTGGTCGGGTTATTCTGTCCAGGGTTATTTTGGCCGGGTTATTATGTCTCTATACCCTTTTGTGGGAAACACTTTGGGAGGGATGCAAGAGAATGCACCAACTAACTCTTTCAACAAATTCTTAAAATATTTTCTCAAATTAACTTACACTCTATCTACACTATTCACAACCTTTGAATTATCCATAGCAATAAAAATGAAAGATTGTGCAAACAAGAATACCTCTATAAATTCCAACAAGAAATAGATAGATATCCAACTTCCATAGCACACTTTGAATCCACTTGATCTCTCCTTCAAACCTTGAAACTCTAAATTGCTCTCTAAAATTTGCACACTTCTCTAAAAATACATATGTCTCTTGAAATATTTGAATTTATTTCTTTCATTCTGAGTGTTTTTGCAATAAATGCTTCAGATTGTAGGTAGATTACCTCAAAAATTGTGTGCACCTCCATTCTTTAAAATCCTGCAAACTTCATTCTTTACACATATGACTAAGAAATTCCTTAAGTTTGTTACCACATTAAATATACTTTTTTCATGATGTGACATAAGTATCGAGGAGGGGCTTTATTAAATTTTCTAATAATTTATCCCCCTTATTTATTGCTAGACTCAAAGATTGACAGGTGTATCTATACCAGAGGTCGACTTAGATAAGACTGATGATTCTAATTCAACTTGCTTGAATTCTCCTTCCTTTCTCTAGATCATTTTCATCTATTTTCTTGCTTCTTCTGGATCGATGATTTGTTCATGCTTCTTCGTCGTATAATCATTTTTTCTTCTTTTGTAGTTATTAACAAGTTGTTCTAGATTTCCACACTTACAGCAAACAACATTCTTCCTTCCATTATTTCTTTTATTCAATCTATTCTCACACAAACTAGCTTTATTTCCAACCTTTTTGCACTTAAGACATTTTCTGAAGAATGAAAAAGGATCATTCATTTTACTTTTTCAATCCTTTACCTTATGACCAAATTTCTTGTATGAATGATAAATACCATTGAAAGATAAATACCTTTTAACAATAGGTTGTTTGACAAGAGTTCTTCTGGAATTTCTTCTTAGATTCTTGAATCATCCTTCTTTCCACTGAGTTTTCTTGTCATTAGATTTCTTTACTTTAGAACTCTAACATTCTTCAAACCCTAAACCACTTTTATCCATTGTCATTCTCCAAGAAGTAATCAACTCATCAAGCATTGGAGAGATTGCCTTAAATTTTTCTTCAAAAATTATTTCCTTTTCTAGATTAGATCTCAAGATTTTTGCTTCTTGCTCAAGCTTTGTGCATTCATCCATTTTCGTTTGAATTTCAAATTTCTAACAATCTACAATTCTTTTCTTTTCATCCAATTACTATAGAAAGATGGAGAGCATTTGATCTGCCTTGACCAATAGATTGCATGCTTCATCACATTTACTTTGTATTTTTTTAACATACTCATTTTCTTTCCTCAACTTGTCCTTCAGATCTTCTATTTCTTTTGAACATCCAATAGAGATCACTTCCGAAGGAAAAAATTTCTTATACTCAAATTTCGGTATCTTCCTCAAGCTATTAGGCTCCTTTCGAGGAACTAAGCTCTAATACCAATTGTTCAACATCTAGAATACTTAGAGGGGGGGTGAATTAGTATTCCATAAAACCATTCTAGTAAAATCCATCTAACTATTATCACAATTTTGATTGAATCAGAAAGAGAGAACATAAAAACAAATCAAGGTAACCACACACATGAACACCAGGATTTTTATGTGGAAAACCCAAAAAGGAAAAACCACAGTAAGGGTTAACTCATAATATATTATATCCAAATACAAGATATTATAGGACTCAAAGCCAAGACTCACTATCCTTGAAAAGTCTCACTACTTGAATACAAAAGATGGCTAACCACCAAGATACAAAGATTATGGCTCACTGCCAAAAGGTTTGAACTGATAGAATACACCTTCAATGTGCAAGGTTCAGTTCTAGTGAAGCTCAAAATATGAAGTGATGCCTCACACAACAATCACTCAAAAAATCTACTCTGATCCTCAACTGATAAGACATTTAGGCTTGGATCCTCTTTCACCTTTCTTCCACACTCGTACATCCACACTTCTATCTTCCTTTCTTTAAAGCATCTTATATATATATATATTATTCATCAATTAGGTCATCCTAATTAGATGAAAAAAAAAAAAAGCACTCTTGTCGGCACCATATATGATTTAAAACATTTTATCCATGTAGTGCATTATACCAAGTAGGCTAGCATCCATAAAGCATAACTAATCTCCTTAGTGAATTGCATATATTAGGTTGGCCAAGACTAGAACTTAATTCATAGAATCTCCAAACCAACATACAATACTCAAAGAAAAAACCTTTTGAATTTGAGATCACATCAATTTCTCATCCTACTATTATCATAGAGACTACCATTAAAACTGTAGCACAAAATGCTCTCAAAAAAATGTAGAGTCTCCCACACTAATATGCCTAACAAGGAACAACAATAGATTACAAAGTTGAACTCTTTAAGAGATAACTTTCTGCTCACAACCCAAAACTTCTCAAGGTCTAGGAAATAGTTGTTTGAATGAGACATGATAACATGGTTAAGATATTAGAGTCATATATATTCTTGCAATGAATTCCAAACTCAAATACCAACACACTAGCTCAACACAAAAGAACATTACTAGTAGAGAATAGATTCCAATAAACCAAGGAAACTTCTCATTTAGTTGTCACCATGTTGACATCAATTACAACACATGAAAAACCAACACAAACCATCCACACTTCATGCTCATGTTGCAAGACTCCATAATTCCAACATAAAGTACATGGGAACAAGAACTAGATACATAGATCACTCAAACGTGAAACCAAGTAAGTATTAGCACCAATAGTCAAAAGACTCTCATAATACTAAAAAGGGAGATATGACAGGGACACTAAAACTATGTGAAACCAAGAATTGCATGTAGGGGAGACAACCTACAAATAAAGGGTGTGCAAACTAAGGCACACATGCATGAGGCAAGAATCACCAAGATGGATTACTATCTTGGAAGGAAAACTCACTTGACAAATGTGTGATGGTAAACAAAAGGAAAACATCAAACCCCCATGGAACTTTGTATCATAGTACGATTACAAAAGGCACAATAGGATGTGTAAAATCCCCAAAAATTCTACACCAAAATGGCACTTTATCTGAATGCATCTACAAAAGAGAATATGCATGAAAAAAATATATGCAATGCCCATATAGGATAGAACACTAGAAATACATGGAGAACAGTCAAAAATAAGTCATCTAACATAAAAATAAATTTAAAAAAAAAAGTTTTCAAAAGCTAAGACATCTATGTAATTCATTAGAGTGTGAAAAAATGAAAAAATGAATAAAATTTTTCTAGAGAGTAATCTAGAAAAAGTGCATTGATGGCTATGAAAAGCCTTGAAATACAATTCCAACATCATTGGAATCATGAAAAATAAAGAAACTAGTCAAGCTTGAGACTAAAAACAACACCTCTAACTTCAACGGGCTCTAGAATGCACCAATAGCAAAACTAGTTGATATGACCCACACCACTAGAAAGTTGATAGAAATATCTTTCCAAAAATATCTCATTCACCAAAATCTAGCATCGTATGCCCAAGTTATGGCCAAAAAAAAAAAAAAAGCACATCCTTTAGGCACAAAGAGGGTTGAAAGGGGGCCAAGGTACCATCTGTACCACTAATGTCAACATGACATCATGTTGATGTTAGTGGAGTATTCTAGTAATATTCCTCCCTACCAAAAAAAAATTGGTTTCCTAATAACTAAAAATTTGATAGAATATGCATGCTAGTATAAATATTCCTTATTTTTCCTAATAGTTGAAAAAAAAATAGGTGGTCAAAAAAGTGAAAAACACTGGGAACCTAATGAAAAATCAATGACACCGAAAAAAAATTGTGGCTAGGAAATTTAAACCTCTGGGGGTTTTGTTACCGCACTGGTAGGTAAAGAAGTTTTTGGCTAGGTGGAGGTTGTCGGTCAGCTCTAAAAGGTCATCACCAATAGTAGCCACTTGCTGACATAATGGATGTGCCACCAAAGAGATGGGACCCATGTAGTCATGGACATGGTACAATGTACCCTGTTGCAGGCTATAAAGCTTTTGAATTTAAAAACCTACACTTTCCTTAATTTTTTAAAAAAAAAACTTTTTCCCTTGTTTTATTTTTAAGAAATTTCTAAAATAAATAAATTTTAGAAAAAAGCATGTTAACCCAATCCTAGGGAATTTTTCTTTCAATTTTCATGCACATGGGCTATAAAGGTCAAATTCCTGTCAAAAAAAAATTGCCTTAGAAGCTCCCAACGTGCAATATAGGCAAATTTATAATCAAAATTCATTGAATAGGCCTCCTAAATGCAACTATGGGGTTCTTTTCAAACCAAAATGCACCAAAAATGCAACTATCCTTCAGATTTAGAAAAAAAAAAAGCAATTGCCTCAAACCCTTGTAGATCTAACCTCAAGAATCAAAATCAGTCCAAAAAAAAGCTAAATCTAACTTTCTCGATAGCTCTGAATCCAATGGAAGACTCTATTTTGATTCTAGATGTACCAAAAAAATTTCACCTCCAAAATTTGCAAAAAAGCAAGGAGATTCTAGATCTAAAGCCTATAACCCCTTTTGAAGAAAAAAACCTCATAAATCGAGAAGGGGTTCACTGAATCCACGCTCTAATATCATGTTATAATTATGAAAAATATGAGCCACAAGATTAAAAAATGAACAAAGACACCTTCCATGCAAGAGATATACAAATAATATGTGCAATATTCCTCAACAAGAAAAAGCTACAGAATGAACCTCAATAATCTTCAAAGAAAACAAGTCCTCAAAGGTTGAAAGTTTGAGAGAAAAAAAGAGTGATAATACAATAAGGGTTGAGTGCTATATAGGAGAAACCCTAATTTTAAAGGGATTAGATCATGGCAAGTGTCAACATCTCATGCAATGAGACAAAATGATATGATAATAGCTCTCTAGTTAGCATAGTAAATCACTCATAATTTTAGCTTAAGTGCATGAGAATAAATCAAACTAATAATTAATAAAGATTAATTAATCATTAGCTAATGCATGATTACTCTAATAGATATGCATTATTGAATACTTTTCATTCTTTCTTAAAATGAATAGAACCACTTATCCTATGATTAGTTGCACCTTGAATTAGAAATAGTGATAGATTATCAAGTTATTTATATAAATGTTTTAAACTCCCTTTTTTGTTGATCATTTAATGAATTAAACACATTTATATCTACTAGCTCTACATATCCTTTTTATATAATATCCCATAAATCCTCATATTTGAGTAGGGTTTCATCCTAATACACCAATATGTTAAATTATCTCCTTCAAAGATGATAATTAGCATGCCAAGTATATTGTTTCTTGTCATATTTTCTATGAAAGAAATGTTCAAAATGACCCTAAAATTCAACATAGAGTCTTAAAAGAGATCCCTTGAAATGAGACCCCACACAAAAAAAAATTATATTATATCAATTTGATGAACAAGTATCAATTTCAACTGATAGTACACTTAATTATATAACCATATAAATTTTAAAAGGACTAAAATTATTACCCTATAGATAAAATTCTAATATCTAAATATTCCTAACAACTAGTATCTTAATGGACCATTTTCTTATACCCCACTTTTAAACAAAAAATAAAAGGAAATTTATAAATATAGTATTCAATTTGATGAAAAGGAAGAATCAAGAAAACATTCACACAACACAATAATATCCTTTTAAACTTTCAAATTTCCTCCTATGAAAAAAATATGTAACATGCAAATGGAGAGGTAGAATAGCTACATTTCAAATAATACATCTATTGGAGAGAAAACATAGCTACAACTTAATATGAACATCAAAACTTTTTGAATCACACAATAAGTTATAGAAATTTGGTCTTTAATATAGAATCGAATGAGAAGTTTTAGCTCCTTCATTCTCTTTATAAATTATTACCCTTATATGAATCAAAACTTCTTTAACAATAGCTTTAGGAATTTAATATCTCTCATTTGGATAGCTAGCTCTAATACTAGATGAAGAAAGATAAACATCAATGGTTATTTTTTATCACAAAATAAATAATTATACAAAATCCCCAAATTTTCTTGATAGAATAAGAGGTAGAGCATTACTATATAGAGTTTCAAAATATAGCTGATATTATGGCACATAATGATATTCACTACTAACCTAATGAAAATACTTAATACATACAATAAAGTCAAGAAATGTAACTACAAAATTAATAATACCAATGTGTACAAGAAAAAATGTCAAATATAGATGTGTATTTATTATTGTCACAAGGCTTAATTAAGGTGTAAAGAAGTCCTGAACTTTGAACTTTAATCCTTATGTAGCAAGCCCAATGGTGCTCCTTAGCACCACCAATTTTTCCTTCATATATTATTAGAAAAATAGGGTTTACAAGTGCTTGAGATCAAATTATTTTTAAGATAAAAAACATTAATATGGGTAGGATTGTACTTGTAAACAAGATTGTTAATGCAATGTATCTCAAACACATAGTTTCACTTTAATTTGAGTTATCTCTTCTCTATATGACCTAGAATCTAATTTTAGATCAAGTAGAAATAATTATTTTATCATAGAATTTTTGCATAGGATTGTCGAACTTTAAAGCTTAGCATTTGGGGTGCAATATTTTTACACACTTGATGACTCAAAGTTTCGATCTATTGGTTTCAAGTAGACTAAAGTGTTGGTATGTTCATTTTTTAAGAAAAAAAATTGATTTGTTTGTATTTCAAAGAAATTTCTAGGTTTTGATTGCTTTAACATGTCAAATTTTCATGGAAAAAGGATCTTTCCACCTCCATTTCATGAAAATCCTACTCATATACATCCTTATCATCCTTATCAAACTAAGCATGTAGCAAGTTTTAGCCAAAATTATTTTGCTACACAAATAAACCAGCATGTTCAATATACTTACCACCCATCCACCCCTACTCAATCTCCTTGGTAGCCTACATATGCTCAAATCATCCCCAAGAAGACCATTTTTTTTCCAACTAGCATGGCTATTCTCCCAATCAAACTCCAAGTATTGAAGACATGAGCTTCAGGGATATAAGGTTGTATCCTGAAAGGAAGTTGACTAAGATTGGAGGAAATCAAGAGTATGTAGGAGATCAAGAATATAATTTACAACATGAAGAGTTGGTTTACTTAGATTATCAATACCAACAAGAAGAGCAGATATAAAGAAGGTAGTATGAAGAGTATCTTGTAAGAGAGATTACTACAAAAGAAGATAAAATGAGGTTATTGTTTGATTTAATTGTTATAAAAGAAGAGCTTCCCAAGTACGAAATTCCAAGTTTCAGGCAAGGTAAACCTCCTAAGTATTCTAATCAATCTATTGAACTTGAAATTCCAAGTTTTAGAGCCCTTCGCCCTTTGCAAGATTTAGAAACTAATCAAGAGCAACCTAGTATACCTTAAGATCAACCATCTCAAAAGCTTATACCATCTCAAGAATATCAACAAGACTTGTATAATTATCCTTCTTTTTCTATCACCATTCGCCTTTGTAAAGATGGACCCATTATTTATCAAAGCATATGGTTTAGTGTGCATAAAGAAGAGGTATTTGTGGTGAAATGGGAATAAAATTTTGTTGTTGATATGCTTGCACATAAGGTTGAAGAGGAAAAACAAGACCTGTTAGAAGAGGTGGATGAGCATGATCAATCAAGAAAGCAATTTGAAGGGCTCAAAAAAGGTAATGAAATCTATGTTTTTATAGTCTCATTTGATGATCTTCCATATTTCATTGAGCAAGATGAAGTAAGTATAAATCTGGTCACAATATTATCAAACAAAAATCAATAGCAAGAAGTTCAAAACTTTGATGTTTTGACTCTTGAAGAGAGTTGCAACGAAGTAAAAATCAGTCCTCTTCCATTAAAAAGCAAAGAAGTTGAGAAGCACCTATTTTGGGATGATCTTGAAGTATTTGCTTCAAAATTAGATGATAAGCTAGCAATTTGGAAGAGGAAAGTCATGAACATCAGGAGCAACAAATAGAAGTGACCATGTTTCCAAATGAGTCATAGAAAATAGAGCAACCCAATCAACAAAATGATGAGACAATAGTGCATATGCATGAAACCAGTAGTGAGAAATCTAGAATTATCTTTTCAAGAGGATTTTCTATCAAACATCTAGCTCAGATCGAATCCAAAAAGGTTCCACAAATCATGCTTGCACCCAAGTATGAAGTTGAAGCCAAAGAACAATGGATCCAACTTACATATTATAGTGTAGAAAAATATCGTCCTTTACATTTTCACACCTAATTTTGGAAAAAATAATGTTAAGATGAATCTAATGTTGCCTTGATCTAGTGTTGTAATATGTTTTATGCATTCATATTAGGTTTAAGGTCCTTTTAAGCTAAATGAACATAATTTTTCCTTAATTTAGTGTTTTAAAGTGTATTCATTTACACCTTCACATTAAATTTAGGACCCTTGTAAACTAAACGGACCTAATGGTTCCTTACTTAGGGTGTTGTAAAGTGTATCCTAACACTTTAAAACTAATCTAGGGTTTCATTAATAAAATAGGATTCTTTATGCCTTATTTGGCCTTATTGTGCATCCACAAGCCTTAATTAATACATATTTTGAGGATAATGATGACATTTACCAACATCCAATCATAATTCATGTGTTTCTGGATTGTATGGCCTATATTTAGTGATTTGGGACTCATATGACACCTTGGTTGTATGAGTCCCACCTAAGTTTTGGGGCCCTGATCCTGATTTCACATCAATCTAAGCATTTCTTGAAAAATGTGTCCCAAATCCTAGCCTAATGGAACTCATATGCCACAATGTATGAGTCCTTTGTGGATTAAACCTAAATAAAATTCAAATTCTTAGTGGTATTTTATTCTCCTAGATCTGACATCGGCTTTTAGTGTTGTAATTTTGGGAAATTTAGCATAAACAAGTATCAATACAAGGTTATTTCACTCATTTTCACCTAAGACTTTCAAGAGATCATTCCTAATAGAAATTTTATGATTAAAATATTTTACAAGAGTTTACAAGACTTCACAAGAGAATTCAAGATAATTTCAAAGGAATTCAAGGGAAGATTTCTTCAACATTTGTTGCAGCAGTCCAAGATCCATCATCATATCCAAGTCATTAGGCATCAAGCATGTTGTTGAGTTAGTATTGCAATGTAGTATCCAAGATCCATTTGCAAGAATTGTTTCACATCCAATTTGAGATCAAGATCTACATTATTCATGGCCACTTCATGGTAGATTGTAGATTTACATTCCAAGACATCATCCAAGGTATCATCATTTCATGTTTCATGTTTCATGTTTTTATTTCATTGTTTCATCATTTGGTTGAATTACCTAAATGGGTTTTGACCAAGGAAAACCCCTGTTCCCTAACAAAACAACACTTTTTTATGTTTCTTTGTGTTATTGCATATTTATATGTTGAAGGAAAAGTTGATTTTAAGCCTTCAAAAGTATCAAGATTGCAAAGTTGTACAAGCTACAAAAGTTGTCATGTGAAGTTTTCAAGGCTCACAGAAACTTAGATCTAGAGAAAGATATCCAACCTATATACATGAAACCAATGAGAAAAGTCTTATTTGATCCATCTTCAAAGGCTCACAAAGTTTCGCTTCAAAATTCTATTCCTAGGACACTTCACAAAAAAATGAGATAGATACACTACTTGTGGCGTATGAGTCCTAGTATACCTAGATGCCCAGACAGGCGTATGAGTCCTAGTAAGCTCAAACAACAATATTTCAAGGTTTTAGAGCTCGTTTTGACATCTTCCTTCCAGGTGCACCTCTGTTCATTCTCAATTTGTTCTTCTATATTTCAGTTTCATTTCCTAGGTCATTTAGTTAGGTTTTTCATAGTACTTTGAATTTCATTTACATCTCTTTTCTTTCCAAGCCCTTTCTTGGTGTTGAACCCTCTTTTTGTCTTAATCACACCCTAGGACACCTTATTATAGATCTCTTTCCCTCATTCTACCATCAGATTGAGATCTCTAGGGTTTCCTTGAATCATATTTGGAGAAAAGTATTGATCTATTTCCCAAACATAGAGTGACATTTTTCAACAAATCATTTTGGTGAACCTAGCCTTTAAGAACACCTTATTTTTTATTTGGAGTACATCATAATCCTAGATCTAGCTTTCATTAACTTTGCATTAGGTTTTGCATTAGTTAATTGGCATCTAGGGTTTCTAAATCTTGCATTATTGAAAGTGCATATAGGTTGTATTTTTTTTATCATAAATTATTCAATTTCACAAAAAAATTGTAATTGAAAATAGTCCTAGCATCATAGAAATTAGAAACCTTAGAAATAACTCATAATTTGTTGAGATAGTTGCAAAAATCCTAATTTGGGACTCATACACCTCTCTAGGTGATTTAGTCCCAGTATAGGTTGTTCTGCCTACTTTCTAGGATTTTTTTGTTGTACATTTTCCAACATTTGACCCCTCCAAAAACATTGACTAGGACTCATATACCCCTATGGGAAATTTAGTCCCAGATCATCCCTAAAACTACCTTTTAAAACATTAAAAACATCATTTTTGTACTTTTTTTGTTGTCATTAGATAGTTCTTTTAGATTGTTGAGTTTTTGTTACATGCATTTCATTATATCTAGCATAAAAAAATTTATTTCATGCATTTCTTAATTTCAAATTTTCATTTACAACACTTTATTTTTAGATTGTTGCATAGTGTAATCAGTAAATTACCTTGTATAGAATCTAAAAATTGTGTTTACACATTTCATTCCAAGTCATTGTGTTGTATTTTAAGTCTCTTTCCATTTTGAGTTTGTATATATTACTTCTTACAAATGTTAGTATTTGTCTTTTCCAAGTTTTCAAAGAAAATTTTTGTCCATAAGTATGTTAGTCATTCATTCAATACATTTCCTAGTTATGAGAGTCTCTTAGTGCAAGAGAGTGAAAATGTTGATGCTTTCCTTAAACCTACACCCCCTCTTATATCTCATATTTGTGGGAATGATGTGATAGAAGAAGATGAAAACATAGACAATCATGATAATCATTTTTTCTCTTCTCCCAATACCTCTCTTACATGTGACAAAGGTATTTTGGTGTTAGAAGATGCACCCATTGAGAATCATGACAATGTTGAAAGCTTCACTTCTATAAACTCTCCTACATTGGAAGATATTATAGCACAAGAGAATGAGATCATAGACACATTTCTAAACATCACCCTACCTAATTTCCATTCACCTTTTTCTTGTGAGAACATTCTAGTGAAAGAGAATACAACCTTGGGTAATCATAACAATCATATTCGTTCTTCTCCTAATATCTCCCCTAGTTGTGAAGAAGATATTTCAGTGTTAGGAGAACCAATCGATGAGAGTTTTAAAAACCCTAGTTGTTTCTCTCCTATTACCTCTCCTATTAGGCAAGACATTACTATCATATTACCTCTCCTATTACATCTCCTATTACCCATATATATTAATATCCATGTATGGATGTATCCTTTTTGTAAATACGTACATGTATGTTAATATTTATATGTATATACTCATATACTATATATATACCTTGCCTTGATATTTAAACACATATTCACAGTCATATCGATCAACATATATATACAAAATGTATATATATGTCACCTTTTCCAATCAATATTTCCATGCATATGGGTAATCCATCCATGAGCATGCATAGATACATCTATCTATGTATACTCATGTGTATAATTACTCATGTGTATGATTTTATCGTTGAAACATACATATATACATATATATACATTTTTATGTATATATATCCTATCGATTAAATAGAAAAACATAAAGAAGAACTCACACATGTCTCAAAGAGACCTAACATTCTAAACCCCTAAACACAAAAATTCACAAATAAAATCACAAGCAAGACTAAAGGTAACTATTTCCCAAACTATTATCCCAACTTGACCAAACTAGAAGTATCTATGTGAAAGCTTAGCTTAAGTCTTTATCAAAGATTACCAAAACAAGTTCTTCTCCCTAAGTGGTACTTCCCCTCTATAAGAGGCTTGATTCAATTCCTACATCCAACTTAGTACATGGTGAACCATAAAGAAAATAGATGGGGAAAAGAGCCAACTATTCTCCTTATGTCATTCAATTATGTCCTTGGATCCCTAGATTGGATTGACTATCAACCCAAAAGGGTGAGTCAATTCTCAACAAGGAAGACCTAGGAGGGGTTCTTTTAGGCTTTGAAGGGTTCACCACCAAGCAAAAGCTTGGAAAAGACAACTTAACATTCAACTCACAAAACATAACAATGCAAGATAAATGATGAATGCAAATGATGAAATTATCCAATAGCAAGTTAGGGTATGTGTACCTGGGAAGTTTGGAAATGTAATGATGATTTTGGAAATGCAAAGAAGCTGTCAAAATGCACTATAGAGGACTAAGACACCCTTACTGTTGTCTTAGTCCCACTGTTGTTTTTCGAGGCAAATGTGGAATCTTTGAATGTCGGAATAGGATTTGAAAGAATTTTTGCAAAACACCTTTGAGATGACTAAGATGCCTTAGGTGGTGACTTAGTCCCATTCTAAATTTCTAGAATCTCTAAATGTGGTCCCAAGGTTCAAGCTCTACACTTCCTTCTTCTCGGATCTTAGGTTTTGAAATTTCTAGATTTGAGCTATAGGTGAGTTTTCATGAAGATGACAACTTTGCAATGCAACTTGCAACTTTGCACTTCAAAAAATCTTCAAGTCTTCAACCTAAATTCGCAAACACAAACACACAAGAGAGGGAAAACTTGTTGGTTGTTAATAAATGGGGGTTTTCCTTGGTCAAACCCCTTGTTGGTAATTAAACTTTGAAATGAAATGGAGGGAAATGATGAATGAACAACATGCAATGTTACAACTCACCAAAACCTTGCTATAAGGTGTTGCAAATGTGCTTGAAATGGTTGCAATGGATGTGGTTCTTGTCTCTTGCTTGAAGGACATAGATCTTGCATAAAACACTTGCTTGAATCATAAACCCTGCATCACAAATGTTAGCACAGTAACAAACATGATGCACAATATCCTTGATATGATGCTTGAATCTTGATGATGGCTTGAAATGCTTGATGAAATTCTCTTGAATTCTCTTGTGAACTCAATTATGCTCACAGAAAACTTGGATGAAAAATGAATGAATTAACCTTGTATTTATACTTATCCATGCTTAATATCCTAAAATTACACCACAACAAGCCAACATATGAATTCATCAATTAAAGAAGGCTAAATCCTGCCAACATTTGAAATCAAATCCCAAAAATAACTCAAGGAGGACCAAGACACCCTAGGTGGTGTCTTAGTCCCAAGGCATGAAAGTCAAGGCACAGACTCCAAAAAGGGGCCTATTTAGGTGTTTTCAAAATCAAGATCCCAATACCTATGCAGGACAAAGACACCCTAGGTGATGTTTTAGTCCCAACCCAAAAATCAGGCACACAGACAAAATCATTAAATGATCATTTATCCAATGGAGAATTTCAAGCTTATCCAAAAAAAGATATAATTCATAGGGCTTGTGGATGCAAAATAGGACCAATTAAGACATAAATAAGGATAAATAAAGCAAGGTGGGCCCAAACAAGTGTGAAAATGCAAGGGTATGCATTTTGCTACACTACAAATGGAAATAGTAGTCAGCTAAAAACAATACATTCATTTGCATCAAATATTTCACATTCAAAATAATTTCATAACATCAAATTGAATCAACATTTATTCTTCATATTTCCAAAACACAAAGCATAAATATACCCATTTAAAGTATTTTCACCCATCTAGGTAAAAGTAAATGAGTAGTAGCACAACAAGATCTAAATATCCCCCCTTGTGAATCATTGTCCCTAATGATTTGAAGTAACAAACATAGATATAATCTGAAGAACAAAAAACACATCAGAATTATTTTTCAAGAACTCTCAAAAGCATGTAAGACATGAGGAAACTTTTTCTTAATCTCAACATAGTCTTCCCAAGTGGAAAAATCTTTTGCATACTAGTCCCACTAGACTTTGCATTGCAGAACCTCTCCATTATGCAAGTGAAGCTTACGTGTTTTGAGCACTTTGAGAGGCTCAATTGTTACCACTCCTAGGTCTTATACTTGTAGATAATTCCAATCGATAACATAGTTATCCCCTGGTATATACTTTTTAAGGTATAAGACATGAAATACATTTTGTATCCTGGCAATAGCTAGTGGCAACACAATTTGATAAGGAACTAGGTTTATTTCCTCAAGAACCTCAAAAGCACCTACATAGTGCAAAGCTAGTTTGGATGAATCTCCAAACTTGATGGAACTCTTATGAGGTTTCACTCTCAACAACACCTTTTCCCCTACTACAAAATTTTTTGGGTACCCACTTAGCATGTTTGCATAGCTTTCCTGCCTATCATTGGCTAGATTGCTAGACTTTGCTTAATATTTCCCACTTGCTCCTCCATTTCTAATAACATATCTAGCCCAAGAATTATCCTATCCTCTAGCTTATCCTAGCTTATAGGAGTTTTAACATTTTTTGCTATATAATGATTTGAATGGAACCATCTTGATTGAAAAATAAATTAAAAAAATATTGTATGTAAACTCAACTAATGGTAGGTAATCTTCCCACTTATATTGTTGGACCATGCAACACATCCTTAATAGATCTTCAAGCTCTTGATTAACTCTCTTTGTTTGTCCATCATTTTTTGGATGATAATTTGAACTTATATTCAACTTAATTAATGTAACACAAGCACCCCTATCTGAAATAATCTTCTCAAGAATCCCATGCAATCTAAACACCTCTTGAATAAATTTCCAAGCTATGATAGGATCTCCATCAGTTATATTTCCTGAAATAAAATGTGCCACCTTACTTAACTTATCCACCACCACTAGAATGGAATTGTGCTTATTCCTTGACATAGGTAGACCTTACACAAAGTCTATGCTAATGACTTACCACTTACTTTCGTGTATATCATGTGGATACAAAAGACCTATAGGGTGATGATGTTTTGCTTTTACTCTTTAACACTCTAAAATTTTTGCAACAAATCTTACAGCATCTCCCTTCATACCCTTCTAGAAATATAATGACTTCACATGTTCCAATATCTTCATCACACCAGGATGTCTAGAGTATGGTGCATTATGAACTTCTTTCCAAACTAGGTTCCTTAACTCCTTTTAATTAGGTACATATACTCTCCCTTTAAACCTTGATAATCCATTTGGTTAAAACTAAAAACTTTTGTACCTTACATCTTGTGGACTGTTCATGTGTGCTTGCTTAACTTTCTCAGAGAATTCATCACTCATGGATTCTTGCAACACTTTTCCCTTAAATTCGATTTGAATTGTTACCATAGAGGTGATATGCCTTCTTTGACTTAGGACATTAGCAACTCAATTTTCTTTTCTCTTGATGTAGCTAATGTTGAAGTCATAGTTTTCTATCAACTTCAACCACATTCTTTGTCCTGCATTCAGATTGGGTTGGGTAAATAAATACTTCAGACCATGGCAATTATTCTTTAGTTCAAAATGATTTCCCATTAGATAGTGTCTCCACATCTACAATGCATGAACAACTACTGCTAATTCTAAATCATGTGATGCATAATTTTGTTCGTACGGATTTAGCTCTTTCTTGATTCATAAGAAATGACTTGCCCTTCTTGCATCAAAATTCCTCCTAATCCTTCACTCAACGCATCTATTATGATAATAAAGTTTCCTTCCAGATTAGGTACCTTCAATATCGGTGTGGCAGTCAACTTCTCCTTGAGTAGGTCATATGTTGCTTGATACTTTTCCAACCACTCAAACTTCTTACCCTTCCTTTATAATAAAGTAATAGGAAAAGCTATTCTAGGGAATTTTTCAACAAACTTCCTATAGTAACTAGCCAAACCCATAAAACTTCTAACCTCCATTACACTTTTGGGAATAGGCCACTCAAGTACCACCTTTATCTTCGCTGGATCAACTGCAATCCCTTTCTCTGAATTTACGTGTTTCAGGTACTACACTTCCTTCTAAAAGAATGTATACTTAGAAAGCTTTCCATATAGCTTGTGCTCTTTGAATCATTGGATAACTATCTCTAAATGTTAACAATGATCCTCTTCATTCTTGGAATATATTAAGATATCATCTAGGAATACTAATACAAACCTATCTAAGCAGTCTCTAAATGTGATGGTTATTAAGTTCATGAATGTTGTAGGTGCATTCATAAGTCCAAATGGTAGGACTATTAACTCATAATGATTGTATCTAGTCTTGCAATTAGTTTTGAAACTATCTTCGTATTTGATCCTTAGTTGATGATAATTAGATCGTGGATCAATATTTGAAAACATTTCCACCACTCGCATCTGATCAAAAAGATCATCAATATGTGGAAATGGGTACTTATTCCTTATCGTAGCTTTGTTAAGAATTTGATAATCTATACATAAGCACAGTGTACCATCCTTCTTCTTTACAAAGATCACTAGTGCTCCCCAAGGTAAAACACTAGGTCTTATCAATCCCTTGGACAACAATTCTTCTAACTATGCCTTAAGCTGGTGGCTAATGGAAAAATTTAGCAGATGGAAACCCTAACATGTTCCAGGCTGATGGTGTGAGTGTTATCAGTGTTGGTGGCAGTCTGGGTAGTGGAGGCTCTTCATCTATGTAGTTTGAGCCTACAGCGAAAGAGAATGGAGTCCCTTGTGCGATGAAAGAGAATGGAGTCCCCTATGTGACCGGTTCTGGCGACGAGCATGTTAAGGGAAGCAGCCTTGTGGCATTCTAGGCTAAGGTGTTAGTTGTAGGATTCCAATATGGGAGGCTACCGATTGGTGGGTTTATCTTAGTTGCCAATGCCATCTCAGTGAAATTGAAGGATGAGACAGTAGAGGAAATAGATGAGAATGTTTCTTAGCTCTCTGCCCATGGGGTGATTTTTTGGCCTAGCCTCCCTCAACTGCATCCCTGGATCTCCAATGAATGGGAGCCTCCAATTTCTAGTAAAGTTCATATTTTCCCCATGGCTAAGGGGGTTTTTGTAGCTAAGTTTGACAATGCTCAGGACAGAAATATAATTTTATGTGATAATTTTTTTAGCTGGGAGGACAAATATTTGTTGATGATTAAGCCTTGGCATTCATATATCAACCCTGCTTCTAAAACTTTCAACAAGATCCCAATTTTGGTGTGGCTGCCTAATCTTCCCCTCCACTTTTGGACTGACCCTCTTTTGGAGGAATTGGGAGATGCCCTTGGTGATTTTTTGTTGGTAGATGATGAATCATCTGACATTTTCATTCCACCTTTTCTCGCATACTAGTTGAAATAGATGTTTCAAAAGGGATTCCTATTGAGGTTTTACTTAAATCCTCTAAGGGTTCTTAGATCCAAGCTTTGGATTATGAAGGGATTCCCTTCCGGTGTAGAAGATGTTTTAAAATAGGTCATGCTACTGCACAATGCAGATTCGAGAAAAAATCTATAACATCTGTAGGGTGGAAAGGAGCTTCTCAACAACATTATACAGTTGATAAGAAATCTGAACAACACAGGAGTTTTTCTGAGGTAGTTGCTTTAGATTCCCAGGGTCTTGGGGCATCCCCTCTGAATGTCTCAAATGGTGGGGCTACTGAGGTTTCCCCTATTGAGCAAGAGATTGGATCTTAGGCTACCATTTCTGGTGGTAGTGCTATGGTGACCAGTTATGGTGGCTCTTTAGATAAGTCTATGTCTGCATGAAGGAATAGTGATGAAATCTCTCAGACAATGGCTGCAGGAATTCATCTTCAGTTGAATTGTGGGTTGGCCTGGCATGATAAGGAAGCATGTGTGGAAGAAGGCTGGATTACTATTAAGGGCAATAAAAAATCCTTTGGGCCTTCTTTTGACATGACTCTTTGTTCCCACAAGAGTAGTTCTAAATGTAAATCTTGACGGGTCTTGTTTGGGGGCTAGTTTTTGGCTGGTTGTAGGTTGTTCTTTCTACAGCTTTGTTTTTTGTTGTAAAGGGTTTTTGGTCCCTTCAAAACCTATTTTTACCTGAATCAAAAACTATACCTTAAGCTCCATTCATTCTATTGTAGTCATCCTATAGGGTAATTTCGATACAATTTTTTACCTTGATACTAGGTCAATGGAGAAATCAAATACTCTCTTGGGAGGCAGTCTAGGTAGTTCTTCTAAGAAGATATCCACAAATTTCCATAAGGTGGGATATTTCTCCATATTTGTTTCTCTAGACTCCACCACTTCTCCTTCTTCAACCTCCTGAGAAACTTGCAATTCATGATACTTGACATTATCTTGAGGAGTGACTTCCTTGAATTCCTCTAGTTTATCCATTTTGACTGCAAAGAGTTAGCAACCTTTCTTTTTTCCCTATGCATTTGCACAACTAAAATCTATCACAATTTTACTTCTCTAGGTGTTCCTTGAAAAGACATTGGATTACCTAGATCATCTAGACATTCTATAGTTTTAGCATGGAAATCTAATTTATCTCTATGCTTCCATAGCCAATTCATACCTAAGATGATGTCATAAGAACCTAAGGGTGCTACATACAATTTTACTTCCATTGATAAACTTGGAAGTTCAACCCTTACCTCAAATAAACATTGATTCATTGTTGCTCTTGCCTGGTTTGCATATTCTGCAACCCAAGATTTTTCCATAATTCCAGCCTTCCTAGAAATATGATTAGCTACTCTATGTGAAACAAAATTTTATGTGGCTCCAATATCAATAAGTATGGAAATAGGTAAACCAAACAAAATACCTAGAGTTTCCACCGAGATGATTTGATATTCAACTTGTTTATTTTCCATTGTTGCATGGATCCTTTGTTGAAATGCAACTCATTGAGGAGGAAGTGAATTACCATGGTTGTGAACTAGATGGTTTGTTGGGAAATTGATTAGAAAAATTATCCCCACCACATGTAAAGAATCCCTTTAGTGGTCCTCTCCTTTTTACTAGCCTTTCTAAATTACCACCATTTCCTCTAGCTTTTTTATAGTTATGATTGTTGTAGTTGTTTCCCCAACGATCCTTCCTCAACTCATTCCAATTATTGTGGGATCCTTTTTCCCCATACCTCTAAAATTATTTCCCTTCATTAAATTGTTGGTGTGAATAATTGTCTTGTACCTACCTAATTCACTCACTAGGTAATTAGGGGACATATTCACATGCTTAAGTTTACTTAGGATATAAGATTCTTTCTAGAAGTCTTAGTTGGCTTTTCTAGAACTTATCTTATCTAGCTATATTTCATGATTCCTAGGTAGTTAGTTGTCTCATGTCATAGGATTACGACACTTGTCATGATCTTGTCTAATCCTATCTCTCAACCTTGCCTTTATAAGCAAGGAATCTCATGTACATTTTCATTCGAGCAAATAAATCAATAATATTCAACCATTAATCAATCTTGCATTGTGAAGAAATCTTTCTTTCCATTCTCTCTCTTGTGGAAGTGGTTTTGGTCTAGCAACTTTTCCTGGGGGTGTTGAGGAGTCACCATTTACTCTCAAATAAACTTCTTTGGAGCTTGATTAAGTTGAGACCCTCTAGACTTCTTTTGATTCCTTTCTTGGTAATTTGAGATGGATTTGATCTTCTATTCTTAGTTTATTTCCTTCTCATATACTAGTTCCATATTTTTTGGTCCATGTACGTCCACTTCTCCACCTATTTGGTAATGCAGACCCATAATGAACTTCCTAATACAAAATTTCTCATCTTTTTGGTATGTATTGGTACATACCTCAAGAGATGAGTGAAATTCTCCTAGTATTCATTTACTTACATATCTCCTTATTTAAGATTCTAGAAATCTATGAGCTTTTGATCAAAAAAGAGTTGGGGTAACCATCTCTTTTGAAAAATCTTAGTTCAAACTCATTCCAGGTCATTTTTAAGGAATTGATTCCAAGTTCCATTTTCTTTTTCATCCACCAGTTAGAGGCTTCACCCACTAACTGGAAAGCTCCCGCATAACTTTAGTGACTTCAAAATAGTTCCTTATTTCAAAGTACTTCTCCATTTGTATTAGCCAAGCCTCAACTTCTTCTCCATTGATGCTTCCTTTGAATTTATGAGGGGTAATATTTCTCATATCCCTAGATAATTCAATTACCCAATGCTTTCTCTTGGTTCCCTCAAAATATGATTGAGTTCCATCACTTTCTTGATCCTTAGATTTAGTGTGGTTTCTATAATCTTCCCATTCTTCCTCATTGTTGGGAACTACTTCATCTTCTTTGTTGTGTGGGACTTCTTCCATTCTTTCTTTTCCCCTTACTTCTTGTTCAAGGTTTCCTATCCTTGCATTAGTTTAATCCATGATTGCTAGAAGTCGATCCAACATGGCTTCGGCATTATCGGAACCTTGTCCAACTTCTTGACTCCCTCCAAGATTAGTTCTTGTCCTAACCATTGTCTCAAGTAATGTTATACCTAGAGGTTCATCTTTAATTACATCCTATCATGGTTTTCTAAATGCATAGGAAAACATTTAAAAAGAGATAATAATCACATATAAAATTTCATATAGGTTTTCATACACAAATTTTGATAAAAACATATTCTTTCGATTATTCATAAGGATTTCAATATCCTTCCTTTTACATAGAATGACTATATAAATAGTCAAGAGGATAGTATCCATTGGATTCACTCTCAGATACATAACTCAATGGAGTGTACCCCTTATACTTTTTCTCATATATAAATTTTCTCATCTCTATCTGAAAAGGGATAGTAGCCCTCAAACTTATCTTTCAATACATATTTTTGGGGTATGTATCCCTCAGATTCTCCACTAGAGGCTATAACAATAACTTTATCCATAGGTACTACTCGAGGGTTCCTAAATATTAACATAGGAATGACACTACATTCCAAGGTCATATCCCTAGAAAGTGATAACGAGTTCGACCTTCTCGGAGAGACAGATAGTAAATTGTTGTAATTGGCCTCATCTCTCATCCTTATTTTCTCTTGACTAGTCCATGACTAATTGTTGTGGTATCACTTAGCGAGGTGGCATTTTCATGGTTGGTTCCCTCAATAGTACAAACAAGGGAGTTTATTTTTCCTTCATGGCCCGTAGGTAGTGCTCATTTTTTATCACTAACTTTCTTGCAGTTAACCTAAGATGCACCATCCTGGAACAAGAATATTCCAAACATTACACTCATAATATTGGAAAGAAAAATATAGCAAGAACATAGGTTCCAGAGCTGAATCCGGTAGCTCTGATACTACGTGTAACATGCCCATTTCTCTACGCAATAACTTTCCTATGTTTTAACCTCAATTAAAAAATTTCAAGAATCTAACCATTATGAGAAATTAAAAAAAAATCTCTCATATAAAAATAATATGCACATTTGAAATAAGCATCTTTCTAAACTTTCTCCATTGCATTATATCAAAGTATGACAACTTTCAAATTATTGACAACATAGTAGATAATTCATGATAACATTTATTTTTTACAATCTTTCCATAGACAATGATACAAAATACACATACAAGGCTCCACTGAGCTTACTAGCAATATATGTATGAATGGTCTAGGTAATCCCCCTTCAAATTTTGGTTGCCAACTAATGAGGAGAATCATCACTGAAGCATTTTTCTGCCAACCTTGGACTAACTGTGGTCCCCCACACATCTAACAAATTAATAGATGTCCCTACCCTTCGACAAATAGATTGGTTTGGTAACCTCATAATAACATGACCTTTTATGATATTAGCGGTGTGCCCTAAAAATTTATAGATCTTTCATACAATGGCTACAACCTACACATATGATGATCCCTATCTAGTACACAAATTTTGAAACACAATGAATTAACAATGTAAATAGTGGTAACTTACACTACTTTGGAAAAAGTATTCATCACCCAAAATTATGGAGTGGTCGTCACATGCTCACCCACCTTCCTAGCTCAATTTGTATAATATGACCATTCATAACCTATGCATAGGTTATCCCCTTCACTAGATTATCCTAACCCCAAGAACAACCTATTACCTCTATGTTTATCTAACACATCTATTAAGTAAACCATAGTAACTCTAAAACTCAACTAGTTTAAACATTAGCTATATAAGCTATATCTCTAATATAGTATTTATTTGCACTATATCCATCTATTCCTTATTATGGAATATGTACAAACGCTTCAAGAAATATAGATCCTTATACTAAGTACAACAAGCTTCCTTTCACTTTCACAAAAGAATAGAATAATATTTCCCTTGTAAACAATAGAACTAACTTCCCAAACAAAACAAACAATATCATACAATATTTTCAAATACATAAAACAAAGTATAAAAGAGTAGGAATCAGCATGGGGTAAACCCATAAAGCTAGTTTACAATTCCAGTGAGGAAGGAAAATTGCAAAAAATGCCCCCATGGAAAAATTTTGGTTTTTGGGCGTTCGAACGAACATTTGGTTCGAGCGAACCCAAAGGGGGTTAGCTAGAACCCCCATTTGAATGAACCCATTAAATGTTGGGTCCCACCATAGTTCCCATTTCCTGAGAAATAAAACAAAAGAAAACTTTGTGGAAAGGGGGTGCGCTCAAGCCTTGGTTCGAGCGAACCTCCAAGGGGGGTTCACTCAAACCTGGGTTTTCTCAAACACCCCTTTTGCCCCCTTCTCCCCCTCTAGCACCAAAAAATTTCCCTTCAAAGCTTGAGTTGAGGATGAAAGTGGAGGAGAATTCATAGACCCAACTAGATGATGGTAGTCCTTGGAACGAGAATATAATTTTAATATGTTTTGGTTTTATTATGTATTTATTTTTAGTTTGATTAAACATAGGTTTTTCACCAAAAATCAAGCTCTCATTCGCATGTGGAAAAATAGCAGATTATCAAAAAAAAATTGAAAAATATTAGTGCACTACATATTGATGTCTTTGATCCAACAAAAAAATTTGAATTTTGATACATACAAAAAAAATTATGTTGTATACGGTCTGCCTATGTATGAATTGTAATTGGTTTGACTTTGAAACTTGATTAAGGAAAAAATATTTAATAAAATGCTATGAAACCAATTCCATGCACTAAATATCGTAGTTAAAAATTTAAATTCGAAAAAATTAGAATTTAATCTTTCATGGAAAAAAAGCTATGATCTATACGGTGAGCATCACTCCTTAAAAATGGTGTTTACTGAAAAAACTAGTTTTTGAAGGAGATAGAAAAAGAAGTGTAATATGATTCCAAAAATTTTGAAAAAAATATATTTAGAATCTATAGACAAATATCACAAACCACTAGTTTGCATTATCTTCAAATTCCTCACGGTTTAGCCACTATAGGTTCCCAAAAGTGAAGATTTAGTTAGAAAAAATCAGTTCAATGTCCAGTTTGGCCAAAAATTGTAAACCAGTATAGTGGGATCACCCCATGCCTATTTATACAATACTCCAATTGATCGATTTGGACCCAACACAGCCTTTCCAAATCAGTAAGCAACTCCCAAATAGCTTTATCCCACTTTACCAAAGACTCCCTCTCAAAATCCTTTATCAATTCTCTCAAAAACTCTATCACAATTTAGAAAAGTAGAATTTAATAACTCAGAAAATCATAGCAAGAATGTAGATATGTGTCTCTATTGAAGTAGATAGCTCTTCTATTTATACACAAAGATCAGCAACTAAAGGCTAGAAACAGGGTATCAAGAATGGCGCTTCTTAGCTCAAATGATTCAACTTAGCAAGGTTAAGAAATGGTGGCAGCTAAAATTGATGCACGGTATACACATACACAACCATGGTGAATGAGTCATACTTCTCAAATGAACAGCAAGTAAGATAATAAAAAATGCAAGGTAATTGTCTTCTACAAGTCGAATTACTTGGCCAACTACATACTTGACCATGTTTTCCATATTTCATAATGCTTTAAAATCGAGAATTCATATTGCAAAACAGACTTCTAACTAATTCATGCTTCTTACAGGTTGGCGCCTCATTATTTCCTACACACTGCACTCTTTTGGCTTATGTTTGCAATGACCAGGTTTATGTTCCTATGTGCAGATACATGCATTTTTTTCCTTGCATTAACTTATTCTTTGGCAGCTTTCTTACACTTTGGTTGGCATAAGAAACAATGTGCCTTTATATAGAGTTGCTTTTATATATAACTCAACATTTAAATGCTTTAACCATTATCTATGGTTATGCATTGCCTTCATTTCATGCACTATTCCCTTTTAATTGTTTGTTGCATGCATTACTTATCATTTGCTATGTTTATAATGATATGCACTTTAATACTTAAGCGCTATGGAAATCATTATCATTTATATTATATATAATATATATGTATACATAACATAATACATTATATGTATATGTGTATATATATATCACAATTCAAAAGGTTATAAAATACATTAATCGATATATGAATTATATATATTCATATATTCTCAAAATTCACACACACACACACACACACATATTCATGTATGGATGTATCTTTTTCATCAATACATACGTGTATATTAATATATATATATATGTGTGTATATACTCATATATATATATATATATACCTTACCTTGATATTTAAACACATATATTCATAGTCATATCAATCGACATATTATACACAAAATGTATATTATATATATATATATATATATATATATATATATATATATATATATCACCTTATTCACTTGATATTCCCATGCATATGGGTAATCCATCTATGAGCATGTGTAGATGTACGTCTATCTACGTATACTCATGCACATAATTACTCATGTGTATGAGTTTATTGTTGACACATACATATATACATATATACATTTTTATGTATATATATCCTATCAATTAAATAGAAATGCATAAAGAAGAACTCACACATCTCAAAGAGACCCAACATTGTAAACCCTTAAACAAGAACATTCACGAATAAAATCACAAGCAACACTAAAGGTAACTTACTATTTCCCAAATTATTATCCTGAGTTGACCAAACTAGAAGTGTGTGTGTGAAAGCTCGGTTTAGGTCTTTATCAAATGTTACTAGACCAAGTTCTTCACCCTGAGTTATAATTCCCCTCTCTTAAGGAGGCTTGATTCAATTCCTACATCCAACTTAGTGCATGGCAATAGTAGTTAGCTAAAAACAATACATTCATTTGCATCAAATATTTCACATTCAAAATCATTTCATAACATCAAATTGAATCAACATTTATTCTTGATATTTTCAAAACACATAAAACATAAATACACTCATTTAAAGCATTTTCATCCATCTAGATAAAAGTAAATAAGTAGTGGCACAATGGGGTGTAACAGCTCAAGTTTGAAAGATCTACATGGAGGGCAAGTAAATCTCTTGAACTTGTCCATAGTGATTTATGTGGGCCTATGAATCCCCCATCAAAGGGAAGAGCTAGGTATATCTTAACATTCATTGGTGATTTTTCAAGGAAAGTTTGGGTCTACTTCCTTAAGCAAAAAGAAGAAGTGTTTAACGAATTTGAAATATTCAAAGCATTTGTGGAAAATCAAAGTAGGAATAAGATCACAAGAATAAGAACATATAATGGTGGAGGATATCTCAACAAGTTCAAATCCTTTTGTGAATATCATGGGATCAAGAGAGAAATTACTAATAGATATACTCCTCAGTAAAATGGTGTTGTTGAAAGAAATAATAGGACCTTAGTAAAAATGGCACATTGCATACTACAGTCCAAGGGTCTTCCTTTGTTTCTTTGGGTTGAGGATGCCAATATTGCATCTCATATCTTGAATAGATCTCTTACAACTTGCTTGGATAAAATCACTCATGAAGAAGCATGGAGTGGAAAGAAACCAAATGTTAAGTATTTTAGAGTATTTGGATGTGAAGCATTCGCTCACATACTAGATGAGATTAGAGAAAAGAAATTTTATAAGAAGAAGTGTTAAGTGCATCTTTGTTGGCTATGATGATCAAAGGAAAGGATGCAGGTCATATGATCCTAGTGTGGAGGATGTTCTCACAAGTAGGTATTTCAAATTGAATGAAGGGTTTGAGGATATGATGCAATCCTCTCCTATTCCATAAGTGGCTATAGCTAATGATGAATCTTTTGATACTTTTGACATTAATGAAAGTTCTAAGAAAACTTATAGTCCAATTGAAGAATGTAGCCCTCCTCTAAAAACCAAGATTCTTAAAGAAATTTATCAAAAGACTCAACAAATTAATTATGCTCTAATGACCACCATAATGAAGACTAATGATCCTTAAACATATGATGAGGCTAAGGGAAAACATGAATGGGAACAAGCTATGTAGAATGAATATGACTCTTTGATAAAGAATAAAACTTGGGAATTAGTGGACTTGTCCAAGGGAAAGAATGTGGTAAACAATAGGTGGGTGTATAAGACTAAGTTCAAGTCAGATGGGAGCATTAAAAAATACAAGGAAAGACTAGTGGCCAAGTACTCACAGAAAAAGGGAATTGGCTATACATAAACTTTTGTTCTAGTAGCGAAGATTAGTACTATTAGTCCACTATTATAGATTAGCAACACATTTCAAGTGGCCTTTACACCAAACGGATGTTAAAAATGCATTTTTGAATGGTGAAATTCATGAAGAAATCTATATGAATCAACCACAAGGATTTGAAATTTTAGGATAGGAACACTTAGTTTGCAAGTTAAGGAATTCTCTATCTGGCTTGAAACAAGCTCGAAGGGCTTGGTATGCTAAAATTGATGAATATTTCCAAACTCAAGGCTTTCATAATAGTCCTCATGATCCAAACTTGTATGTGAAGGAATTTGATGATGGTGGCATATTTATTATTGTACTATATGTTGATGATCTTATTATCATAGGATATAGTAGAAACCAAATTATTGACATAAAGATGAAATTGCAAGATTCTTTTGAGATGAAAAATCTTGTTTTTTTACACTACATTCTTGGCATTCAAGTATGGTAGAAATATGATGGAATTTACCTCTCTCAAACCAAGTATGCTTTAGACTTGTTGAGAAATTTTAGGACGGAAGATTGCAAAGGTGTATCTACTCCACTTGCTCCAAGATTGAAGTTGACTAAGGATGGGTAGTGAGGATTTTGATCCTACCTTATATAAGCAATTTGTTGGTAGTCTTGTTTACTTGACTCACACTCGACTAGATTATTCTTTTGCAATAGGTGTGGTTTCATGATTTTTGAGTTCTCCCAAGGTTCCACATTGGATGGTAGCAAAAAGAATATAGAGATATGTACAAGGGACTTTGAATATGGGTGTTTATTACTCTTCTTATGGAGATCTACAACTTGTTGGGTATTTTGATTCAGATTGGGTTGGTTGTGCAGATGACCGAAAATCAACTACAGGTTATGTTCTCTCTTTGGGTTATGGACCCATTTCATGGTGTAGTAAGAAACAATCTACTATTGCTTTATCAACTACAAAGGTTGGATTTATTACAACGAATGAGGCAGTTAAAGAAATAACTTGGTTGTGGGCTATTCTTTTAATACTCAAACAACATCAAGCAAGGTCTTCTTTACTTCATTGTGACAATCAAAGTGACATTATGTTGTCCAAGAATCTTGTATTTCATGCCTGAACAAAACATATAGAAGTCTATCACCATTAGATGAGGCATCTCATCCAACAACAAGTGATTCATCTTCTATAGAGCCCCGGTTTAAGACATTAATTTAAGACAATATTAATTTTGTTTAATTTTTTCTTAAATTAAGACAATAAAAAAAAGTCTTTTTCTAAAATATATTTTTTATTTCCCTCCAAAGTTTCCTTTTCCCTCCAACATTGGACATTACCTTCAATCGAGTCATCTGTAGTCGTTAATTTCATTTCCCTTTTAGAACAGAGAACAGGAACAGGGGAACGGAATACCAATATAGGAACAGAGGCACGACACAACGGGCACGAAGAATAGTGAATAGCACAGACAGCGGTCACAAAGCATCACAAATGGGGGTTTTCCAAAAACGACAAGGGCTTTTTCATCAGAAACGACAAGGGGTTTTAAGAAAATCAAAAGGGGCAAAAAGTGGATCTAGATTCTTGGACAAGCAACAACAATAAAATTTCCACGAAGGCCTTTCAGCAACAGCCCAGGTGTGCCACACCTTCATCTCTTTTTTTCTTCTGTTTCTTGTCTCTTTTCCCGGCAATGTATGGGTGCGTATATGCTGGTTTTTGTGGCACTAAAAATTATTTGGCAGCGATTCTGATTCTAGGTGAATGTTGAGGAGAGTTTCCTCCTCCTCGACCCATGCATTCTCCCAAATGTTCAAATCGAACTCCTTTGAGTCAACTAATCGCCTTCCTTTCATCTAAATCACCATCACGAAAACCCTTCACCAAAGGAAACACCATTTCCAACACCATTGCAGGTTGTCGTTGCTACTAATTTTTTGGTCCCAGTTGCAGAAAATGCCATCGTGCCCTTTCTACTCCTTGTTATATGTCAATGAAACTATTGTGAAATCATCTAAACTTGACTTTAGACTAGCATTACGAATGTGTTTAGTCAACCTTTGGAGGGAAATGTTTTGGTAAAGACCAAAAACATTGTGGACCAATTAGCTAAACTTTGACGTAAGAATGAAAACATTGTGGATCAAGGTGGAGAGTGTGTGCGTTTAGTCAACCTAGGGTCGAGGAGGAGGAGAGCATCTTAAAATCCAAATGCATTTAAACATTATTTGTCAGTGATTCTTTGACTATCGTGCCTTTTAAAGATTTTTATCGGACCTGTTGAAATGGCTTTCGACCTATCAAAATGGCTTTACACCTTCATTTTTATCGTGCTTGTTAAGAGCAGGGTTGATTTTGGACTTTTTGGGTTAAATCCGCACTTGTAGGGTTGAACTTGCATAGGATAGAGTCACACCTATAGGGTCAAATGTGCAGCTATGGATTTGATCCTTGACTGTTGAAAACTTAGAACTGAAATGAAATGACGTCCTTTTCTCTTCTAGCTTCTAGAGGTTTCTTTAAGGGCCTGGGGGAATACTCTAGCATTATTCTATGTTCTTTGAAGTTGTTTACTCGTTGTGTACTAGTATTTTTTCCTGAATTTACATATAATTTGCATATTATTCTATGTTTTTGGCAACCCCAGTATCACCATCAAAGATGCTTTTATGGCACCATTAAATACTAGCATATACCTATCAGCTTGTTAATTGATAGCATATTGCTTCCCACTCCATGATATAACTTCGACACAAGTTTTACTCCAATCCCAGAGGCTAGAGACTTGTGAACCTCTAAATCTCTGTTGCTATCTATAAGTTATCTTTAAAATGAAGGCACAAATTGCTCACATAGCATCATTCATTCACCTCCAAATAAGTATTGTTCCTGAAATTATGATATTCCCAGAAAATTTCAAACCTATTTCTACAATGAATATTGTCATGATTAAGCTTATGCATATATTAGCTTGCAACTTAAATAATAACATTATGTGATGAGAATATAATGAAAGTCCAAATTTTTCCACCTTACTATTACATCCATAGGTTATGTTCATCACTAACAGAGTACAGGACATTGAAGAGAGTGGGGAGATGCCTTTAAAACCAAAACTGAAAACTTATGCCTACACAATGTTCACTGTATATTCTCACAATAGTCAGCAGGAAAAACTTGGCATGACCAAGGTAATTAACTTGCAACAAAGTACAGTTTTGACATTTTTACATAATTGATAACTACCTAAATAAAAAAACATGACAGATAAATTTAAGCTTAATTCTATACACAAACATGAGAAACACTGGAGATTAGAACATTGAACCAGAGAAAATCAAGAGGTATATTTACACAGCTACAGCACTATTAGGACAACACTTCTGCATTTTCTGAAATCATGCTCTTGTCAATCATCAGAAATGACTTCAAAATGTTATTGAGATTTTTGTTAATCCAAATAATATGACCCAAGGAAAAACATCTAAGCTTCTCTCCAAATAAAAACACTATATTCTTCTTGAGTTTCTTTTGGTCATGATGACTGAAGCCAATCTGATCTTGGCTGCCTGGAATGTCCCAACTCTGGGACCTGTAAGACATATTCACATTTCAGGGCAACCATTTCAACTTAACATGAGCTGAGGCACCCTTATTCTGCACCTGGAATTCAGCAACTTGAATGATCAAATTTAGATTATATTTCATTTCAGTTTCAATCTGGTCAGACATTTAGAATCTCAGATCCACCTTTCAAATGCACCAGAAATAAGAATGATGATCTCCTTCACTTCCTCAGCATCATTTAGGAATTGATTATCATTCTATTTTATAGGTTAATTAAAAACATTCTCAAGAGATCAACACTGGACAACATAAGATCAAATGAAAAAATGCATAGCTTTACAATCTATGTTGTCTTTCATGATATTTGGTAATCACAATTGCATCACTATGCATGATGACACATGCTACAGACAATCATAGAATTCACGTTTGAAAATGTACAATGATTGCAACTCCAATGCGCCACATTATCTCCATTTCTGCTTGAATGGTTCTTTGATGCACCAACCTTTAGGAACCCACCTTTGCCCCTGTTGCACTACTAGAATCCTTAGAGCTACTAGTTCTGTTGTTGGCTGCTTGTGAAATGCTCACATCTAACAAGCCGTTTTCCAAAGCTCGAACAATATTCTCAAAATAATTACAATTTACATTGGACAACAGAGGAGAAAAAGAATCAGTCAATGTCATGAAGCTGGATCACACTAGTATCCAACATTTAAGGTATACCATCAAAGCCCATATTGATCATTCAATAATCATATAAATCATGCTTTATGTGAAGATGAGATTTTACAGGAGTGATAAAATATTAAAAACATACAGATAAAGAAGACAAGCAATGAGAGGCGGCCTTTTGCCTGTAGTAAGAAGTCATACCTATCACTTTGTGTGTTATATCTTGTCTATGGTCGCTGGTTGGAATTTGATTTCACTATTCATAAAAATTGGAAAACTAGATTGAGGAAAAAAATCATTTAAATCAACATGAAGTTTGAGAAATAAAAATCTTTACAGTATTTCAAAAGATTAATATATTTTAAAATTTTGGAAAATAAAAAGTCTGTCTAAGATTAATTCCTATTTCTACCAACTGCAAAGTCTATCTATTTGTTCCGAGGCAGTGATGGTTGTTGAAGATTACTATTTAATTATGATTGCTTTGTTTTTCTGTTTCTTTCAATCTTTATTACTTTAAATTCTACTTTAGATTTATATTTCTTAATCATTTTTCCTGTTATTGATGGTATTTTTCTTTTTTTCCAGCTATTGATATTGTTCTATTTTTTGGTTGCAGGTACCTGTGGATCTTGTTGTTGACCACTCAGTGCAGGTTGATGTGGCAAGGTCTGAAAATGAATATAACAGATATTCGTTACCTGTGGCATGAGTTATTCCCAAATGGTACTGGTATTGAAAGTTTTAAATGTTTCTTATAATATCTCTAGCAGTCACCAAGCAATTCTCATCTAATACTGGATCGTGAACCTTTGCAGTACTAGGAAATATAGGGGCAATTATATCTCTCTGGGCACTTGTAATACTGGTATGTAGCATTTGGTTTTTATAGTTGAGATTTTACCCAGTCACCCACAAATCATTCTAGTGTGCTACTTATTGACTATGTTATTTTATCAAAATAAAATAGACTTTTATCTTGGTATTTGTTAGAATATTCTGGTAATTTCTACCAGCTGTAGGATAGTTTTTTTTTTTTTTTTAATGCTTGTAGGATTTTTTTTCTTCAAAACACGCTGGGGAGCAGCTGTGTGTGCACAAACACAACAGAGCAATAATCCAATAATCTGGTTAACAGAGTAGGCCCCTGAGCCACGTGATGTATATTGGAAAAATTTACCTATTCCATTCGTTGAGCTCACATTTCGGGGATTGGTGATATCTGTTGTTGTCTTCTCACTTTTTATTCTCTTTATGGTTCCAATTGGATTTGTGCAGTCATTGGCCACCATTGAAAGAATTGAAAAGAGTGCTCCTTTCCTCAAAAATCGATTAGAATTGTGAGCACATAACATTTTGTGGAAGGATTTCGTAGCACTTGTAATTTTATTATTTTGAATTTTCTTAATTTTTTTATTTACATAGTATATGTCTGCATCTTTTACTTCCAAATCATTAGTTTTAATTTTTTCTGAAGACAAGAATATTGTTATGTCCTAAAACTGTTGACATAAGATGTAAAATAACAACAATTTAAAACAATCTCTAAGAAAAGCCTGATATGCCATCCTCTATCCCTCAACAGAATTGAAATACTTTTTTTTGAGAAATTTAAGAAAAGATGATTAGATATAATATATGAGATGAAGTATATTCTAAGAGCCATTTAACTATAGGTAACATGAATATAGTTGGAAAAATCAATGGAACGACCATAAATTATAACTTGACCACTTAAACCTTGATTTCCATTGTACCTGTCCTATTATTTTTAACATTAAGCTACAAATATATGAGCTTGGCATTTTTTAAATATCAATACAGTCTGAAGAGAATTCTTTTATAAATCTGCACAACTGAAGAGAGGTTCTTGGAGGTATTGACCAGTAAAGTGCTCTAAAAAATGGGGCTGGTAATTGCATTGTAAGAGTTATTTTTTGATAAATCATCATTCTCACTGCAGAACCATTATTATTGTCTTTTCTTTTTTTCTAAAAATATAGTCTCTACATATAGAACCTCTAGAAGGTCATTTAGAAATAGCTAATACAATAATAGATATGATCCAAAATAGGAATAGCCAAAAATAACCACTTTGAAACCCCACCCGAAGGACCTGGTGCAGCAGTAGCATCCTGAACTCTCTAAAGTTTGTCCAAAAACCTTTGAACCTTGGATTCATCTAGTATTATCACCTTATTTATCTAAAAAACCTGTATATCTAACACATAACCTGCCTTCGTCTCTAATGTATATATCTCAGCCAACTCTTCCTCACCCTCCCGGAAATGTCTAGCAATAGTGGCTAACTTATCCATGTTACTCATGTGATGTGGCCCTCCAAGAGAGTCCTTACCAGTTGTTGAAACTCGTCTTGCACCTCGTAAAGTTAAATGTCCATGAGATTCTCATCAGCAAATAAAAATGGGTTGGTAGTCACAAAAGTGAAATGTGCTTTGCCACTTGACTTAATATTTTTTATTTGCTAATGTGATAAGGCTCACTATAAAACATTAAAGGCAGGTCTCTAAACCAATAGCATTTAAAAAATAACTAATTTAGGGTTTATTTTGAATTATATTTATTAATTCTAGAGCTATGAAAAAGGGCAGCTAGTCAAAACCTATTTTTAGTTCAATGCCAAATATGTACTTTTACTAAGACATTTCTTTCTTAAGCAACACCATTAGTTGGTGATGTATATTCTTAAAGAACCATTTACTTATGCTTTAGTAATTCTCTTATTTTGCACCAAGCAACACCGGGTTTGCAGACCACACTAAGTTGAAAGCAACTCGTGATCTTACACAAGATTTAACAAGCGGAAAATATTTTCTATCTTTTTAAGTACCTACAAGTTTCCGTAGAAGTATTTAAGATGGACATTCCCAAGGGTCGGGAAATGTGTCCTATTGCATATCAATACAGAGTTCTACTACATATTAAACAAAGTAGGTCCATACAACTAAGCATTTTTGCACATACAAAGTACAATTAGTCCTCAGGTAACATGACCATCAGCTCAAAACGATACACTAATTCCTAACGATACCATAATTTGGGAGATAAATTTAGGATGTGCAGGCCAAGCTGCTGCTGTCACTAGGTTCCCATCTATGAAGCATTTAGTTATTGGTTCTGGTTCCAACCACTCAGCACCAACAAGCAATACGTTAAGTTTTAGTTATTGGTTTTGGAGCCAACTGCCATTGTAAACCCATTGTGCCATAGGTTGGCATATTTTCTCATAAATCTGAAATTTAGTTTGAGGAATATTTTAATTTTCTTTTCCTTTGTATGTTTTGATTTTAGCAATAAGTTCACTATGTTTGTTCTGCTTCATCTATTGGCATTTGTCAGTTTTGGTATTTGCTAGTATTTTGAAAGCTCATCATTTGATGATAAAAAATGCTTATTGTCAAGATTGAAGAGATCCTGAACAAACAGGTATCAACCAACCTTTGGACAAAACATAGTTGCTCTTTTTATGGTATGAGATCCATATTTTCTAAAATAATGGAGCTTTTGTGCATTTCCAAGTCTGAGTAACTATGAACTGTATTTGGGCTTCTTTTTAGATCTAGCTTGGTTTGATGCCATTGTTTAGGTTTTTAGATTGAAATGTAATAGTCATGGATGTCAGGCCAGGAAATGGACTGTGATTGAATTTGGAAATGGAAAAGTGAAACCTAATTCTCATTCACCTGAAAATGTAATAGAGTACATATTTATCAACGTGAAATGTTAAGTTCATCTTCAAGATGACCATTCAACTTGTAATGTATATAGGTAATAATAATATAAAATATTATTATTACTTTTATTTTCTACACCTATGATTAATGTACAATAGTGTCAACAACAGATCATAATGAATTTGAGACAAATCTAAAATACCCAATTTGCACATGGGAGTTAACAAATTTAGTTCTAAGAATTTTAATAATTCTTCTAATATGAGACCTTTTTGAATAGCAGACAGAGCAGATGTAGGCTTTCATCAGAATTTGCATTAGGGAAATAATGCTCTTACAGAAGACATGGTTTTTGATGTTTATAAATTATGTATTGGAATTCCTTGATAAGTAATGTTTAGTGTAGGTGTGGAAGTTTATGCAATCTAACAAGATGAAGAAGCAGAACAAATATGTTCTGGTTCATGGATATTGATTGCATTGAACCAAATATTTCCTGTACCGATGGAAATTCCTATCACATTTTTTCCACCCTGTAAAATGTATTGAATGTTGATACTTTTCTCCATTCAATTAGCTATATGATTATGTTTTCTTGACTGTTATGTACAGGTTAGAGAAAGAAATACAGGATTGTTATCTTCAAGTTGTATTGAAGGGAAATAAGGATGGGCTTAAGGTGAGAATTCAGACCAATATTTTTTTGATAATAGTTTGTATGGACTCCGCCTTAGTTGTGCTAAATATGGGCTTCAAGGTGCAACACATATTAACTTTTTTTATAATTATATCTTGCATGGAAAATAGCCTTCCAATGCATCCAATCAAATCATAATATTTGTATAATTCTTGTTAAGCATTTACTTTTAGTTGTTGTTGTCCATTCTTATTTTACTTGAGAATTGGAATATATTGTGCTATATTCTTTGCTTTCAGACATAAGGACTTGCCAGTTGACATCCATTCTACAAGTAGCCTCAATTAGCAAACACAATTTCATAGAGGCACACATTTTGGTGGTGTTACACCCATGCAGAACTCATCATTTGAACCTTGTTTTCCCATGTTTCACTGAAGTCTTATGTGAGAGATTTAGGTTTAAGGGCTGCGAATGTCATTTCTAGTTCTTGTCTCCAATGTTGTATGCCCAGTCCATAGAAGTTGCTCGTTTTCAAGGTTATTTTGTGTTCATTGAGCAGGCAATGTGCAGAAATAAGGAATGGTGAGGGGTTCTCTACTATTATATACATTCCATGGCTTGCAGGAAAAGAAATAATAAAACTGTAATTTGGTCCTCCCACATATTTGTCTCGTGTGCATATTTTTGCTACAATTTTGATTGATAAATTTCATTATGAACATATTTTAATGCTTTTTACTGTGTATGGTGAGTTGAAAATTCATAGTTGTAGCTCTGCCTTTCACTCTTTTACAGTGCACCATTAAAAAGGATTTTGTAGATGTAATTGTAGAATCCTTTTCCTCTAAATGTTTTTCTGCACATATTTCCATATATATTTAATATATGTAGTTTTGAAATCCCTTAAAGAAACTCATCCAAATATTTTACTAACTCATTATGCATAAGCTTTGATCAGAAATTTTAGCCTTATATTTTTTAAGCATTTAAAAAATAAAATGCCAGTCATGTTTGATTTCTAAAAACTCTAGACTTATGGTCAATCATGGTCAAAGTTCTCAAATGACATCCTTACAGGTGGCTTGACCTCATGCTTTTCCAAATTCTACATCTGTGATTTGCATCTCTAAGAAAGAGCTCTATCTTGCTAAGCATATTATGGACCCAAAAATTTAAGTCTCAGAAAATGACAGTGACCAAATTCTTGATAAAACTTCTTCAAGGCTCCACATCTCCGCTTGAATGCATATGCTTGTGTAACGCACTATTTTTTCAACCTCCCTTAAAAGTCTTGGTATTCTTGTGCAAGTGAACATACCATCCCTTCCATAAGTTGATATTGTGCTCCTTAACAAGATTGATGGCTTTATAAGATAAACTACGAATGACTGAAAGGACTGATTGTTATACCAAAGCTCATTACAAACAGGATATTTAATATTCCTCATTTTGACTAGCACAATTGGAAAGGGTCATTATCAATCTTGTCCTCCCCAAAAGAACATATGAAGATCATCCTCCATGGGACTTGTAGTTTCTTCAAAAGGATATATATAAGATTTTATCCCAAAGCTCACCACAACACTATGAAATAGTTTGATGATTATATGGTAACAACAGAGTAATAAAGGAAAGGTTCCGTTGAAATCATTCCATCTCTATAATTTACTAAGTCATTATAGAATGTCAATGTACTATTATCAATTATGTATAATAATTTCATACGGAACCTTGCTTTTATTACTCTGTTGTTAGTCCCATATATATATATATATATATATATATATATGACACATACCGCTATGGTTATGGGATTCATCTAACGAATGCATATATAATACAATTATCTGCGATACATTCTGTAGTCAACAATATCCAAGACACCATAACTTCTTTAGGATAATTCCAGAACAAAAACGACCTTAAATTAGTGCATCCAAAAGAAAATAAAATCAAGATTTGCTTATTTTGATGAAGTTTATGTAAACACCATAGAGATTTTTGTTTTGGCACGTAAAGGAAAATTTAGAAGGAAAATTGTGAACTTCAAGAGAGATGTGGTTTTTGGATTCAATGGATTTGGGTAATCCATATTCTATTTTAACTAGAATCTCAAATCCTAGATTAAAGTATAAAACCTCAAAAATTTTCCCACATTCTTTAATAATTTTCCACTAAGAAAAATCTCTTTTGCTCTGTTAAGGATTAGATTGCTGGAAATCATGTCTTGGTAGACATTTAATACTGATTCAAAATTCTTATTAGAAAATGAATTGCAAGATATGTTTAGATATGATAGAATGTGGCTAGAATTGGATAGTCATCTTGTGGATGATAAAATTAGCAGCTGTGGGATCCCATTTGAGAAAACATTTTCCCAAAGTAAACTCAATAAAGTTCTTAGAATGCTATTATATAAGAAATTTGGATTCATATAAAATAGACCATGCATTGAACAAGAAAGTAAATTATGTTAACAATATGTAGTATTGAGAGAAAGGCAAGACATTAGTTCTACATAAGAAGTAAATTCTTATGACCTTAAGAATTCATGATACTCCATATTCCATGCATTTTCCACATACAACATGTAAATGAATAATGAGTAAGATGAAGTCAATATGATTAGCTTAGAGCTCTTTTCTATCAAGGTTGTATTCATGTATGGTTATATGGTAGTTTCCTACTCAACATGAATGGTATGTCATAGTTTAAATTATGACATGTACTTGGCAGGCCAAAGCCATAATGAAGCTGGCCAGCAATGTAGTAAATAGCAAACAGGCCTCCACAGCCAGTACTCCCACATCTTTTGAGTCCTAGGTACAGAATTCAAGTTATATTTACATTTATGATTTCCTCCAAATGTTGTGATGGACAGGGAGATAAAAAGTCTCACTTGTTGTAATTGTTTGTACTGTAAAGTTTTCATGATTTTTCACATTAAAATTAAATTGCTTTCTTCAAGTAGTAAACTTCAGAACAAATTGACGTACTCATTAAACCAGCACATTCTTTTTAACTTTAGAATATATCATGCCTTAATTTTTGTTAATTATGTGATTACACATTTTCTTACAAATTTCTAGACTCTTTTCCAGAAACAAAAAGAAGTATAACAAGCACATTGCCATGTAAATAACTAGCAAAAGCAACTCATTTCACCATAATATGACAAAATTAAGCAGCAACATATCTAATTTCATGTTATGTTGTTGTTATTGATGCACTCCATAATGTAAGTATAAAATTGAAATTTGATCATTTCATCCTATAGAAAGGCCTTTATGCTTTCAGGCATTGGGGACAAAAGGAGTTCTTAGTATTAAGTCTGAGATACCCTACATTTTCTCATTGCATGTTTTACTTGTTAATTCCTACAGGTAATTCATGGTCTGGTGGACAAAATTATGGAAGTTGACGGTGTACCGTTTGTTTCAGTTGGAGATAACTCAGGCTATTATATAAGGCCATCTCATGTAAGATTCAAATGATTTTGTTTAATTAGTATAGGGGAAAAAGGATAATGAACTTTCTTTGAATATTCTAGTAGTCATATCTAGCATAAACACTTTACTAAAATTTATAAATAACATTGCTCTGATGTTTTATGATTGCAGGAGCCAGAGTTTTTCCTTAGTAGACAAGCAAATATTATGTTTAAAGGGAAGAGCATTGGGGCATTTGGAATTGTGCATCCTGAGGTAGTACAATATGCTGGCATTTTTTAATGTTAGAATGTTAATCTGTTGATTGTTAATAATTATAGTATAAATTATCTAAAGGTTGTCTTACATTTGCTTTCAAGTTGAAGAGCAAGAAGAATGTGTTATTAGCATGCAAATTTTATCTGGAATCAATTCCAGCATTTGAACTCTAATCTAGGTAAGGGTGCTTAAGTTTGAACTTGTTTGAACCATTAGAGATTAATGTAGTCTAATCTACTCATTTTCTGAAGAATCTATCTTTACGATTACTCCAAGTGGACCAATGGTGATTTTAACTATTTATACAAATCTAGTGAATGAGTCAAAAACACCCAAAGAATTATGGGCTAAGATCTAGAAGCATCAAATTTAACTCAAGACAAGTGTGAGTTGTTACTCCAACGTATGTCAAAAGAGTATTCAACCATGTTAAAGTTTCCCTTGAGAACCCAATCTATAATGGTGAGTTATACCTCATCCATTTCCAAACTTAGGTCATATTAAGAGGTGATTGGGGTCATAGATAGAGCAAAGACCAAACAGTCCTCCTTGAATTTGAATGGTGACCCAAAGATAGTAGTTTCTAAGGTCAACACTAGTTTTGGCACTACTATGGCTGTCCTCTCTTTCCAGTCCATTATTTTGTGTCTTTTTCTTAAAGTGGGAGATGGTTGTAACTTCCAGTTCTTGGTACTTCTTCTCACAGCTGTTTCTTGTATTGTACTCCTTGTTATGCTAAAACTATCACAGCTTCTAAACTGTTCTTCATTACACTAAATTTCATAGAGATTTTCCTTGTTCGTTTAGTTTTTTTTCTGTGATTGATTTACCTTAGCATCATAATTGAAATTGGCTTACCTGAGAGTTTTGGTTGTTCTGTGTGTTGGTTGTGTCTAAGCAGAATTTTATTGTTTATAATTTATAAAGTTAGAATTTCATGTATCTATTAGATCTTTTGGTTTCTAGAGTTTTATAATTCAATTGGGATATTGGAGGTCATCAACCAGATTTTGATTTGGAAATTTAGAAGTCAATTTCCATAATTTAGATTTCCAATGTACTTCAAAATATTGTTTTCTACAGGAATTCGGTGAAATATATGAAGCTGAAGAAACTTTGGAACTAGCTTTGGAATAGTTTGAGCGAGTTGCAGGGCTCTATCAAGGTGAAGAAGTTACTAGTACGACTAACCAGTGCCAACTTAAAATTGCACAGTTTGCAGCCCAACTTGAGCAGTAAGTTATATGAAAGAAAATATTTGTGAAAGTTTTTTGGGATCACATATTTTCACTTTTGGGCTATCAAATGACTAGTGTAGTGGTTGCTTATAATTGGATTTTTTTTGGGGTTTGATTTGCAGATTTATTATTTTCAGTTAATGTGTAGAGACTTGTGGATTTGTGGTTCTTTAAATGAATAATGCAAATGGATTTACTTGTTAAATCTAATATTGTTTGCTTGCAGGAAAATTTTGCTTTCACCGTATTGATTATCTTAAAGGAAGAATTCAACTCTCTCCAAAATCATATCAAAATCTTGAAAGGCTGTGTTATGCTCAAAGACGATTTGGAAATCTTGTCGTTCATCAATAACAAAGTACATGATTTAGTGGATTGTTACAATGAAAAGTTATCAGCCTTTGAGAGGACCATACATAAGCATGCAAGAAGAAAGTTCCCGTTCTGAAGCAAAATTGTCCAGTCCAGACAATTGAGTCAACTCTTTGTCAAGCTACCTTGCCATGCTCGAAAGAGTTATGCTGGTAGTTGGGTATATTCCAATGGCTTTTAGGAAAATATTAACATTTTCTCTTTCCTAGAAATGAATCGTTTGTGTATGTCATGTTATGACGTACGTGTTGCTCATGATTGTATGAACAAGTTTATAAACTATAAATAAAAAAATACTTATTGGCATTTACTTTATGAATTTGGATTAGGATGCATTATTTTCTTTGTTTTTTATGAACATTATGCTTTGTGTATTCGACAACTGTTCATTGTTCCAACTTCAAAATCATTGATAATTTCTATTATAATTTTCCATCGCATTTGAAAAATAAAAAATAAAAACTCCAACAAATAGGAGGACGACGAGAATTTGAAAACATTGAATTGTTTATTTTTTTAATACATTTTTACATATTGTCTCTAAAGAAACAATTTTTACATATTGTCTCTGTAGAGACAATGTCTTTAATCCCAACTATTGTCTTTAAAGAGACAAAAGTGAAATTGTCTCTAAAGAGACAAATGTGAAATTGTCTCTAAAGAGACAAAAATACTTTTATGTCATATTGTCTTTATAGAGACAATTTCATATTGTCTTTAAAGAGACAAAAATACTTCTATGTCATATTGTCTTTATAGAGACAATTTTATATTGTCTTTATAGAGACACCCCCTTAAAGACAATACTTGAGACAATAAACAACTTTTTTTCTGTCTCAATTTAAGACAATATACTCAAATATTGTCTTAAAAACTGTCTTAAATACCCCCTTGATGTAGTAGTGCATGAATATTTGATGGTTGTCATTCAAGGGAGATTGATGTGAATGTCTACCATCATATTAGTGAATAAGTGACTGTAGATGAGTACCTAACAAGGATTTAGGCTGGGACCCATATTTTCTAGATTATAAGGGGATATTTAAAGGTAATTAGTATAATTAATTTATGGGGGATGTTAAAATAAATTAATTGTCAAGCACGGTTTTCACATCTTTGCCGAGTTCTAACACTCCGACTTCAGCCGTCCATGCCACTCACGTTGCACCTATATACCATAAATATTGCAACTCACTCCTTGCTACAGTTTGTATCGTATTAATTGCATGTTATCTATAAATCAGAGCCTGTAATCTCAGCGCTCCAAATCTGCTCTATTTTGTTTGTTTTCTTTTGTGTTTCTCTGTTTCTTTTCAGATAATACCCACAGCAACTGTCTGTCGCATGTCTCTCACAACAAAACCCCCTAAACGAGGATACTCAAGAAAGGTCTCCACCACCATGGGCTTGGCGGAAATCATCTTCATAAATCCAGCATCTCCATTTTTTGGGAACTTGGGCTCCTTCTCCAGCTCCTTTCCAGACCGCCTGTCCACCTTGATCAATATTTCGATGAACTTGACTTCAATGTGAGAAGTGTCGAAATCAAACTTATTACAACAGCAAATCATCTGTTTGGCACCAAGAATGAAGGCCAGAAGGGTGTGCTCCCTGGTTTTCCCATCCTTGGAAATACCAGCCTCAAAAGCTCTAGTGGTGGAGTTAAAATCAGAACAGCGAAATCGGCTTATGTTGCACCAGTAATCATGTTCTTTAATGAAATCTCTGTCCTGGGTTATCAATGATAGTGCAATAGTATCTTATAGCCTTGAACTTCCAGAGAACAATATCGATTATAATACCACGATCCCTCTCCGCCTTAAGTTTGTCAACTCCAGGCTGCCAGACCTTGGCAAATTGTTGTGCAGACTTTGAGGTTCCCTCCTCCCTCTTACCATTCTTTGTTTTCTTAGGGACTCTCTTCTTGTTTATGTTGTGAGCCATAACATAAACCAAATATATCCCTAGCATGCTTACGGGTGAATTTGATGGGCTATTGTGACTATTTTTGCAATACCAAAATCAGGAAGCTTGACCCTCTATTCTTCATCAAGAATAATATTGGTACACTTAAATGCCATGATGAAAAATTTGGGGCATAACTGCTTCGTGGAAATATTCCAGACCCCTTTTTTCTACAAGCAAGCATTCCATGACACCATATTCCTTAGAGACATTCTGTCGAGGAGCTCCTACATCATTTTTGTAGGCTGACATTTCGTGATACATTTCGCCAACTATAATGTTTTTCATAGATGCCTTTGCTTGTTGGACATACATATTCTACTCTTAAGCTCCCATTTTAGTGTACGTCATGCCATTGCTGATAGGGTCGTGTAATTTGACTCTACCCTAGCCTTCTCTTCAAAATTTCAAACCTTTTTGATAAAACCATTCTGTATATAGCAACCAATCATTGTCGTCCAGGAGAACATTTCGTTCAGGTATACCTTTAAACATTTGAATGCATCTTCGAGTACATAGTAAACAGGGTAGTTCCGCCTAGATTTTATAGCATAAGCGTGCATTTGCTTGCCCTGCTCAGAATCATCCAAACCACTCCATGCCTGTTTTTGAAATATATATTAAAAAAAGATTAAAGCAGTTAATTTTCCGCCGCAGTGAATTGTTGGCAGTGAATTTTATTTGGCGATGAATTTTCCATCAGTGAATTTTTCGTGACAATGAATTGCTGGCAGTGAATTTTCCTAGTCATTTTGAGCATAACCAGCAATCATGTGTCCACATCAGCTGATATCTCGTTCAGACATGGTAAGACAACCTTAAAAAAAACTTCTAGTATGTGAAAATGGGAAAAAAATTAAAATTTTGAAGAAAATAAAGTTGAAGCTCAAAGTTGTAGATTTACAAAGATGCTATAGATCTAAGGAAAATTAAGAGGATCATAATTTTATATTTTTAATGCTTATTTCTTGTAACCAACAAACAATAAGTGTTTTTTAAGATTTTAAGTTGTAGATATTATTATGCTTTTCCAAGACATGGTGACACATGCACTTTATAATTTATACTTTGTGCTCAACTTGCATGTTGTCATTAGAGTATCATCTTCAAGTAAGAAGAGTCCTTATAAGTAGGTAATAGAATCTTCCTCAATCAAGAAAGAGATCAATTTATTCATAGGCCTATAGAATGTTCTTCTTTATGTTCTTACACTTAAATCCAATTTTTTTGAGTGGTCCACTTGTTCTCGCATACTTTTTGGATGTCTCTCAAGCTCAATTGCACCCATGTGGGGATTAAATGCATTCCATTAATGATAGGGAGTTATGTTTTGATTTTAAAAAGCATGATAAGGTTGTAAGGTGTGGGTGCATTTTACATTTGTAAAGGTATAAAAGGAGTGTGATCTTGGGATGCACATTTTCAAGTGTAAAAGTAGGTACTAAAGTCCATAAAATAAGGATTTGGGGATTGGAGAAGAACATGAAATTATAGGAAGGTTTACAGATTAGAAAGTGATAGAGTTTAAGATCTAGTGTGTTTGTGGGTCAAATTTGTGGGTTAAAATAGGACATGAGGTGTGAAGTTATCAATTATAAACTAAAACTATACTCCACACTCCAATCCCTATAAACATTGTATACCCACAAACCTTAAGAATCAAGATGCAATTAGCAACTTGCAAATTACAAGTAGGGAAGTGAGGTATAATAGATAAAGAATGTAAATCATTAAGTATATTTTGCAACTCATAATTTATAATTTTCACGTAGGAAAAGATGTATATTGGCCACAACAACAGTAGAGAATAGATTCCACACTACAATTCATCTTATAAATTGTAAAGTGCAATTACACTACACTTAGGGCCTAATAAATAATAAATTATTTATAGGGTTGGTGATGGGTTTTAAAAGTGTGAAAGAGAAGAAAAACTCTTGAACATATATATTTTTAGGGAATAAGGACTAGCATACACATTATTGTTTGCAACATGTGAATTATAAAGAGTAAAATCGCGTTCATGTAAAAAATGAAGGGTTAAAAGGTGGATTTACAATATGAAATCTAGAATGATAGAGTAAAATTGAAGATAGAATGTGTAAACTATAAATAATACCCCTAAGTTACATAGAAATTAAACATATGAAAAGTATATGGATATTCCAAAAGAAGGATAGAAAATAAAAAACATAAATATTTAGTAGGACCCACTAAATGGGAAACTCAAATAAATAATCATTAAGGGACCAAATAGGTAATGAAAATACAATATTAGATGACAATTCAACATTGTCTCTAATTAGAGGTGCATATCTCTTATTGGCACAACAAGAATCTAAGATTTTTTTCAAGTGCAAACTAAAGGCACAACAAAAGCACACAAACATAAAATAGGAGTAAGAAACACAACACAAAGTAGGAATAAGATTTGAATGAAAAAACACTTCATCATAATCATAAAATAATCATGACCGAGTAGGAGAACATAAACGGACAAGAGTATGTATACACTTTGAGGTCATATTAAACCAAGAAAAGTAATGCTTCAATTGGTGTTACTGAATAGCCAATTTCAAGAATATTAGACAAAGGTAAATAAATTAATAATGATGATCTATTGATCAAAAATAAATAACTATGCAAAAGTTTTTTTAAAAAATAGTTAGAAGAAAAGATAGAGGATCTATCATGAAGACTTTTAAATTATAGATAACATTATGATACACAACCATATTCACCAATATCACAACTAATATAATAAACCATGTCAATTGTTGCCAATTCACTTGGGTCCACTAGATTATTGTTTCATGGCTATGAAAAATAGATTATAGCCAATGGATGAGGAGTCTCCAATCCTTGACTGCATCCCTAGAAATTATTTTCAATTTTCTCTCTTCCTCTGTTATTTCAAGGCCTTGTTATGATTCCAGTGAAATCTCTACACCTTTCACAAGCTCTCCCTTCTATATAATTCCTTGGCTATTCACATTCAACGGCAAACCAAATTCCACATACCCAACATACGTGCAGTTAAGAAACTGGTCCACAAGAAAAGGCCAAAAAAGCATGGGCATGCCCATGGTGACACTTTCCTATACAGAGTTCCATCCACAAAACTGTTAATTTCTATAACCCAACAACAGATTAATTGCACAATAAATTCACAGAAAGAAATTTGATTTATAACAATTAATACAACTGGGTTAATTAACAACTAATAATAGCGGGTCCCTGTAAAACCCGTTTTACCCTTTATCAAAAACAAATAATAACAGCGGAAGCAAAAATAACAATAAGCCAATCACAAAAAAAAAATAACACAAATTTACCCAAGAAACCCCAATGCAAGGAAAAACCTGCAAATGTTGGATCTTCTATTCAGCCTATCAACAAACTTTTCTTTTGAAAATACAATATGAGTTTGCTACAGCAATCTTACATTTATAGAGCCTAGCTGCTTTACTTAGCATGCAAGGAAAGAATCTTTCCTTGCTTTCTTTGGCTTTAATGACACATAAAATCACTCTTGGATTTATCTTATCCTCACAAACTTGAAAACATTCTATTAAAGAATAAAAATCCTGTTGTTGCTAAAAATCCAACTTGAATTGTTTTAAAGCATATCTAACTCGAGTTGCTTTAAAGTGATTTAAAGCATATCCAACTCAAGTTGCTTTAAAACAAATCCACATCCCACCTTTCAAGCTACAAAAATCAACGCTCCCTCTTAGCGAGGAAGGAGTTCTGCACAATACCCAACTTATCCCTAAAGAATTCAAACTTGCTCTTCATCAAGGCCTTCATTAGGATATCTACTATATGTTTATCCATAGGAATGTACTGGAGCTTCACTATCCCCTTCTCCACACAATCTCTAATGAAGTGGTACTTGATCTCAATGTGCTTTGACTTGTCATGAAACACTAGATTCTCAGAGAGTTTGATACAACTCTGATTATCATAGTAAATGACTGTATGATCCAACTCCTGATCAAAAATCCCAACTAGAAGTTTCTGAAGCCAGATAGCCTCACATGTAGCCATACTGGCTGCCATATACTCGGCCTCTACAGAACTCAGTGCAACTGACTTTTGTTTCCTATTGTACCAAGAGACTGCTCCTGATCCCAAACTGAAACTGCACCCTAAAGTGCTCTTCAAATCAGCTGTACTGCCTGCCCAATCTGCATCGGTAAATCCCTCGAGCTTCACTCCATCCTACTGAACATACTTTAGCCCATAATCAATTGTGCCTCAGAGATATCTCAAAACATGCTTCGTAGCTATCTAGTGCACACGTTTAGGTTCCACCATAAACTGACTGAGTGAGTTCACTACAAAACAAATGTCTAGCCTAGTGTTGACCAGATACATAAGAGAGCCTATCAACTATCTATATAAAGTCGGGTCCACTGCCTCTGATCTAGAAGCATCAATCTTCTTCCAATTGGTCACAAGTGGCATTGACATAGGCTTACAATTCTCCATTTTGAATCGCTTCAAGATATCAATTAAGTATTTCCCTTGTCCAAGGAAGATCTCTCCCTCTTTCTGCCACAACTCCAATCCTATAAAGTAGTGCATCAACCCCAAGTCCTTCATCTCAAACTCTCCTGCAAGATCCCGCTTGTAGTGTGCTATGAGCTCCTTTGACCTTATGAGAAATAGGTCATCAACATATAACACGAATATGAGAAGTTCGCCCTTCACCTGAACATAGTCCAGGTTTGGATCTGCCTCACTCTTGATGAAGCCCACACTCTACAAGTAACTGTCAATACGTGAATACCACGCTCTAGGAGCCTGCTTGAGTCCATACAGTGCTCTTTTCAACCTGCATACATGGGAATCCATCTCATGTGCTTCAAATCCTTCTGGCTGCTCTATGTAAATCTCTTCCTCAATCACTCCGTTGAGGAAGGCCATTTTTACATCCATCTAGTGAATCCTCCAATCCATTTGTTTCATATGCCATAATCAAAGTACCAAACCCATTTAAACTTCTCCACACTATCATCTGCAGCATGCTTAATCTTATACAGCCATCTCAAGCCCATCACAGACTTATCTTCTGGTCTTGGTACTACCTCCCACACACTGTTCTTTATGATGGAAGAATACTCTTCCACCATGGCATCCCTCCATACTTGGTGTTTGGATGCCTCTTGAAAGCTGGAAGGCTCTACTTCAATTAATTTACTCATAAGTGCCACATACTCAAAATAACGTTTGGGAGCCCTTCTTTGTTTGACTGAATCTTGAGGATCACCTACATATTCTTGAGCCTCTCTCAGTGTTTGCTTAGCTGCCATGTTTCTCCTCTTCTCTGTAATAGGAATCTGAGGCTGAGGAATTATTGATTCCTCCTTCTTATCACCTTACTCGACCTGCTCACTCTGCTCTCCAGCATGCATGACTGAAGTTTGAGGAAATTGCATTGCCTCAACTATAGGTGATTGCTCCCCCACATTCATCAAGTTGCTAGACTTCTGAAGAGCCCTCTCTTCCTCAAACTTCACATCTCTGTGAACCACTGTTTTCCTGAGAGCATGAATGTAAACCCAATAATCCTTAGAAGTTTCACTATACCCAACAAGGATACCCTTCTCTACAGTAGGTTCCAACTTGGTTCTCTTCTCAATAGGAATGTGACAATACACAAGGCATCCAAAAATGCAAATGTGCCCCAAATTTGGTTTCTTACAAGTGAACGCCTCTTCTGGAGTCAACTTTCCCAACACTTTGTGAGGGCTCCTATTCTGCAAATACACAGCTATATTGCAAGCTTCTTCCCATAAGAACCAAGGCAGATCTTGATCATGAAGCATGGCCTTGGCTGCTCCAACTATAGCCTTGTTCTTTCGTTCAACAACCTCATTCTGCTGAGGGTTGTACGGAACTGTCAACTCTTTCTTGATACCTTCCTGAGAACAAAAATCTTTGAAGGAATTTGAGATATACTTGCCTCCATTATCAAACCTCAATATCTTGATCTTCCTCCCTGTTTGGTTCTCCATGAGAGCCTTAAACTCTTTAAACCTACTGAACACCTCATCTTTATTCTTTATGAAATATATCCACATCTTCCTAGAGAAATCATCAATGAAAGTAACATAATACTCATATCCATTCAAAGATGTTATTGACATAAGTCCACACACATCTGAGTGTACGAGATCCAAAATACCTTTGGATCTAGTATCACTGCTTGGAAAACTGGTCTTGGCATATTTCCCAAGAGCACAACCCTTGCACACCTCATGATTTTTTGTCTTCACCTCAGGCAGCCCTATCACTATTTCCTTAAGAATATTAAGTGCTCCATGGTGAAGGTGAGCCATCTTCCTGTGCCACAATTCTCATATCCCTTTACAGCTACTAACCAACGCATGTGTTGGCTTAAACTATAACCAAAACAAGCTACCATGCCTAACTCCAATCACTTTTGCAACCTTGGAATCTTTGGGACGAATATAGAATTTTCCCCTCTCAAAGGTCACGATGTAACCCTTGTCTTCCAAAGCAGAAACTGAGATTAAATTTTTTGTCATGCCAGGGACATACAACACATCCTCCACAACAAAGGTTTGCCAGACTCCCTCTGAAACTTGACGGTGCCAATACCAGTTGCATGATACTTGGCATTGTCTCCGAGCTCAATATAGAAATCCAACTTCTTCTCCTACAACTTGTTGAAACATTCTCTAACTCCCATCATGTGGCGAGAAGCCCCACTGTCAATATACCATACCCTATTGGAAATTGAACTTGAGAGATAGGCAATGAGTGAAAACTCATTCTCAAATCGTGATGCAAACTCGTCCACCTCTATTGTAGCAGCAAAATGCTTCTTCTGCTTGTCCTTATTTTTCTTATTCAGACATTGACTGGCATAGTGACCCATCTGATGGCAGAAAAAATATTTAATCTTGCTCAGATCTTTCTTCTTCCCACTCTTGGAAGAAGAACCTTCTGATTGCTCTTTAATGGACTTCTTCTTACCCTTGCTTACAAGAGAAAGATTTTCTTCATCTTGACCCTTCTTTGTTTGATCTCCCCGATGGGCACCTTCACGGATCTCCTCTTGAACAAAATCATCCCAAAGTCTTGCCCAATTAGGTAGTCGATCTCTGCCAACAACACACTTGACAAACACTTCCTAGTGCTTCAAAAAACCATTCAAGGCTATAGGCACCAACTCATCTTCATTAATCGTCTCTCCAACAGCAACAAGCTCATCCCTGACCTGTGTCAGCTTGGACAAGTAAGAGGTCACACTCTCGCCTTTGGAAATCTTGGTATTATGCAATTTATCCTTGAGCATCATCTTTCACCTCTGATAGTCGCTCTGATAAAGTTTTGTGAGTGTATCCCACATCTCCTTAGCGGTGTCTTTCCTCAATAAATGAGGAATTAAATGATCACTTACTCCATCTAGGATAATCCTTTGAGCCTTGGCCTCTTCGACTTCATGTGAATCTAAGGCAGCAGGATCATTTGTTGGTGGTCTCACTTTTGTACTAGCATAGATCCACAGCTTGTTCTCCTTGAGAACAGATGTAATCTGAACCTTCCACTACAAGAAGTTAGATGCACCCTCAAGCCTGTCCTCATATCGAACACTGGTTGCTATAGCCAAAAAGGAACTAGAGACAAAAATCTAATGATTTTTTTTCTTGAAATCTGCATCACAAATCTTGGCTTTGTATTCAAAGTTTAGAGCTCTGATACCATGTTAATTTCTATAACCCAGCAATAGATTAATTGCACAATAAATTCACAGAAAGAAATCTAATTTATAACAATTAATACAACTGGGTTAATTAACAACTAATAACAGCAGAAGCAAAAATAACAATAAGCCAATCACAAAAAGACAATAACACAAATTTACCTAGGAAACCCCAATGCAGGGAAAAACCTACAAATGTTGGATCTTCTATTCAGCCTAACAACAAACTTTTCTTTTGAAAATACAATATGAGTTTGCTACATCAATCTTACATTTATAGAGCCTAGCTGCTTTACTTAGCGTGCAAGGAAAGAATCTTTCCTTGCTTTCTTTGGCTTTTAATTACACATAAAATCACTCTTGGATTTATCTTATCCTCACAAACTTGAAAACATTCTATTAAAGAATAAAAATCATGTTGTTGCTAAAAATTCAACTTGAATTATTTTAAAGCATATCTAACTCGAGTTGCTTTAAAGTGATTTAAAGCATATCCAACTCAAGTTGCTTTAAAACAAATCCACATCCCACCTTTCGAGCTACAAAAATCAACAAAAAAAGGCTATGGAAAGATGGACACTTGTAAGTGTGGTCTTGTACAGGAAGAGGAATGAGAAGCGCATGAGGAAGTACAATTGAGCTTATCTCTATACCCCTCTCCAGAGCACCACAGATCAAATACTCTTATTAGCAAAGAAACCAAAATATAATGGATGAAACATCATTTTGAGAACGGATCGCCTGAAAGCTATTGTCCCTTGCACCACAAACGAGTTAAGCTCTATATCCTTCATTGATTGTACGGATCTACCTAATCTAGTGGTTGTTTGACTGTTAAATTAACAAATAATTTAGATGTTTTTTCTTAGTCAAATTACGCTGGTGACCAGCCTAAATTTGATGATCAACTCTTTTAGTTATGAATTATTTTGTGGCCCTATCCCCTATGATCCTAGCCCTTTTCATAAGCCAATAGTTGATCCTTCCATTGGATAGCACAACCAAGAGATCTATAGTTCCTTATCAAGAGCTTGGACATGTTTATCCAACCCGAGCAACAATATTCCTAGATTGTTGGGACGTTTTGAAGTTAGACATTTGTCCCTTATCACATGGGTTTCACTAAATTGGCAATGATCCTCGTCTCCCTAGATAGCTAGAGTGAAATATCCACCAAAAACTTATCATCTAGGGTAAATGTCTTCATTAAACAATATGTGGTTGATCATTTGTTTAGTTTGGCCTCTATGGATATATCCTATGCTCCCCATCATTGCAACCTCTTGGTATGTGGTGTTAAGTGTTCACAAATAGATACTTGCAATATTAGTATGGAATCCATCTAGCCCACATTGCCTCTCTAAGGATAGATTCAAATTAATTGAAACATGTTTATGCTTAAATAATATAGTATTATTTAGTGTGAAATTCATAAAATATTTATTTTAACAATTCTATATCTTATAATATTTTGTCTTAAGATTTTAATCTTTTAAATTAGAGTTTTTATATTTAATTTTTATAATTGCATTGTTTTATTTTTCAATTCTTATTAGAATTTTATTACTTTACCTTGTAACATAATTTTTCTTGAGATTTTTTGATTCATTATTTGGTCTTACTTTCAACAACCATACTAACTCTTGTTTTCATTTTTAAAAATTCATTTTCAAATCTAATTACTAATTTTTTCTAATAATTTGATGAATTCTATATTCTTACACTTTGTAAGATTTTTCCTTCAAAATTATATTTTTTAGACCGAGTTTTTTTATTGTAAGATCTTTTTAATTAGGATTTGATTTCTTTTTCTTATCTATGTTTTATAGATTTATCTTTCTTGAAGGTTTATTGATTATGTGGGGCCTTGATTTCATCTACCATACCCATTCTTGTATTTCACCTTTATAATTTCATTTTCACATCTAGTTACTATATTTTTTTTTACCACATATGAGTTTATCCTTTTATTTCTCCTACTAATCACACTATTTTGTTTATGCAACAAGATTTTTAGGACTTTAATCTTCCTTCGTGAAGGAGTGTTTTTCTAAAAGATGTTTGGATTGAATCTTGATAGTTTACTTTTTTTAATTACATATGTGGATATAGGTTCAAGTTTACATGCTAGTTTAGATTCAAAAGCATGCATATTAGATTTTCTACATGAATTATGAGAACTTGTTATCATTGAACAAAGATCGAGTTTACAATTACAAATTTAATTTAGAGAAGTCTATAATTATTATGCAAATTTTTAGACATGTCTAATAAGTTCTAAAAATTTAACATTTGTACCAAATCTATTCCTAACATCTTTAACATCACTTTCTTATCTTTAAAATTCAAATTTAATTCAATTATCTAATTTAATTATTTATTGCTTCAATTATTTTATTAACATAATTTTTTTAAACTCTATACATTTACATCATTACAATTTTGCAATATCAATTTATTAGCATAGTTAAAAGAATTTAAACAATCTAATTATTGAATATGATTTTTTTTTTTTATATCTCAATACCTTGTTTTTGCATTATATTATTAGCAAATTAAAAATATGATATTGCTATCAAGATTCATTCATATAGTTTTCCTAATCAAACTCATTGACCCATATTTCATGAATAATAGCTCACAAAAAAAACCATTTATCATGATAATGAATAATCTACTTAACACTCATTACATCTAAATGATAAAACATATATTATCAATATTCTATGTACAAAATTCAACCCAACAACAGTACCTACCTAAAAGACATATATCCTATCAATTGATAAAGTAGCAGCATCCGTTGAAAATATATAGCATTAAACACCCTTCACTATCTACATGAAGAGTTACCAAAATGAAAACATGGTTACTAATTAAAGTTCCATTCTTAACAAAAACGACTTTAACACAACATTGTTTTGATTTTATAACAGATTGCTGAACAAGTAAGAATGTTTTGTAACAGCATAGCTGACATAACCTAGGTGAAAGTAGGACAGAAGAGACGACCAGATCAGGATAAGAGGATTCCTTTCCACAGGAACAAAACAATCGCTCCAAAACGCAAGTCATTCATTCGGTTGTCGCTTCATGGCTGACACAAATAGATTATAGTTATTCGATGAGAAGCCCCCATCCTTGACTGCATCCCTAGCAATTGTCTTCAATTTTCTCGCTTCCTCTCTGATCTCCATGCCTTGTTTCGATTCCAGCAGAATCTCTATACCTTTCACAAACTCCCCCTTCTCTACAACTCCTTGGATATTCGCATCAAATGGCAAACCCAATCTCCAGACATCCACAACATAAGTGCGGTTAAGAAACTGGTCTGCAAAATAAGGCCAACAAAGCATTGGCACGCCCATGGTGATGCTTTCCTGCACAGAGTTCCATCCACAGTGCGTCACAAAGCAGGCTATAGATGGGTGAGATAACACCTCTAACTGTGGCGCCCACGAAACTATGCAACCCCTATCTCTCACGCGCTCCAAGAAACCAGTAGGGAAAATAGCTTTGCTTCCTTTCATTATATCGGAGCGCACAACCCACAGAAATGGTCTCTGGCTGGCCTCCACTCCCAGAGCAAGCTCTTCCAATTGCTTTTCACTCAGAACTGCTAAACTTCCAAAAGATATGTAGATCACAGAGTAGGCACACTGTTTATCTAACCACTGCAAGCATTCTGTGTCATTTTTCCACAAGCTTGGGAGGACCTTCGTGCGCGTACTTGTAAGGAGGAAGTCCGAAGGAATTAGAGGGCCTATTGGATACACACCCACTTCCTTGGACAACGTCTCAACTACTGGAACTTCTATCTCTAAGAAAGAATTGAAGAGGACCCATTTGATGTGCTTGATTTCCTCTGCCATGCGAATCCCTTTCCGAAACATGTATTCGCCTCCCCACAACCACGGAAGATCTCCAGAACGCAGCGGCGGCATAGAGGGAAGATATTTTACTGTTTTATCTTCCTTTGGAGTTCCTTCAACACAAAATCCACAAAGATGAAAAAAGATTTTAAATGGTGTTTGCATCATGAAATAGAAACTAAAATCGATTGAAAGAGTATGATTATATGTTACCATCAGGTTGAAGGATGCCAAGCGAGACCAGATCGGCACTAAAGTAGCGCATGGCGAAGAGTGAAACAAGAGCAGTGTGAAAAGCGGCGAGAGGAAGTTTATGGAGCGTGGCTACCGGCTGTAAGCCAAAACACATCCAGACGTCTGTAATTATACAGGTGATCTTGTTTTCTTCTTCCCTGGTGTTTATTTCCTGAATGACTTTATCAATTACAGAAGGCCCCATGCCCTTTCCCAACGCCTCCAAATTATTTGCTAAGCCTTCCTGAGTATCCATAGCTGGGAATTCAAAGGGAACGGATATCATTTGGATGTTATCAAAGAAAGAATTCAGAGTGTTGGCTTTCAGCATGCGGTTATGATAGCTGTCCGAGTTGAGGAAAGTGACGAGGAATCCATCGGAGACGAGCTTCCAGGCGAGCTGCATCATAGGATTAATGTGACCTTGTGCAGGAAGAGGAATGAGAAGCGCGTGAGGAAGCATAGCTGAACTTAGCTCTATAACCCTCTCCAGAGCAACACAGATGTAATCTTCTTCTTAGGAAAGAAGCCAAAATAAAGTGGGTGAAACAAGGGACCCTCGCCTGAAAGCTTTCGTCTCTTAGTCGATATCGTATAGCGATAATGCGGATCTAGCTTTACGACCTCCCGTTACGCCGAAAGGATCTCATCCTATCCGCCGTAAAACATTGTTTGCAATAACGTGTAAATAGTTCGTACTAACCGCACCGCCCCCACCGAGTTCAGGTATATACTTTTTTTTTTTTTTCTTTTCTTTCTTTGCATTTTTGCATTATTAAAAGTGGCATAGCCAACTACGGACGCGGCTAATCTCCCTACAAAAATGCATGTCAAAGGCATGATAACATAGAAAAACGCAAAAGATATAAATAACATGAAGGAACAATTCGTCAAGATAGGGGATAAAAGTGATGAATCTGGCAGATGGAAGAAACGTTATGGTGATTGAAATATGGAGATAACAGCATTGTCAGCTAGCATTTCCCATGTCTTAGCGGTAGTCAGCATTGTGGGCGGGAGTTTCACCATAAAAGTCGTTGGCACGATGGTTTTCGCAAGAAGCCATCACTTTCTCTAGATTCTATGCGCCTGCAGGCATTGGAAGCTGATGTGAATAAATTTGCAATCTAAATTGTAATAAGTATTTTTTTTAGAATATGAGTTTAAATATGATAATGCACAAAATAATTGCACATTGGAAAATGCTTTGTGTTGTGAGTTTTTTCATTTTGCATGTTTGAAGCTAAAGGTTGGAGAGCATGAAGTGGAGTTGTAGGTGGGAGATACATAAAACAGACCAAATTAAGGTGAGAGGTCACTAACCAATTGGGTTGTTACTTGTAAAGGGTTTTAAAACAATATGTGGGTTGCAGGTTTCATAACATCCAATGTTTCGCAACTTGCAATTTTATTGACAACATAAATGTATTGAAAACCTTTTGTTATTTGGACAATATGAATGTAATGAAAGAAACCTTTAAAAAATTTAAAAACTTATAGTTAGAGTAAAACTTGGATTTCAATTCTTCATATGATTGAAAAAATGCACAAATAATTATAGATTGGAAAATGCAAGGTGGATTGTTAGTTATTTCATTCTGCATGTTTAAATCTAAAGGGTGGAGAGCACGAGGAGCAATTGTACGTGGGGGATACATAAAACTAACCAAAATGACGTGAGGGGTGACTAACCAATTGAGTTGTTACGTGTAGAGGAGTTTACAACAATATGTGGGTTGCAGGTTTCGTAATACCAAGTGTTTTGCAACTTGCAATTTTACAAAACAGTATGAATGTCTTAAAAACCTTTTATTATTTAGATAGTTTAGGGTGATCCCACAAAGTTGGTTTACAATTTTTGGGAGATTCTATTTTTTGCTAAAATCATATATTTTTAGAAAATATAATGATTTAAGCCTTTAAAAGTTTAATTTAAAGCATTCCAATTGAAGAGGGTTTGATCAAACTACCTTACATCAAACCCCCTTGGATAGAACCCCGCTAGTTTTAAACTATACCTATAATAGAGTCTCCTTTACACCTATCATAATGCTGATAAAAAATCACTTTTGATTTACCTTTTGGGGGATCAAATGAATTCATTTAAATTTTATTTTTTGTAAGTATGTAGTCTTTTTTATAAGTTTCCCAAAAAGTATAATTTTAAATAAATTTAATTTTATTATTATATTTATTTTTTATTTCTTGTGAATGTAGGTTTTTCACCGAAAATGAAGCTCTTTGTTCTGCACGTGGAAAAATAGAAGATTGTCAAAAATAATTTTTGAAAAATATGAGTGCACCAGATATTAAAGTCCTTGATCTAATGAAAAATAAATTGAATTTCGATACATACAAAAAAAGTTACACTTTATACAATCTGCCTATGTCTGAATTGTAATTAGTTTGACTTTGAAACTTGATTAAAGAAAAAATATTCAATAAAACACTATCTAACCAAGTGGAAGCACTAGATATCAAAGTTAAAAATCTAAATTTGAAAGAATTAGAATTTAGTCCTTCATGAAAAAAAGTTGTGTTATACGATGAGTGTCACTCCTTAAAAATGTTATTTTCTAAAAAAAATAGTTTTTGAGGGAGATGGAAAAAGAAAATCTGATTCCAAAAATTTTGAAAAAAATATATTTAGAATCTACAGACAAAATGTCACAAAACTCTAATTTGTATCATCTTCAAATTCCTCACTGTTTAGCCACTATAGGTGCCCAAAAGTGAATATTTAGTTAGAAAAAATTATTTAAGTATCTAGTTTGGCCAAAAATTGTAAACCACTATTGTGGGATCACCCTACTAGTACAAATGTAATGAAAGGAAACTTCAAAATTTATAACAAGTCTTAGGTAGACTAAAAATTGCATTTCAATTTCCTTGTATGATGGAAAATAAAATGCACAAAATAATTGAAGATTAGAAAATATGTGGGTTGTTAGTCATTTCATTTTTCATGTTCAAAGCTAAAGGGTGGAGAGCACAGGGAGGAGTTGCAGGTGGGGTACATAAAACTAATCAAAATGAACTGAGAAGTGACTAACCAATTGGGTTGTTACATGTTTAGGGTTTTTAAAAAGTATGTGGATTGTAAGTTTCATAACACCCAATTTTTTCGATCACCTTACTAGTACGAATGTAATGAAAGGAAACTTCAAAATTTATAACAAGTCTTAGGTAGACTAAAAATTGCATTTCAATTTCCTTGTATGATGGAAAATAAAATGCACAAAATAATTGAAGATTAGAAAATATGTGGGTTGTTAGTCATTTCATTTTGCATGTTCAAAGCTAAAGGGTGGAGAGCATAGGGAGGAGTTGCAGGTGGGGGGTACATAAAACTAATCAAAATGAACTGAGAAGTGACTAACCACTTGGGTTGTTACATGTTTAGGGTTTTAAAAAAGTATGTGGATTGTAAGTTTCATAACACCCAGTTTTTTCAAACTTGCAATTATACATGGACAATATAATTGTAATGAAAATCTTTTGTTATTTAGAAAGTATGAATGTAATGAAAGACACCTTCAAAATTTACCATAACTATTACTTAGAGTAAAAATTGCATTTCAATTTTCTCATATGATGGAAAAATAAATGTACAAAATAATTGTAGGTTGAAAAACACAATGGGTTGTGAGTTGTTTCATTGTGTTTGTTCAAAGCTCGAGGGTGGAGAGCTCGGGGAGAGGCTGCAGGTGGGGGATACATAAAACTAACCAAAATGACTTGATGAGTGACTAACGGGATGGCTTAACCGGCACACTCTAAGCATTTGACTGCTTAGGTGGTCAGGCCATTAGGGCCCTTTTACTCTGTACTTTCCCTGTTTCAGTGGACTAATTTTGAATTTCATGTTGTCGCCTCGTTTCCATTTCATTTCCATTTTCGTTCGCGTTGTACGGATTTTATTTACTATTTCCACTGTTATGTTATGTTTCTATTGGCACCTGCAGATTTTTCGTTTCCACCATTATGCTACTATGGGAGCTGTAAGTGTTGCAGAATCGGTCAGTGTCTTGAAGATTTCCTCAGAAACTATGGGAGCAAGCATGCTTTGCAAGAGTTAGTATCCTCTCTGCAGAATCTCTACCATACGAAGTGATATCTTCAATATTGATCTGCTACACAAAAGAGAAAATATGGTTTGATGTAAGGGGTTCTTAATCCCACATGCACTGGGTGAGAAGAAACAATGGAAAAAGGGATTATAACATTAAGCTTAAGATGCTTACTATAATGCAAAGAAAATGCAGATCTGTATTTTCAATTTCCAATTCTAAATTAAGCTAAATGATATTGTGTTTTGATAGATGTATTAGTCAAATTTGAATTAAGTGATTCATCTTTGGCTTTATTTTTAATTATTATTATTAAATTGTTTAATTATTTCAAATGTTAGTTTTTCTATATTAAGAATGAAAAATAATTATTATTAATTATTTCAGAAGTTTTATTTTTAAGATAAAAAATGTTTCATTTATTTTTATAAAATTTATTTATAAGGGTGAAAATAATATTATGATGATATATGTTTTAATTTATTTTGTGTTTATTTTTGGACCATGTCTTGGTATATATGTATTATGATAAATGTCATACTCTAATGTAAAGTCAAGCATATTTGCATAGATTTCATCTTTGTACAAGATCTTTTATTTATTAACACTTGAATTCATGTTCATATATGCTCGACCTATCCATCTAATTATCCATAATAATATACACATTGATTCATAAACTATGTTTATCATTTATTTTGTGTTTATTTTTGGACCATGTCTTGGTATATATGTATTATGACAAATCTCATACTATGATGTAAAGTCAAGCATATTTGCATAGATTTCATCTCCACACAAGACCTTTTATTTATTAACACTTGACTTCATGTTCATATATGCTCGATCTATCCATCTAATTATCCATAATAATATACACATTGATTCATAAACTAAGTTTATCATAATTTATTTTGTGTTTATTTTTGGACCATGTCTTGGTATATATGTATTATGACAAATGTCATACTCTGATGTAAAGTCAAGAATATTTGCATAGATTTCATCTTTGCGCAAGATCTTTTATTTATTAACACTGACTTCATATTCATATATGCTCGATCAATCCATCTAATTATCCATAATAATATACACATAGATTCATAAACTATGTTTATCATTTATTTTATGTTTATTTTTGGACCATATCTTGGTATATATGTATTATGACAAATTATGTCATACTCTGATGTAAAGTCAAGCATATTTGTATAGATTTCATCTACACGCAAGATCTTTTATTTATTACCACTTGATTTCATGTTCATATATGCTCGATCTATCCATCTAATTATCCATAATAATATACACATTGATTCATAAACTATGTTTATCATTGATCTATTCCATCTATTTTATCCTAAATCAAGTCGACAATCATGGGGTCATCCTCATAACTATGAACTCAACTTGTCTAAACTCAAATTGGCCTATTGACCCCCTTTGCCTCTCACCTAAAGTCATATGTGTGTCTGTGTGTGGGTGTTTATGTAAATTACTATGTATTGGTATAAAAATATTCTTTTCTATTCATTTTAGACAACACACATTCAATTATCTCTCAATTTTGGAGGATTTAGAAGGTCAATGAATAATAATGCATTTGGATTCAGTGCTTAAAAAGGAGTGACAAATCTAATTTCTAAGAAAATTATCTATTGTAAGTCATTAAATTAACATCCTTAATTGACTTGACATAACAAAAAATAGTGAGACTCCATCAATTTGGAGATTTTTTTCAAGAGAAATGGTTAATAAGGCAAAGTAGAACAATATAACAATGTAGATGAAAGAGAAATTTTGACACAAATTTGCAAAAGGTTTTTAAAATGTAAATTTATATGATTGTTTTATTAATAAGTCTATTCTCTTGTTCAAAAATGAAATTCAACAGTTATAAACTATGATTATAAGGTGTACTGTTTCATCACACATTTATATATCTATTGAACATGTATTTCTATGTCCTCTTTTTATAAGTTCACTTTTTGTGTCTTTTTTACACTACTTCTTTATATAAATCTAGTTTGATGTGATGTCTTTAGTTTTTTATTATATTTTCAATACACTCAAAGTAATCAATATATCTTCCTTAATTAGCATTTTCATCAAGTTCACTATTCTCACGAATAAAATAACAACAATCAATATTCTAATTTCTAACATATTACAACAACACTAATTCCAATAACACTTATTATTAAAATGATTTGTGAAAAAATAATTCTTAAATGAAAATATAACAATAACATAAAAAATATAAACAAAATATTATAATTCATTAAATTCAATGGACAAAATATTTTATAGTCCATGTTAATGAACAGTAGGAAAATTTATATTATTCAAATTTAATATCATTTTTCTTTTCTTTTCTTCATTCATAAAAATATATTTCAATTTTATTAAATTAGAAATATTAAACAATAATAATTCCCCCATTGAATTATAACCATACTTGTACCTCTCAAAATCTAAATAAATAATGGATATCTACAATACCAAATAAGACGACATGCCATGATCATATATAAAAATTGAAACATAATTAAATATTCAAAAAATTAAAATTATTTAAGAATTATTTAATTTTTTATTTACTTAAGAGTTATTTTATATGTCATGATCAAATATAAAAATTGAAACAAAACTAAATGTTTTAAAGAAATCAAAACTATCTAAGAATTATTAAATTTTTTTGTTTATTTAAGAATTATTTTATAATTTTTTCATTTACTTAGAATTATCTATTTTTTTTTTAAATTAAAATCTTCTAAGTAAATGAAAAAGTTTATAAAATTTTATGTAAATAAGCATAAATTAATGTCAATTTTCTAAACATATAATTGATCACCTACCTTATGATTTTCCATGGATAAATTAATTCATCTAATTATCTAAGAAAATGATATGATGAATTTATTAATGATGATAATATTAAACTAAACAAAGATTCCAACAATTTCATGTGTTCCTTAATATCTTCCCTTTTTAGTTGTTTGGTTAAACCAAAATTAAATAGAATTCTCTCTCAAAGTACACACTCATTAGCATAATTATTTAGGACATCAATCTATATGTTTCTAACTCAATATTTTGAAGAATGATGGATGCTTCTTAGAAAGTAACATATTTTTCAACCATATTTTCAAAAAGTGATTTTTTTTTAACTTTCAACCTTACAATTAATAAGGATATATTTTCTAAGAAAAGATCCATACCTTTCATCTTCTTTATGGATTCTTCCAAAATCCACTCCCTTTCACATTCTTGCAACTTTGAATTTTATTCTTCCTCATGCTTAACTATCGTATTTCTCATTCACATAAGGATTTATATAATCCTTTTGAAAGTGATGACTTTAATTTTTCAAAACTCATAGTTCTTTTTCTATACTCCTCCATTATTTGTTTATTATCCCTTTCTTGTAGATCCAAAATTGTTCTTTCTTTTGTTCATGCTCCATAATTTTCCCTTAGACCCTTTCTTGTAGGTTTAAATCTAGTATACACATAATTTTTTGGTTCCATGATTTATTTTTCTAACTCTTTAACAAATTTCTCTAACTCTTCCTTTGGAATTATTTCACTTTGTCTTTGGAATTGTATGAATTATAATACTTTGAATGTTGTTTATATTTTTTATGTTATTGTGACATTTTCATTTAAGAATTATTTTTTCACAAATCATTGTAGTAATAAGTGTTATTGGAATTAGTTTTGTTGTAATATGTTAGAAATTATAATATTGATTGTTGTTATTTTATTCTTGAGAATTTTTTATAATAGTCATTTGAAATTAAAAAATAACTATAAATAGGATTAACTCTTGACTAAATAAAATAAAATAATTTCCAATAATTATAAAGTAAAAATTTAAGTATCAAATACTAAATGAAAAAAATGAATATTATTGTATCAACAAGTTTATTTAGTATATTTATATTATTTTAAAAGTAACATAACAATATTATATAAATATATTATTGTAAAAGACATATATTAAGAAATAATTGTACATATATTAAAGATCCTTGTAACAAAAATATATTTAAAAATAATAAAAATATAAAATAATTTAAAAATAATTTATATAAAATTAATAATTTTAAAATAATTTATTATATAAAATTAATAATTTTAAAATAATTTATTATATAAAATTAATAATTTAAAAATAATTTATTATATAAAATTAATAATTTAAAAATAATTTATTATATAAAATTAATAATTTAAAAATAATTTATTATATAAAATTTATTAAATATCTTTTATATATATTATTAGATATTTTTTTATTTATTCTTAGATATTTTTAATTGTAAATTTTTTTCATCTTTTATTATATTTATTATTAAACCAATTTAATTAATAATTTAAAATTTTATATTATTTAAAAATCGGGGCATCTTTATTTTAAAAATTGCTCTTACACCGAATTGATCTCCTACACATAGGCGCACACTTTTGTTTTAAAATACAGGGCTATAATACTATTCGGCCGAGTATTTAAAGGAAAGGATTCTATGGTATTTATTCTGGCAAGCAATGTGGGAGTAAAAAGAATAACTCTAAACCTGAAAATGAAGGAAAGAATTAACGAAAATGAAATTTGTAAAAAGTAGAAACATTGATGTTAGAAGGTACGTAAAATGTCAGGTGAATGGGCCCAGCCACCTAAGCAGTTAGTGCTTAGAGTGTGTCGGTTAAGCCCGGACGTGACTAACCAATTGGGTTGTTACATGTAGAGGGTTTTATAATAGTATGTGGGTTGCAGGTTTCATAACACCCAGTGTTTTTGAACCTGCAATTATACATAGATAGTATGTTTGTAATGAACACCTTTTTCTATTTAGACAGTAAAAATGCAATGGAATTCACCTTCCAAATTTACCACAATTGGTAGTTGCAGTAAAAAATGCATTTCAATTTCTTCATATGATCAAAAAATATAAACACAAAATAGTTACAAGTGGAAAAACATATTGGGTTATGAGTTATTTCATTCTACTTATTCAAATACCAAGGGTGGAGAGTTTTGGGAGGAGTTTTAGGTGGGAGAAATATAAAACTAACCAAATTGAGCTGAGGGGTGACTATCTAATTGGGTTTTTAGGTGTATAGTGTTTTACATTAGTATGTGGGTTGCAAGTTTCATAACACCTAATGTTTTCCAACCTCCAATTATACATAGACAATATGTTTGTACTAAAAACCTTTTGTTATTTAAAGAGTATAAACGTAATGAAAGTAACCTTCAAAATTTACCATAAATGTTACTTAGAGTAAATATTGTGTTTCAATTTTCTCATATGACAGAACAATGAATGCACAAAATTATCGCAAGTCAAAAAAACACAGTGGGCTATGAGTTATTTCACTTTGCTTGTTCAAAACTCAAGGGTGGAGAGCTTGGGGGAAGAGTTGTAGGTGGGGGATATATAAAACTAACCAATTTGACCTGAGGGGTGACTACCTAGTTGGGTTATTTTGCGTAGAGGGTTTTACAACAATATGTGGGTTGCAAGTTTCATAACATCTAGTGTTTTCCAACTTACAATTATGCATAGACAGTATGATTATAATGAAAACCTTTTTTTTTGTAGATAGTAAGAATATAATGAATGTCACCTTCAAAATTTATAACTCTTAAGAGTAAAACTTACATTTCAATTTCTTCATATGATCAAAAAATAAATGCACAATATAATTGTAGGTTGGAAAACACAATGTCAGTTGTCAGTTAGTCCATTGTACTTGTTTAGAGCTCAAAGGAGGAGAGTTCAAAGAGGAGTTGTAGGTGGGGGATACACAAACTAACGAAATTGAGCTAAGGGTTACTAACCAATAAGGTATTTACATGTAGAGGGTTTTACAATAGTATGTGGGTTGTAGGATTCATAACACCCAATGTTTTACAACCTGTAATTTTACAAAACAATGTGAATGTAATGAAAAACCTTTTGCTATATACACAGTAGGAATCTAATGAAATTTACCTAGGTAAAAGCACGAAGTTGAGTCCATTTAAGGTGGAAGTTTCAGCCTTATCCAAAATCTTGAAATTGGATTCAATGAATCAGGATCTCATTTTTAATAAACAGGATCCCATTTAGGTTTAGGGTCCCAAGTCGAAAATCTAAACAGGGTCCCATTTTTTAAAAATTGGGATCTCGTTTTGTTTTGGTGTCCCAAGCCAGCCCTCGAGAAATGGGATCCCACTTTTTACAAAATGAGATCCTAATTTGTAAAAACTAGGATCCCATTTCATAGAGGTATTTATTTTTTTAAAAATGAAATGCAACCTTATTTTAACTCTGCATATATGGGGTCTCAGTTGAGCACGACAACAACGACCTCCAGGTAAGCCATTCAACCCTTTTTCTTTGCATTTTTTTTCTGTTTTCTAGTTTTTAGATATGAATTTAGGTTTTTTTGTATTATTTGAATTTATTTTGATATTTTGTATTTCTATTTACCTATAATAAAAGAAACCCTCATTATTAGAAATCAAACAAAAAACATCAAACGAAGCCCTCACATGTTGAAATGAAACAAAAAAAATGAACCTTAAATTGAAATCATACATTAAAATCAACCTCAAATCATAATCAAACAAAACAAAAAATACCTTTCAAAACCAAAAAACTTGCCTTGCAACCCTAAATTGAAATAAAAAAAAAATTGCATTTGAAAACCAAGAAATTTTTAAGGTGTAATTTGCATTGCTTTAGATATTTTAAAATTGTTTACTTGAATATTTGAAAATGGAAAAACTTTGTTTGTGTCACTTTATGTTTTAAATTTGTTTGCTTGAACATTTCAAAATGGAAAAATTCATTTTCATTGTTAATATGTTTTAAATTTGTATGCTTGAATATTTCAATTTATGGAAATTATATTTCATTTGCATAAATTAACAAACACCTAGTCTCTAACATATTAACTATAATGACAGAAATTGTACTCCCTTCTTCAAGATAGTACAATTTCTCATTTAATTTGGACCTATTTGAATACTCTTATATTTATGACCCTTTAAATGATCATTAATATGCTCCTAAGACCCCTTATTTCGGATCTCAAGGCTTATTTCAACTAAAATCCTAACAAAAGCAACAAAAGAATTAAAAATTTTAACAACCCATCATTAGCCCACCCCGAAAAACTAGGGTGGGACTCATACACCACCTTGGGTGTATGAGTTCTCCTAGGTGGGACGCATATCCCACAAGTGGCGTATGTGTCCCACGTGGCCTATTTTTAAGGTTTGAGAGAGAAATTCAAGTTTTAAATTCAAAATTTTGGTTAAGGTTGATTTTTTGATGTATAGCAGGGGTGGACAATTTAAAACAATGTCAATCAACCAATCTTGCAATCTATCAAACATTTAATGGTGAGTTTGGTATGAAAAACCTTAATTCTTCTAGTAGCCTTTCACAATTGGTTTTTCAATCATAACTTGTAGGGTAAACATGACCTTAAAAATGTAAAGACATTTTTAGATACCCTTTTGGGCTTTACAACACATACCAAAAAATAAGATAGGGATCATTTGTACAGAAGAGCTCAAATTTTAATTGTCTCATTTCCTACTAAGCCTAAAAGAGCAGCAAATCAACCTTTTTTATCATACCTTTTGATGAAAAATTAATATTCAAAATGTAATTCCAATTTTGGATATCCTTTTCTCCCTTACAACACATATCTAAAAATAGGGTGGGGTTGTTTTGGAGCACAAGGCTCAATTTTTGACTGTCCTACTATAAACTAGGCCTAAAGGGTTAATTTAGGCTTGAAAAACACTAGGGCTTACAAAAATACTTCCAAAGGTCTTCCAACCACTCCCTAGTCCAAATAAGGTCTTCATAAACCCAAGAACTTGTTCCACTTACCAAGAATTCCTTCATTTATCTCTTCAAACACAAAAATTCAATTCCTCTCATTGCTTCTTGGTCTGATACATGAAGATATCAGACCTTCAATCCAACCCAACACATGCCAACCATATTCTCTAATCCTACAACTTTATGGAAAAAAAATCTACCCTACTCCAATCCATTCCACCAAGTTTGGGTTTTTTTCACTGGTGGAATGGAAAGAAAAGCATTTTCTTCACTTAGAGCCAACCCTACCTAAGGTTTTAAGCAGGTTTTAGTAAAATAGCTCTAACTTTCTTCAAACACAATGAAATCAGGTGTTACAAAAAGAATAATTTATAAGATTCACTCCTCTACAAGTTCCAACAAGTTTCAAACTATGATGAGGTTGTATGAATCGGTATTGTTCACCAGTTCAAAGAAAAACATTGTGAAACTATAAAAAAATAGAGAATTCTTTATTGCTTTCGCTTCAAACTTCATAAATTCAATCAACAACCTTCAAGATCAATGGAAAAATGATTATTAAATCTTTTCCAACCTTTCCCATTGACTTCCAACCATTATACTTCACCTTTCAATGTTACATTTCCTTTTTACAAGAAGAAGACCAAAAGTTGCATGTAACATTTAGCAACTTGGCAAGATTTTTGCATGTTTTGCATTTTGACACCAACCAACAACCAAGACCTCTAATTGGACCCCAAAAGACATTAAATGGTATTTCTATACCTTATTACATAAAATAACATCAAACAAAACCAAAATTCCAATTTTGAACCTACTAAACCTAAGATGCTCTTGCACCATACTCCCGAAGAAGAAAGATTCAAACACCACTTGAATGGAAGGTAGAAACATGAGAACTATACTTGAAAGCTCATGCCTGATGTCTTTAAATCCACCTTTTCCTCCATCATGGACTTTAGAACTCTCTGTGACTCACTAACACCATCTTTGAGCTCACCTTTGGGTCTTTGTCTTCCTTCTCTATGATTTGGACAAACACATTTTCACCTACCAGCATAGCACTAGAACCCACTTGTGTTTCATGACTTTCCTCTTTCTCAGATGGATTTTATTCTTCCTTTATCAACAAAAATTCTCCAATATCTGGTTCTACTATCTTCTCTTTCATTCTTCTCTTCTTAATGATCTTAATAGGCCACTTAACCTTCTTCCTTATTGGCCAATGCCAACCATTCTCTCGGTTTGCTCTCTCAAGCAATTGCTACATCACAAGATCCATTCTTCTTTCCATTTCTTCCAAGTCATGTCTTAACTCTATTATCTCTTGTTGAACATTTATATATTCTTCTTTCTCATTTTTCTTCTTCACCTAACTTTTCTCTCTTCTTTTCTTTTGTTGTTTTTTGTTTGGTAACTCCTTACTTTGCAAGTCTTCATGGACGAATCTTCTCAAAATTTTCATTCTTCTTTCGAAAGCAAGTCTATTTTACCTTGCTTCTTCTTCTCTTCGTGATACCTCACCTTAGGCATCTTTCTTTTCCCTTGGTCTAGCCTTTTGGCATCTAGGGTTTTGCTTCAACCTACAAAAAGACAACACATAAACTCCAAAAACTTTATTGCCTAGATCTTTGGGCTCTAATACCAATTTGATGTAGAGCATGGGTGGAAAATTCAAAACAATCTCAATCAATCAATCTTGCAATCTAGAAAACATACAATGGTGGGTTTTGTTTGACAAGCCTTAGTTCTTCTAGTAACCTTTCATAGCTAGTTTTTCAATCATAACCCACAAGGTAAGCATGACCTTCAAAATGTAAGGAAATCTTCAAATACCCTTTTGGGATTTACAACACATACACTAAATTATATAGGGGTCCTTTGTATGTAAGGGCTCAAAATTTAACTACCCCCTTTCCTACTAGGCTTAAAAGAGTAGCAAATCAACTTTTTTTGTCATAAATTTTGATGCAAAATTGATATTCAAAATTTAAGACTAGTTTGGGATACCATTTTTTCCCTTACAAGATATATCTAAAAATGGGGTAGGGTTGTTTTTTAACACAAGGCTCAATTTTTTATTGTCCTACTATAAACTAGCCTAAAGGGTCAATTTAGGCTTGAAAAACACTAGGGCTTGCACACAAAAAGACTTCCAAAGGTCTTCCAACCACTCCCTGGTCCTGATAATGTCCTCATACATCCAATAACTTGTTCCACTTACCAACAATTCCTTTCTTTATCTCTTCAAACACAAAAATGCAATTCCTCTCATTGCTTCTTGGTTTGATACATGGAGATATTAGACCTTCAAGCCAACCCAACATGTGCCAACCATCTTCCCTGATCATAAAACTTTAGGGAAACAAAATCTACCCTACTCCAAGCCATTCCACTGATTTTGGGTCTTTTTCACTAGTGGAATGGAGAGAAAAGCATTTTCTTCACTCAGAGCCAACCCTACCTAGGGTTTCAAGTAGTTTTTAGTAAAATAGCTCTAACTTTCTTCAAACACAATGAAATTAGGTGCTACAAAAAGGAGAATTTATAATATTTACTCCTCTAAAAATTCCAACAAGTTTCATACCATGAGGATTCTATATGAATCTGTACTATTCACCAATTTAGAGAAAAACATTGTGAAACTATAGAAAAACAAAGAATTATTTATTGCTTTCACTTGAAACTTCAGAAATTCAATCAACAACCTTCAAGTTCGATGGAACAAGGCTTATTAAACCTTTTCCAACTTGTCCCATCAACTTCCAACCATTAGACTTCACCTTCCAACGTTACATTTCCTTTTTACAAGAAGAAAATCAAAAGTTGTAACATTTAGCAACTTGACAAGATTTTTGCATGTGTTTTGCATTTTGACACCAACCAATGACCAAGACCTCTAATTTGACCCCAAAATACATTAAATGTTTTTTCTAGACCTTATTACATGAAATAACATCAAACAAAACTAAAATTCCAATTTTGAACCCACTAAACTTAAGGTGCTCTTGCACCACTTTTGAGATCTAATAAATGGTAAATTAGGTGTAATGCCTATATAAACAAATTCTCAAGTCATTATTTTCATTTAGAAAAATCAATTCAAGATCCAAGCATTCAAGAAAATTTTCATAAGAGCATTCAAGTTGTTAAGGGAAAGCAAGGTTGAAGTCTTGGAGCAGCATTAAAGTAATTTTTTCTAGGTCTTCAAGCTCACTTTCATTCAAGATCTAGCATTGTCGAGGATTGATTATGGTTTCCTATGGTGAATCATAATGGATTCTAAGTTGGGGAGATGTAACTCGCCATCAAGACAAGCCTAATGACTTGTTTCCTATAAGTGATCCCATCCTCCATTATCATTATATTTTCAACCTAAAGAAGGTACATGCATTATTATGACTTATTAGGGTGATTAGGGATCTCCAAAAGTGAGTCATTCATCTTCATGTTTCATTCATTTGCATCTCATTCTAGCACATTAGAATAGGGTTGCATTGCATTTCAGATTTCCTAATCTTAGATACACTTGTTTCTATCAAGGTTTAACTATTGAACTAGGGGTTTGACCAAGGCAAACCCAACATAAGAAAATCAATTATATATTCTGGGGTCTTTTTACAGGTTCAGATCTAGAAGTCAGGTCGAAAAGGAAGAGCAGAGATTGGAGAGAAAATTTGAACTTTGATTTCCTCAAAAATTAGGATGGAACTGATATGCCACAAGTGGCGTATGAGTCCCTGTATAAGCATTTTTGTAGGCTTTTTAAGATCTTGAATCACCACTGCTAGATTCTTGTTTCAGCCTAGAAACCCTGGACTGGAACTAATATGCCCAGCTTGGTGTATGAGCCCCAATGTGCCCTAAATTATGCATTTTCAGAATTTCAAAGCTCATTCCAAGCACATTCAAGTTTCCAAGTGCACTATTCTGATCTCTCAACTTTCCATTCTATTTTACATTCATTTCTAGGTCATTTCTTGTAGTTTTGTATATCATTAAGTTTCATATTTAGGTTTTGCATATTACATTTTTCCAAGCCCTAGCTTGGTCGTGAACCCCCTTTTAGTCTCTAATCCTACCCTAGGACACCCTTTAACATATCTCTCTATCTCATTCCACCTCTAAATTGAGATCTCTAGGGTTTCCTTGAATGTAATAATAGCGAAATAGAACATCCCCCTTGTGTTCTATCTCCTAAAAAGTGGAGCGCCATATTGCCATCATTACATTAACATACATATAGTTTTCTACCGAAGTAATCCTTGAACCTCACATTTATGATTTAGGTTTAAAAAACTCACAAGGTTCACCTAAAATTTGATCAAATGAATCAATTTGGAATCAAACCAATCAATATAACTTGTTGAAGATAAAAGTTGAATTTAGACAAAGACCTTCCACCTTCTTAGCCAACAATTGAACCATTTTGTCTATTGGAATATACATGGAACATTTCAAAACTAAATCCAAATGGTAACATTAGTGATCTAGAGTCAATCAAAAATTTAAGAATGGTTTCCAATGACTTAAAATTAATTCATATCTACCATGAAACTAGGGTCTACTATTCTAAATAAATTCACGAGTTGAAGTTGAAAGAAAATGACTGAGAAAGAAACCCATTGGGAGAAGGGATATAGAGGATTTATTTATCTTAGGCTAGATTCATCCAAGCATTATCTTAAATAGATATAAAATTAAAAATTAAATTACAAAATATAGAGAAAGTAAAAATATTTTAAATAAAAGTTATAATTTATATGTCCATGAGTGTGTGTAATAAATATAATATATCTAAATAAAATATTTAATCGACTATTTGAAATGAATTGTGTTGCACCTCTTCATATGATTATGGTGAGGTTAATTCAACCACTTTCTCCCCCATAAAGAAATACCTTTCTCCTTCCATAGATGATTGCATTACAAATACTCTTAAAATTTTAAGTGGTGCCATGTATCACTCTTGCAAACCATACACCTACATTTCTCACCTCTCAAGGTTTTTGTTGAACTTGTTCCCAAGAATAGTGTACTAGTTTAGGATCAATGAACCATTTTTCCCTATGTTCATGCTTCACAACCCTCAAATTTACAATGGATGATTGCCTTGATCTATAGAAAATCAATCCAACTATGGTCATAAGTTATCTTTCCACTCCTTTTATTCATAGACTTTGAAGATGATTAGGGAAGGAATAGAAAATCGTTCCAACTATGGTCATAACATGCACAAGGAATATTGAGATACCATATATGATGAGATCTATTATCATCAATAAGATATGATAATCTTTCATTCAAATTATCAAGATAGTGAATATTCTTCAAAAGCTTTGCAAGTGTGAGAATACCAAACAAATTTATGATCCTAATATCATGTTTCCTTTGGTGAATTACAAAATTAGGGCACTATAAAGAAAGTTGATAACAACCTTTAAGGCATCTAAACCAAAATTATTTATGTAATGGGTTACCCTATTAGAAGTTGGTGGTGTCAGAGGATGGAGGAATTTCCATCATCTCAAGTTAGCTTCTTACTTGGAGATGGTTCTTTTTATGAGAAACGTTTTTTCTTCCTATTCTAAAAATTTCCTTGTTGTTGATGGATTTGAAGAACACATATATTGTGAAGTTTTATTTTTGGAGATAGGCAATGCATTTGGTGTTGAATCTCAATATGGACTATTTCCCAAAGAGTTCACAAGATTGTGATCAAGAAGTGTAACCTTACGAGGGTCAAGAGATAACTTGATGGAGCCCTATATTTTTAGAGCTCAATATGGATTGTTTTCTAATAATTTGGTGTTTGTGATTTGGGAGTTTAGGGAGATGGAAGCTCAAGAAATTGAGAATTTAGGTTGGAGCTACACCCTTATGAGGTTCATGAGGTAGCTTGATGGAGTTCCACTTAATTTAGGGTTTATTTCTTCAAATAAAGATCTTCTCAAGAATGTATATTTATCTTATGCAAGTAGGAAGTTTTTTTATGCAAGCCTTAAGGGGGGTCGCTTGGCAAGGTGATTTTCCAACTTTAGGGATACTTTTACAAGAACAATTTAATAAAGGGGGAAATGTTAACATAGAAAATTATTTTAGGAGTATAATACATTGTTTAGTTATAGAGGTTTGGTTATAGAATTGTTTCCTCAAATTATTTCCTCCTTGTATAAAGGGGCGAGTGCATGGAGATGGGTAGCCAATTTGTGGCCACTTTCAAAAAAAGTTTTGAAAAGTCATAATGCACTCGTGTTATGGCTTAATGTGTCGAGCTTGAGGCTCGACCACAATGAACCCATAATGCGAGTGTGTTATAATGTGAACATGTTATAACGCGCTCATGTTATGACATATTAAAAGCAAAAAAAAATTGAAACTCATTCATTCTTCATTTCGACTGTGTTCTTTGTTGTGCATGGGGCCAAAACCCCCATTTTTCGTGCTCGCATTCTAAAAGGAGCTATTGTGCAAAAATATTCACCAACAATTGCTATTTATTCACAAGGATGGCACCATGATGACGAGGAGGTGTGAGAGGTAAGGATTGTTTGCTTTTTGTTTTGAATTTGTTAGTTTTAGGTTGAATTTGTTAGTTTTAGGTTGTATTTGATATATATTTTTTTTGAATTTGTAGGAGATGCAAATCAACCTGCAAACCCTCAAAATCCTCAACAAGAAGAGCAACCAAATCCTCAACAAAAAAATCCTCAACAACAACCTCCACCAATCACTCAACACCCTCCTGGCTCTCAACAAAATTTAATGAGTGAAATTGAGAACAACAAAAAAAAAATTGAGGATTTAATCAGTAGGTTGAGTGATCCAAATGCTTCAACCATAGAAATAATGACCCTAGCAAGTTCATTGAAAGATATGTTAAAAAATGTAGATTCAATTAGCAAACAAATAACTAGATGGAAAGATAGGAGGTAGGCGGCTAGGGCTTATTATGCGGATAAACTATCATATAAAGATGTAAAGGATTTAAAAATTATAAAAGGTGATTTGTGCTCATTATTCACTGACCCCATGCACAAATCAAAATCTTACCCTCAATGTGAAGAGGTTTCCTATTCATTGGTGCCACCACCAACAAATTAGGAACTATTTTTATGATAGGTTGTACATGGTCTTTGATTACCCACCATGCAACAATTGTGAAATCTTGCAGTATTTTCTTAGGAAACTATACAGTGAGTTCATATTGAACAAATCCCAAATTATTATGATATGAGGGACTTCCAGGGGAGAGATGGGCGGTTGGCTCAGGATATCTAGACCTGGTGCACAGCCGAATCCTACGTGACAAGGGAGACGAGCTCTCACTAGGTCAGCTCATGAGCACGTTGTTATACCTTCTATCGTGAAGGAGAGTGTTGACATAGAGACATTGCAAGCGATCAACACTTTGACCTAGAGTGTCATCCATCATACTAGCCCTATTCTATAGTGCCATTCAGGGGAGTCTTCGAGTGGTGGCCTTCAAATCCATGTGTGTCAATCTTGTGGGGCGACTTGTTCATATGACCCCATTGACACTTAGGAGGTTGCTACACAGGATCCATATGCAGCTATGGAGATGGAGATGGCAGCTGACATTTTGCATGAGGCATATGGCATTGATAGTCAAGTAAAAGTTAGCATGTTCATTGAATTTAATTTATTAAATTTTGATTTTGAAATGCAAGATTAACTAATTTATTTTTTTAATTTTAATAAAATTTTAGGGTCATAGTTTGAGACTAGATACACCAGCCCTACACCTACTTATTTATGCAGTACACCTATCAGTGGGGTATGTAACTAGTAAAAAATTATAAATTTATAACATGTTAATAGCATTGTTTTATGAATGGTATTTTAATATGTGATTTTGGATGTTGAACAGGCTAATATTTGAGGTTTCTAGGGAACACCTCCTAGTTTCAATGGATTTACTCAAACCTACATGCAAGTAATAGAATAAAGAGTTTAACTAATGAATTTTACTTAATAGATTTGTGTAGTGTATATTCATATCGTTGATTGCGTTGCATTATACATCATTCAAACTCAAAGCATTACTTCACATTCCATAACTAATAACTAGATGTTGATAGATGACAAAATTTCAACTACAATATAGTTTTTTAGAAAGTCAACATAAGCAGTGATGCAATTACTTCACATAGTATAAGTAATAAGTCTAGGAGTAGCTTCCAATTGCATTTGCTTGTTATGGCATTCCATGAGACCACTTTTTACTACTTGGCATCTTTTCAAACAGTTCACTTTTTACTTTTTGCTTATCATGGAGGCATGTGCTTGCAAAGGTGCACCTGCACGACAAACTATGGATGCTTGGAAAAAAATTATAAAAGCATAATAGTAAGCAATAGCATAGATAAGGAAATTAGTAGTTTGAAAAAATGCCTCGAAAAAATGTGGTCTCATCATGGTGATGGAATTCCATTCCATCACCATGTGACCACATTTCTTTGAGGCATTTCTTCAAACAGCTCACCACCTTTTCTATGATACCACATTTTCCATACATGTGTACCAAAGCATTTTATCAAACTACTCACTTCCTTGCTACTATGGCTAAAATCCTAAAATAGGTACTTTCCAACTAACTATGGATGCTTGGAAAAATATTGATTCGTAGTTTAATTTCTATTTGGATGGTTTATATAGGGATTGAGCATGCCTCGGCATGGGTGTGTGAATATTTCCCTTGTGGAGAGTGATCATGAGATGGCAGTAAGTGATTATTTTGTTAAATATATCATTTTTTATAATGTAATTTCTATATAATAATGTCTTTACTTCTTATTGTAATAGTTAAAACTTCACCATGAACTAAACACTAGGAGTAACAGGAGAACTCCTCGAGTGTAGCACAAATGAGTGATAGACCTATCGCCATCCGATCGACAAGAAAAGAGAAAAAATTTATTTCCAAAGTATGGAGAGCAATGACTTTTGATTCCAAATCCCTTTGTGCTACATGGCAGTTTTGTACATAATTTGTATTACATATATTTGACATTGTATGCCTATATGGCACTCTTATAAGCCTATATGGCTATTTTGTACCTATATTTCATACTTATATCGACATATATTGATGTATGACTACATGGCTATTTGGTTAATAAAAATCTTTTTTATCGATGGTGTCCATATTTTCACTCTAAATTGATGGTTCAATAGATATGAGTTATATGTATTCAAGTGTATACTTTGTGACTTATGTGTGTTCCAATGTATACTTTGTGACTTCATGTTTTCATGTGTATACCTTGTATTAGTGCATATACTTTGTATTAATTTGTGTATACTATGTATTTGTGTGTATACTTCAAGGCTTATGTGTTTTTGAGTACTTGTGCTTCCCTTATTCACATGTACATGCTTGACTTATTGACATGTTTACTTATTAATTGGCTAGCCCTAGCATTGATTATTTTGTCCTTCATGGTTTGTCTTGAATATTAATTGATTGATGCTAAACAACTTTATCTAAAAGAAAAAAACATATTTTCAATTGGTATTCCATGAAATGATTCATAAAAAATTCCAATATATTTAATCCTTTGATTGGAAAACCTCAATTAAGCAAAGGATACATAATCTTCACAACACTTGCAAAACATAATATTCAGAGTAGATGAAGTAGTTAACTTCTTGACACATTATCATACAAACATTTATCTTCAATAGTCTTTAAACATTTTCATAGCATAATCCTGATAGTGCAAAATAAATTGTTATGTTCTTGATATGTCACCATATAAACACGTTGAAGATTTATATGCAAAATTTTTGCAATATTATTTCTTGTACACAAAATGGACTTGAGAGAAAGCAAGTTATAATTTATAATACAAATAAGAAATGGACTCAACGTTGTCTTAGACCCCCAAATAGGTCTATTTAACAAAGCAACATGCTCTCAATCACTCTTCCAATTACAAAATACCATTGGGAAGCATTTACTAGTCTACAAATCCACAAAATCCACAATTTTTAGGGTGTGATTGGCCCTCTAACCCCACTATCCTTCTTACCCTCACTTTTCTCAAATTTCAGTAGGGTTTATTCAAAACCCCATATCTAGACGTCATACAACCTCAAAACCTCCTCCAACACTCTTCATTCTACCTACACAAACTTAATTAACCACCAAATTATGCTGCCCCTTGACTTTACCCACTTTTACTCCCTCAAACATCTATTTTTCATTCAAAACCCCTCTATTCGCAATTAGGGCATCATGCCATAACATAATTTTGACCTCCCTTGTCCTTGCAAACCATTTGAACACATCAAACTCCATAACCTCACCCTATTTCCAACCTATTCTAACTTATTCTCAAGAAATTTCTTATTTTCACCTTGTCTAGCCTTGGCTTTAAGGCCTAAATTTTGAATTTTGAATTTTGAATAGGGGAAACATTAGTAATCTCTTCTAATGCCTTTACCAATGCTATTTTCTTATTCGTACTTACATAATTGACTCAAATGACCCCACACTAACTCAAAACTAAAAGAAAAATTACAAAATGGCCTATCATGGCCTTATTTGACATTATAATGACTAAAACCATTGAACTGGACCTTCTTCATCAAATGAAGGAACAAGGTGCTCTACACCAATGATCATACACTATTTGTGTGGAATACCTAGACTTCTCAACCGTCATATGTATGTTTCTCTTTTCCATTGTTTTGGATGCCATCATAAGGGATCAAACTAGTTGAACGTATCTTAGAGAAATTTCGCATGTTTGGGTCTGAAAGAGGACCATGCCTAGTGTAAACCTACCTATCGGGATGAGTTGGAGCAGTTTGTTTGGTTGCATAAATTGCAAAATGGAAGTTTCACCACTTTGCAACTTTACACTACTTCCATTTGACACTTTTTCCATCAAATGAAAACTGGACACCACAGGAAAATGACTCTAAGATAAGAAAAACTAAGAGGTTATTGTAGAGGGGTCCAATGCGATCTTATAAGCTCAGAAAGAGAGTTTGTAAGCATTACAGTTTTTGAGTAATAGCCCATCAAAGTTTGCTTCCCTTTTGCACTTTGGACCCTTAAGGGATCGATCTGGTTGTAGCTTAGAGCGATTCTGTGCATTTGGGTGTGAAAGAGGACCATTTCTAGCATAAACATACCTATTCAAACATGTTGGAATAGTATGTTTGGTCACACAAGTTGCAGAATGAAAGTTGCACCACTTTGCAACTTTGTACTACTTGCATTTGACACTTTTTCCATCAAGTGAAAATCCGCCGGGCCATGGGAAAACCACTTCGAGATAGCCAAAATTGAGAGAGGTTTTTGTAGAGGGGCCCAACTCAATCCTATAGAATTAGACGAGAATTTTCTAAGTATCACGATATCTAAGTAACATGTTGAAGTTTACAGCCATTTTGCACTTTGGACTCTTAAGGGACCAATCTGGTTGAACATAACTCGAAGCGATTCCACATATTTGGGTGTGAAATAGAACTATTCCTAGTGTAAACATACCTATTCAGACCCGTTGGAATAGTTTTTTTGGTCACACAAGTTGTAGAACGAAAGTTACACCACTTTGCAACTTTGTACTGCTTGCATTTGACACTTTTTCCATCAAGTGAAAATCTGTCATCATGATGAAACCACTTTGAAATAGCCAAAATTGATAGAGGTTTTTGTAGAGGGGTCCAACGCAATCCTATAGGATTAGATGAGAAGATTCTAAGTGTTACAATAGCTTAGTAATATCATGTTGAAGTTTGCAGCCATTTTGCACTTTGGACTCTTAAGGGATCGATCCAGTTGAACGCAGCTCAGAGCGATTCCACATGTTTGGGTGAAAAAGAGGACCATTCCTGGCGTAAACATACCTATTCACATGTTTTGGAACAGTTTGTTTGGTCACACGAGTTTCTAAATAAAAGTTGCACCACTTTGCAACTTTGCACTGCTTGCATTTGACAACTTTTCCATCAAGTGAAAATCCACCACCATGAGAAAAACACTCCAAGATAGCAAAAACTGAGAGAATTTTTTGTAGAGGAGCCCAATATGATCCTATAGGATCAGACGAGAATTTTCTAAGTGTCATGGTATCCAAGTAATAGCATGCTAAAGTTTTCAGCCATTTTGCACTTTAGACTCTTAAGGGATCGATCCGGTTAAATGTAACTCGAAGTGATTTCACGTGTTTTGGTGCAAAAGAGGACCACGTCTAGTGTAAAAATACCTATTCAAACATGTTGGAATAGTCTATTTGGTCACACAAGTTGCAAAACAAAATTTGCACCACTTTGCAACTTTGCACTGCTTGCATTTGACACTTTTTCCATCAAGTGAAAATTCGCCACCACGAGAAAACCACTTCGAGATAGCCAAAACCGAGAGAGGTTTTTGTAGAGGGGCCAACACAATCCTGTGGCATCAAATGAGAAGTTTGTAAGCATCATGGTATTTGATTAACAACATGCTGAATTTTGCAGCCATTTTGCACTTTGGACTCTTAAGGGATCGATCTAGTTGAACGTAGCTCGGAGTGATTCTGCATGTTTGGGTATGAAAAAGGACCATACCTAGCATAAAAATATATATTTGAATGCATTGGAATAATATTTTTGGTCACACAAGTTGCAGAACAAAAATTGCACCACTTTGCAACTTTGCACTGCTTGCATTTGACACTTTTTCCATCAAGTGAAAATTCACTGCCACAGGAAAACCACTCCAAGATAGCCAAAACTGAGAGAGGTTTTTGTAGAGGGGCCCAACACAATCCTATAGGATTAGATGAGAATTTTATAAGTGTCATGGTATCTGAGTAACAGCATGCTAAAGTTTGCAGTAATTTTGCACTTCAAACTCTTAAAAGATCGATCTAGTTGAACGTAGCTCAAAGCAATTCCGCGTGTTTGGGTGCAAAAGAGGACCATGCCTAGCATAAACATACCTATTTGAACACTTTGGAACAATATTTTTGGTCACACAAGTTGTAGAAAGAAATTTGTACCACTTTACAACTTTGCACTACTTGCATTTGACACTTTTTCCATCAAGTGAAAATCCATCACCACAGGAAAACCACTCCGAAATAGTGAAAATCGAGAGAAGTTTTGTAGAGGGGGCCAATGTGATCTTGTAGGCTTAGATGTAGATTTTTTAAGCACCATGGTTTCTGAGTAATACCCCATCAAATATTGCTTCCCTTTTGCACTTTGGTCATTTTTTATGCACATGTTCCAAGACAATCACTATTGATTTTGAAGTATGTGTTGTACTCAATAATGGATATCTAGATCATTCATTTGTTTGTGAAGTCATTTGAGAATTTTGTGAGAAATTTTCTAAAACTAGGGTTTGCTAACCTACTAGACAAGGCAGAGTGAAGGGTTAAAATTCAAGAGATAGAGAGTTGTTGGTTGAAACTTTGTTTGAAACTCATTCATTTGAGGTTTTGTGAAGATTGGCACCCCTTGCTTAATGATGCAAGAGCATATACCAGGATCCAAAAACCATCAAGTTACTTCTAACCCAAACTTAACAAGAGAAGATCAAATTAAACAAACATCATTATTTTGCTCAACTTTCATAAAAATTCACTTATCCATTCACCAAAATCCCACTTTTCCCATTAGAAAATATAAGGCGACCAACAGGCCAAGCACTTCATCAATATTATGTGTCATTATCAAATTCAAAAATAACCTTACCAGCATCATATTGACTGTATCAAAGCCATAACTTGATCAGCAACATTAAACCATTGAATTCTTTCATTTTTCAACCAATTACTCATCATTTCAACTTGTTTCAATGAGGGAATAAGACTACAAACCATTGAGTCTACTTCTAACCATTCACCAGACATCCAAGACACTATAAACATCTTTTTCTTGATTTAAATAAATCAAATACACGCTTACAAGCCATTGGCCATCAGACTTACCATTAACTTGCAATCAAAAACACCATTTTGCACTAAAAATCCACCTTACTCAAAATATCAAATCTTCAAGATTAAAGTATGCACTTTTACCAAACCATAGATACATCTTTAAATACATTATCTTGGTAGTTTCAATACACATTCAAACTCTGAAAACTTTATTTACTCAGATTACCACTTTTTAGCAATCAAAACATCATTTTACACATTGTGTAAACCTTGCTCAAAACACTAAGTTAGCTTCCTAGATCTTATCCAAGTATTGAGACATGTTTTCCAAAACCTTTCAGATAGGTTTCAATTATAAAGAATCATTCAAATAACTGTTTACATAAATTTTCCCATTTTAGCTATCAAGGTATCAAATTGCAATTAGGTTTCCAAACCTTGAATCAGGTGTAACTTCTTATTGAGATCCTTTCAAACCTGGGCTAGTAGCTTTTTAGCAACCCATTTTTTCCAATATTAACATATCCAAAAATCAAATATACCTATTTTGAAAAATATGTGTAAACCAATAGCCTACCCATTGGAAAATGCTTCAAATTAGCCCAAATTTACAAAGGGACTACGAATGAATCAACCCAAAAAACACATATGACTTCAAAAAATATTTTATCAATTGTCAAAACTTAGGATTCACCAACATTTAGGGGCTTAAAGGCCCAATTAAACATCCAACAATAGAAACCTTGTTTTTAGGCTTAAACCATGCAAAAAGAATGAGGGTTTGATAGAAAACACCATTGCAAACCTTCAAAATCTTAGCCACTTCTTCAAACATGTTTATATATTTTTGAATATGCATTCTAAACCTCCTTCCATCCTTGAACACTCCGTTTTCCTCAAAACACCACTTGGAGCCACACTTTTCACTTGGAAATTCATCATAAAACCCTGTAGCAGCAACTCCACCTTTGTTTCTTAAATTCCCCTGCACAAATAAATACACACACCTAAAACATCCCAATACTAACCTACTCCACTTATCTAAACTATTAAATTCAGTGTAGTCATTATTGGTTATCTAGACTCTCAAAACCCCAATCTTGAGGGTTTACAGACCGAGTTGAGAAAAATCAGTTCAAACTAATGATAAACTCAATGGATACCCTCCTAAATAGATTCTAATGAAAGAAACTTCACTATTATACCTTAAAAAACAAGATTCAAGGCCTTAAACTACTGTATAGGCTATACAAGTTAATGAACAACTGGAAAAACTCAAAAAATCACTAAAATAGGAACTTTATTGATTGTAAATCTTCAAGAATACAAACTTAGATCTTTGTTTTTCTCGACCTTACATGTTTTATATAGATGTTTCCAAACTAATAACTTCATTTTCAACTTCCTTCATCAATCTATCCCTCTAATTTCCCACAAAAAGACTCTTCAACTTCTGATTTTTTTGCCTTTTCTTGCATTTTTGACAATTTTTACAACTTTTGCATTTTTAGCTTTTTTTTTTTTGCAAATTCAATTGTCACTGCAACAATCGCATGAACCATCCAAGCATGTTGTCCTGTAGAATATTTTTTCATCCTCTATTTCACATAAAATTTTTGATAAGAACTCTCTTGAAGATTTTGGTGGGGCTTATATGCCACAATCCTGCAAAACATTGTTAGTATGCAAATCACAACATATAGAATGATAAACATCATAATGGTTAGAGAATTAAATATGTAGTCTACAGCAACAAGTAGTGTGTGTGTGATTTATCTTGACATAAAATTTTTTAAGCATTTCAAAAAATCTTTGACAAATACTAATTTGAGGATAATCTATTTGAAATTTACGAAAAAAATTGTTTGAGTCATATCCAAAAAAATCTTTGGATGTGGCTCATAATTCCAACTACCGATTCTCCTTCTTACCTAATCCCTTTGATTTGGAGATGGCCTTGTGTTATTCTTCCAATACTCTTAAATTAGTGTTTTCAATGCTTCAACAACTTTTTTATCTTTTTGTGCAAGTCTCCCCAAGAATGCCCATAATTCACACACTCATTTGACTACAAAATCTGACAAAACTGTTAGATGAAATACGTATAATTTGATGTATCATCGGGTGCTTGTAAAATTTGATGTGTAATTTTCAAATTTTTGAAAGTTTATCCCCGATGTTCATCAAAATTTCAACAGACCTGGGGTTCGTCGAAATGTCGGCTATCATTTTCATCGAATTTTTGAAAAACATGAAAAATAGAAAAAAATCAAATTGTGGCCGACATAAAGAAAAGTGAGTTCATGTATGATTTATTGTGACAGTGTTTTGCTCTACTTGAGATAGTTTGTGGAGAACTAAGGACGATTTTCTTGGGAAAAATCAAAAAAAAATCAAGAAGATATCGCCAGGTTGAGGGTAGTCATTGTCTTTTTGTAGAATTCAGTTGTGAAGTCAGATTTGTAGTTCCAAGTTTGAAAATCATATTTTAAAGCAACATCTCATCAGATTTCATTTTTAGAGGTTTAGGGTTTTGAGAATTTCATGTCTAGATTTTGTTGTGTGGAATCACCATAAGATCACAACCAAGGAATAGATTCTTGTGACTGTAATTATGTGATCCATAACTCTATTGGTCATGTGGCAAAGTTGTGGTATAACAAATACAAGATGCATTCATGTGTGACCCAAGTTTAATGTGGCTATGTTGTGATAGAAATGGAGGCACTCATATAATGTAGTTAATTTAGGTTGTATAATGTAGGTGTCAATCATCATTGGGTGCATTCAGGTTGTCTCAAGTTTAACAGGTTAGGATGTAATTATAGCATGATCGAAGAGTGATTACCTCTTGCTGCAATAAATATCCTATAACACTGGTTGATATGCAAAGTGGTTGTGTTATATCAATTATGTAGTGCATTTAAGCACAACCATTATTTAATGGGCTATTCTAGAGAGTGATCAAGATTTTCTAAACCTTATGAATGTTACTTGACATATATTTGCATAATCTCAAATTCTTTCAGAGGCTTTTCAAGTATCAATGTATCCTATATAGGGTTTAGAATGATTTCTTTTAATTAAATAAATAAATAAATGATGTATTTCCCTTTAATTAGATAATGTGGAGATCTTTTAAATCTGCCCCAGCACACTATCCTCTTTGGCAATTTATTCTTTACTCCAGCTATTAGGGTTTTGCATGTGACATCTTTAATATCTTCATGACTGTGGCTTTTAAATAGATCTCAGTCTTTGCTTTAATCCATTTCATGGTAACCCTTGAGTTCTATAATCCACCTTCAATCTCTTCTAAGAATGGTGTTTTAAGCTAGACTGCATAGTATGCATATAAAGCAAGTCCTTCATACCTGCCATTGTTCCAAACCACCACTCACTGCCTTGCTTAAAATTTTGCCTCCATAAGCACAATATCATGTTTTAAAATTATGGTTGCCAGTGATTGACCATTAAGATCACCACTTTCATCATGAAGATACAATGAGATTTTTGTCTTCAAACTCAAGGCATTATGCAAGATAACATTGTGAATTGTTTGTTGTGTATGATTTGATTTTCTTGCACATTTACTATTTTGCTAACTTCCTTTAAGACTAGGTATTGCACTCTTAGCTACAATCTAAAACAGCTCACTCACTATCATTTGAAGATTCCTTTCATGAGCATCCTTCTATAAAATCAAACTATGCCCTATAGACTACCTACTTACTACAGGGGACTCATTGTTTCATGGTATTGTAGTTCTTAAGATCCTTCAACTTTATTGACACTACTTCACAGTCCATAAGGTATTATTCACTATTCTCCCATCTTTGATGAGTCTCAAAACACTGCTCAAACATGCAATCCACTACCTCCATTATACATTAATGGCTAAGAAGAAACATTAAACCTATGATTGCTACTATTACTTCATTTGGACAGTCATTCCCTGATTGCATTTGTCTTGTCTAACACTACCAAAAACATTTGAAAAACCCTTAAGGTCAGCAAGGGGGTAAGGAAACTCACTATTAAAATCTCCATTTTACTATGCAAGGTTTGAGCTTTATTATCTTGTCACTATTCAGCCTCTTTTTGACTATCACATCTTAAGTGACTATCATTCTTCTTACCATAGATTGCATTTACAAATGTCACTAAGCTACATAGTGTGCTTGTTATTGGCTACAATATTTAGATTGCAATATTTTGTTATTACCTACAATGTCTCAATCTTTCTAGTATTGCAACCTCACTAATCCACTATAGTTATTGTTTATGTTTCTACGGAGGCCTAGGGTTTGTACCCTAATCATGCTCTTACCAATGTTTTTGTTGTTTTTTTATTAGGGCTCTGTCAATGTTGAGGGCCCTAAGGATAAGCTTGTCATAACAAGTGACACATTGCATCTTTAACTAAAAGGATAAATCTGTATTGACATTATCAATGATGATTCTGGCTTGTTGCTCCTTAGGAATGGGTCACTTGCTCTTACTAGCTCGCTACCTCCATCATTGTAGGAAGTTTGCGATCAAGTTCAATATTTTGATTTTAGGAGTCTTAACGATTGGAAATCATAGTAAAATCAGAATTTAATAAGTTTTGGAATTAGAATTTTAAAGTATTTTTTGGGGCCATTAACTTCAAACTATCTTCTCTTTTACAGGGGTGGTTGCATGACAACAAATTTTGGTGTAAAATATCAGAATTATTAGATTATGTTACTTGTCCATGAATAAAAATTATTGGAGTGTGAGTTTGATATTTTTTGAAGATCTAAATAGTCAAGCTTGGTAAAGAAAAATCATGTCAGATAATATTAGTCAAGAACAAAATGAAGAGACAATTGATAGATTGTGGGCTAAATTGAAAAAAAGGGGTGATGGGAAATGTTATTGTCCTTGCAATAATTGCAAAGGCTTAAACACAAGATGACTTTTAATTACAACAGCTGAGAAACATTGTAGGAAGCATGGTCACATTAAAGGGGGGCATGATTATCGTCCATTGGTAAGTTGTTCATTATATGTGTTTATATTGGTTGAATTTATAAATGTTTATATCATTTTGATATTTTATATATATATAATCACTTGATCATGATCATGGTTTATTTGTGTCTATCATTATTATAAAGGTGGGGTGCCCTAGGGCAGATGATATGGATTATCACGGCCCGGAGAATGTGGTTTTGCAAGTGGGTGAACATGGAGTTGTGAATATCGAAGATGAAGTTAATGATCCTATGGAAGAAGATGATCATGCGCCATAAAACACGGTTGAAGATGATGGTATGAATACATTGATCCATGACATATTTAGTGGCAGAGCTAATCATGATGAATGACTTTGATGATGTTCATGATTTACCTGTACTTGAGAAGGCATACGAGCCCCTTTATGAAGGCTCCCAAATAACTCTTCTCTCTGCTATATTGTTGATGTTGAATTTGAAGGTTATGAATGGTTTATCAAACATAGCAATCTCACGGATGTTAAGTTATGTCATATATGTCATATTTTTTCATCTATTTTAATTGTTAGTAATTCATCACTAGTAAATAAATGATGAAATATGTACCATTACTATTTTTTATATGAACAAATTATTTTTTATTGTAGATTGATTGGTGATTTTTTGTTACCACCATCAAATATTTTACCTTGCTCATATCGAGATTTATGTGCCATTATGAAAGATATCGGAATGGAGTATCAAGCAATAGATGCATGTCCCAATGATCATATTATATATTATAAACAACAGGAATTTGCAACAAAATGCCTGGAATGCCATATCAGTAGATATCAAACAGATCAACTAAAAAAAAGGTTTCTCGCAAGGTTCTTCGTTATATTCCCATTATTTCACGTATGCAACGATTATTTAGGTGTGAAAGCTTAGCTCAATTTATGGATTACCATGCACGCAATAGAAGTGGAGATGACATTCTTCGAATGCCTGTGGATGGTTCTGCATTTAGGGACATGGAGGAAAAATGGCCACACTTTAAATAAGAACCTTGTAATCTCAGGCTTTCATTGGGAGTGGATGGTGTCAATCCATTTGGAGAGCTGAGATCTATTTACTCAGTGTGGCCTATTTTTGTTATCAACAATAACATTCCTCCATGGATTTCAATAAAGAGGGAGCACATAATGTTGTCAATGATTGTTACAGGTATTTGTTTACATCAATTTTCTTTAACGTAGTAGCATCTCATTTGTCTTATTTGTTGCATAATGACTTATATTTTTTTCATTCAATAGTCATGTACATTAATTTATATATATTGCAGTAAAATGGTTATAATAATTATGTAATGTTTATGTTCATTCAACTAGGTAAATACCAAGTTAAAGATATGAATGTATATATCGAGCCTCTTATCGACGAGTTACTAAAGTTATGGAATGACGTCACTATGTATGACGTCTCTAGACTAATAGGACAAAGATAATTTTAATTCCATGCAATGCTTGTATGGACAATTCATGATGCCCCAGGGCTAACACATTTTTGTAGAATGTTATAACATTCGACTGCACTTTAACAATATTTAATTTGATGAAGTATATATCATGCATGTTTTTAAAATAATTTATTCATTATATATAATTATAAAAATTGACATATTTAATCCAATTATATATGATCTTGCAGGTCTTCAAACAAAGAGAAAATTTGCATGTCCAATTTGTGGTCCAAAGATAAAATCTCATCATTCAACAAGTTTAGAAAAGTAGGTGTTTGATGAGTATAGGCACTTCCTCCATAGAAATCATAAGTATCGAAGTATTGAAAAATATCTTTTCAATGGGAAAGAGGAGACTACATCAAAACCACGAAGAATGACACCTCGCCTATGGAAGTTGGAATATAATAGAATTAATCGTCAAGGTTATACATCGGATCAAATTGTTTATCTATCATATGTGATATGTTTTGAATTTATATTTTTAATTATATTGTGTTGTGTTTACTCATGTTGTAATTGACAATGATTTTCATTGTTAATTTGCTTAACTTATATGCTTCATGAAGGTCATCAAGCTATTAATGGTTGGCTTCCATAAGGACTGAAAAGTTATCTCAGACAATTTAGTAGGTTGCCCTACTATGAGCAGCTACAAATTATGCATTTATTTGATACAATGCATATCGAAAAGAATATAACAGAAACATTATAGAAAATATTGGATAGAAGGCATGACAAAGAAAAAATTGTCAAAATTTGTAGTGACATTTAGAAAGCCAATCATGCAATGAAAAATGTCATTCAATTAAATAGCAATGGAGACCAAATTAATATAAGTTCTCATCCTTGGTTATTAACAGAGCAGCAAAGCAATACTATAAAAGAAGTCATATGAAAAATTTGATTTCCCATAGGATTTGTTGTGAACATAAACAATATAATAACAAAGAAAGGTGAATTTGGGTCAGGGATGAAAACGCATGATTGGCATACCTTCATTAAGGTAAATATTCGGGTATATTATATATACTTGTATAATGCATGTACTTTTCAGTGTATTGTGTTTACTACTTTTGAAAAAATAATGAAAAGATCATTTTATAATTGTTGCAGTACGTTCTACCTCTATCTCTCCCAGACAACTTTGACAACAATGTCAAGCAAGTTTTATATGATCTTGGAAAATACATGAGGTAAGTAGTGAGATTTGTTCAATTCGTTGTATACATCTTATAATTGCCATTTTTTTTACTTGTTATATAATATACTATATATTTTTGTTAAATCTCGTTAATATATTTGCACATTGAATCACTTGTAGATGGATGTCATCTAAAGAAATCCATAAAGAAAATATAAATTATTGGAAGAGAAAAATTTCTCGTCTAATGTGTGAAATGCAAAAGTGTCTACCTTCAACATTTTCTCAATGCACAAGAACACTACCTCATACACCAAGTTGAGGAGATTGAATTGTGTGGACATGTACACACAAGGTCAATGTGGATGGTTGAGAGGCACTTGAAATTTTTGAAAGCTTTGGTTAGACAAAGAGCACATCTTGAGGGTTCTATGGTGGAGGGATATATGGTATACCAGACCATGGTGTACATTAGTGAATATCTTCCTAAATTTGCAACAAAGATCCATGTAGATCGCATTTGGGATTCCAACTCCATTAACAAATTCAAAGGGGAGTGCCTAATGGGGAAAGGTAGATTGAGGAAAGTGAGAGGTAATTATAAGATGGTCATGGAGATTAATTGGAATACATTTTACATATGGTTTTTATGTATATTGTACTTATTTAATTTTTAATCTTCAATATACATAATTATAAATTCTAGTCGATAATGGTATTTAACTAATTATATGTCATTTGTGAATTTCATTTTTATACGCTTGGTCGAGTGGGGTGCACTACATTTTACGCCGAAACAATCTTGATTGGATGACGGTATGGATTGAACGATTCAACAATGTCACGCATTAACATGGGAAGGTGTGGCTTCATTGGTTAAAGAAGCTCATCATAATGGAGATTCCAATGTTACACAAAGGGAAATTGATTTAGCATATGGTTTAAAGATAAACAGTACATATAAATATATTAATCACCCATAATATTTAATTATTTTCAAGTATATTGGATGTATATATATGTTGAGATTGTTTTCTTTGCATACATTCGCCAAGAATAAATATGTTTATTATCAACCCGACAATATTGCAATAATTTTACATGTTTGACATATTGCAAGTGAAACACCACAAGGCTATGTGGTGCAATGGTCATAAATTTTGAATCAAAATGTTGGATGACATGAAGAAAACTTGTGATTCTGGTATAACTGCAGTCTTTCAGGTGACTAATTTTTCATCTAGAAGCAACATACATCCAAAAGTCTCAGAAAATTGATACTATGGGATTTTGGATGATATACTTGAGTGTGACTTTAAGTCTTTCAGATTAATTATGTTCGTCATCCTATGGTACATGATATGATTGAATGAAAATGATCTTGAGAAAACTGTTATTAAACATGATAATGGATTTACCATGGTTAATACAAGGTTGATCGAGCAAGCTAGAAATGAGCCCTATGTTCTTCCAAGCCAATGTGAGCAAGTATTTTACTCAGAGGTTCCAGGTAAATCGGGTTGGTCATTTGTTATTAGACATGATCCAAGAGGAAGGCCGGTAAAGTATAATGTGGTAGAAGAAAAAGATACTGAAGAACTAGAAGATGATGTAGATGATGATCAGGATCAACAGTTAGTTGATGATGTCCCTGATAAAGATGTCGAAGAGGAGGAACTAGATCGTGATGATGTAGGAGTTAATGTTCATGAAGATGATATATGTGTGGATGATGACATTATTGAAACTGATATCGATGATGATGATATGACCAATCCTTTCAATGTTGAATCTGGATCGGATGATATAGACAAAGAGTTGGATGAAGAAGAAGATCAATGACATTGAAATGTATAAGTTATGCGATTATATTATCTATTTGATATTAATTTCTTGATAGAATTATATTTGACTTATGTGGTTAACATAATTCATGATGTTTTAATTTTATGCCATTACATAATTAATTTAATGATGTACTTTTTAATGTTTGAAAGGTCAAAAAATTAAAACATTTCAATAGTGATGTTAACAACCTTGAAATTAGTGTGTTTTATGTTTCATGTGATCATAAAAGATTAAAAATCTAGTTATAGGGTGGTTGTTCGGTTGACATGTATGTTGGTTCTTTTTACAATGTAACAAGTTTTGTCTTCTAATCTACCTATGAATTTCCAATTCCAATCGGCTGAACAAGGACCCGGACCAACCGACGGACTTTAAAAATTCTCCCACACTTTGGGCTCTAAGACCCCGAGGGTGATCTCCTGTTCTGTCCCCACCATGCCATTATAAACAACATTAACAAATAGTGCATGATCTCACTTAATAGCTAAACATGATAAGATACACAACTAGAATTGTTGCCATAGACAATATCAACTATCTCGAGCGGAGATAACTAAACACAACTTACTGTGGGTTGTCAATGATTTGCAATTTGTAGCAAGCTCTAGGCAAAGACAAACAAATACTGAACTACACTAATAATTACAACTTAGGATCGCCATATATCCATTGCAGTCAAATTCATAAGCATCTAGAGGTTTATAACAGATTTAATACATCACTTATAAAATCTCGACAATATCATACCATCGCGATGCATTCTAACTTAGGACTACTTGTGAAATCTTTATACAGCACATATCCACCTATAATCCCATTCAAACATTTTAATTAATTCCTTGAATTAAAGCTAAAATAGAATCATACACACCACAATAGAGAGATGGATAAAACAACCCTTAGTTATTTCATTCAAAGTTCAGATATGCATGTACAATGGAGAAATGAGCTTAGCTCCTTTATTTCAACTCAAATGCTAGTATTGTTAGACAACATTAAATCTCTATGAACTCAAAACCTGTTACGTAATGACTCAAAACCTAAATTGCATTTCTAAACCAGGGACTTACACTGCCCGCAACTTCACAATCTAGACCTCGACAAAAATTATCTAATCTCTGTTAACCGCATCTTCCGGCTTGAAATCCTTCTTATATAATATGAAGGGAGAAACCAAGCATTGAGCCGTAAAACACATGTGTGTCACTAGCTGACCGGCCAGATATTCCAAAAATTTGTTACAACATCCACCACCTTGAAAAATATTCTTGATCATATCAACTGAGGAACGTTGATGCAAAAAAACACAAGAAAACCACACCGAGAAAGTTGTCAACACAAAACTGGAACTGTTGCAACCGCAACATCTGATCTGCCACCTGTTAGTAGTTCACTCTTTTTACTCCTCCTCAGTCAAATATTTAGTTACCCAATTTTGGTACTCATCATTAGTCAGCTAGTCAAAATTAATTACCTCATCCATCTTGGTATTATAAGGTGCGTATTTTACCACTACCTAATTTGCATCCCTTTCAAAAGATTCCAAAATGAGCTGGTACTAATGATTTCCATACAGCCACCAACAAATCATAACCGAGCTCAATAAAATTAATTGATTTGATCATTGATGGCCTCTAATTTGTTTGAGCCCCCGCCATTGTTGAAATGACCTTATTTTCCCCTGCTCATCAATTATATCAGGTAACAATGTGTTACCCCAATCATTGAAATTCTTCACCAGCTCCCTAATCTTCCTACTCAAGTCATCTGGTAAGGTCTGAAAACCTTGCAATGATTTTACTAAAATATGAGTAGGCTTTAATGATTGGGGCCTATTATTTATATCAAACCTTGAGGCCTTATACATGATATCTAGATCACTGGCCCTAGGGATCCAATTTTCAATTATTGGTATTGCTACTTCATGATCCCTATCAATATTATTTATTGATGCTAATAGCAAAGAACATAAAGAATGTATAGATAGAAATTTTCTATCAACCTTTTCATTTAAATGGCTCAAAACAATAGTAACAATTTCGTTTTGCTTTATGAGAGATCCCTCCTCACTTTTGTTTAATGATGCCTACAATTTATAAATTTTTTGCAAGAGCTGCTTCTTTGTAGGATCGACAGAGCCCTCTATTTTTTCTTCAACTTCCTCTAAGGAAAGGGTGAGGACAGGATTCTGACTAGGAGATCCTGGTGTGGAAACAATTGGAGAAGCAGGAGGCACTGATCCTACTATGGAAGGTAATGTACTGGTTCCTGAAGCACTTGATGTCTCCCCAATCTGCTTATACCTAAACCTCTCCACTTTAGTTTGCAACTCAACATTTTTCTGTTGCATCTTGTTGTACTCCTTAATCAAAAAGTTATATTTTTCCATTAAGCTCTTCCTTTCAGCTTCCTCCCTTTTAGCAGTCTTTTGGGCCAATTTGGCCACATTCACAGTCAAATTAGTGGCCTCAATGGTTGAGGTCTCTAAAGCTCTCTTTATTATCAATCCTCCCTTGAAATTTGGATTAATATCAGAAACATCTGATTTTCTCCCTTGTGGGGCCAATGCCCAAATTGCCAAAGTTTCATATTCCTCACTGAAACCAGAGTTTTGCAATGCTTCCTTGACCTCTTCTTTAGAGTCTTGAAAGGGATTCTTAGACTTCATAATAGCATTAAAAGCTACTGCATCTGCAATGTCCCATTCAGGCAGAATTAATACACCAGCTTGGCTCACCAGTTTTCTTCCTTCTTCAAGAGTGATGTTCTTGAATTCTTCCATTAATTCAACTTTTACCTCCTCGTCATTCTCCTGGTCTGACTTGTTAGGCCTTAGTTCTCTTCTTTGCCTACATTTATCTTGATACTCTTCAAACTTCATCCTCCATACCAATTGCAAGAATACAGGAGTTTTTACAAATATATTGTCATCTAGAAACTCCTTGCATGCCTCCATTCTTGCATCTTGTACACTTTTACCTTTCATATCTAAATTAGATAAAACTAATTCAACTGGCCTAGGATTGGAAGGCATACCAACTTCCATGTCTTGATCAGTAACAATAATCTCATCCATCAGATCCTCCTGTGGTTCATCAATTCTTTTCCTCTTAGGGCTTAGCTCAGATGGTGGTGATGAGGGATTGTCTTCCGGTGATGATTCTAAATCAATAATTTGCATTTCCCCAAGCACTTTGAATTTTGGACTTAGTTGTGGAGGCACTTTCATAATCTATTTTCCTTTTCTATCCACTTCTTCTTCATCACTGCTACTAGCATTTTTCCTCCTATAAATGGGCCACCTTTTTGTAGGTTGGTATATTAGCGTCGTTTCAATTGGCCTGGTACCTTGCTCTTGTACACCCAAACTCAATTCTAAATTTACCTTTTTTGTCCTCAATGTGCCCATAATTTCCTTGAAGTTTCCCATCAGAAAATCAGTTTTCTTATGGTGGGGACTAAACTCCAACAATGGATCATATTTTAGATCCATTTTGTGCACAACATCTAGTAGCTTACCATAAGCTATCCATTTCTCATTGTTCAACTCCTGTCTATTCAAATCAAATTTATTTCTAATCAAGTCTTCAAGGAAATTGAACTCATGCACAAATTTTTTAGCTTTTATTCTTTGTCTGAAAAGAGCAAAGAAACCCTCAGGATCATGTTGCTGCTTTGTTCCACACCTCAAATGGTAATCATTAAAGAAATTATCAAAATGAGTCTAGCCTCCCTTTGAAAATACAAAATCAGACACCACTGTATAATCTGGGAAAATGTTCCCTTACCCCTTCTAGTGAGGTTGTTCTCATGAATACAACCTATCTGCCACATAACTTCTGCAAATCGCACTCTTGGTGGCACATTGTATGGCAGTATATGAGGGGATCCCTAAAAACCATATACTCTCCAGACAGTGCTGACTAGGTATGGGATAATGTCACTCCAGCTATGGTAAACCTTCAATTCTAGCTTCCTCTCCTTTGGCCTGAGGAAATCATGTAATTCCTCAGGGATCCTAGGTATATTCACCATTAATATAGCCCTTAATCTAGAAGTAAAAAAATTATCAAATTGCACATAACTAGTGCTTTCCTTATTACAAGATAAATTTGCAGCCCATATTTGTACTGGTAGTCTTTCTCCATCAACTTTTTTCCTTAATTTCATCCTCTCGAAGAAAAATTTAGCATTCTTAAACAAAAACATATGCATTAGCATAGAATACCAAAAGAATTGAGTGTTGGTATCATTGTTTTGCAGCTTTGACAGCCCTTCATGCATCCTCTCAGCCAAGAAAGAAGTGAAGTCATAGGTCACAGAGAAGTTAGGGTGTTGTATTTGCACCCCCATGAACATATAAGCAATGGGCATTACCATACCAGGACTAAAACCAAAAATCTGACATAAAGAATAGAAAGTGGCAAGGAAATGGTTTGCAAAACAATTTGATTTGAAAGGTTCCTGGTCACTGGGGCTGATATGAAATTTTGAACCTCCTGCCCTAGCCAGATGAGGTGGAAGCAACCTTGCTCTAAAAAAATATTTCAGATTTGCATACTCCTGCTTCATTTCCTCAAGGTTGATAGGAACCAAGTCTTCGCTCAGTTCAATCAAGTCAAAAATATGTTGGACCTCTTCTTTGTTAATGCTCACTAGAACCTTTCCATCATTGTCCCTGATTATCCGTATAACAGGGCATATCTTGCAGCCAGCACCCTAAGCAGGTCTACATCAGGGAATAAATTTGGTACCACTAGCTTCCCCATATCATGCATCCATCCATTTGAAAAAGGGTGAGGAAAATTCCTCTATCTATACCACAATCTGAACAATTCCAAGTAGTGAGGGGAACCCTAGCATCGGCAATGTTGGAGCAATTATACACTAACCCTTCCCCCCAGGATTTTCCCTCACATTAGGATCAATCCCTTCCTCCTATCATTTTTTGATAAGGGAAATTGATCCAGGAAATCATCATACAAGTTTCGTTTTAAATATTCAGTCTGGCCAGAATGTTGCTTGGGTGGTGCCATCTCGGACAAACTAGGGCTTCTTTACAATGTTATAATTCAGATAGCTAGGACTAACCAAAGATAGAAAATTACAGGAGAAAACACTGCAATTTATCACAACTATAATTAAATTATAGCCCTAACACATTCATAACAAGCTCACAGCACATCCAACTAATCCTTTCCCAAATTCAAATGCAAAATGACCAGGAGGCATAGAAAATAAACTCACAGTTCTATTCGCAAAACTCCAAAATTCTAGCTACAGAAACTCGCAATTGTACCTTTGGCTATGAAACTGCTCCGTGAAATAGTTGAATGCTTTGTGATACAGACCAAGAAGGAAAATTGATTTTATTGTCGATCAACTCACGCCAGCAAGTGTCTCATTCATCATTAAAGCTCAATTTCACGTTGCATGAACAGCTCCAACCATATTTGATGCAGATTTAAATTTGAGTCATCAATTCTTTAGCTTGATCAAATCATCGACGGCCACCTTCAAAACAAGCTAACACAATTGGCAACACAGTGATAAGGGGCCCACCTTACCATACACTATGAAGGAAGTCCACGTGGCGATTGCCTGTGATATCGCAATCCTAAAAATTATGCTCGCGCGATGGTGGGTAACTGTTGATCCTGAGCATCAATGATCTCGTTCCTTTAACACAATCGCCAACCATGTCATTAACCTTTGAGCAGCTTTTCTAGTGATATTATAACATATCCATCGATTTAGAGCATGTGCATCTCGAGAATAATTTAGTAATCTACCCCTTAATACATTTAAATCCGGCTAGTGTTTCCTTTACTCTTTAGGCTTCATCGGATGACACACGTGGCACCTGCCTGTGATTTCACAATTAACCCAAGCACCATCACGGGATGGTGGGGAACGGCTCAGATCAAATGAAAATTGGTCAGCAATAGCACAAATTTGATCCCCCGGATAGGACACATGGTGCCCACTTGTGATTTCATGATCTTTCAATTCCTGACCACGGAATGGTGGGCACCGTTGATATCTATAGGAAATAGATCAATGGAAGCACTAAATCAACCCTTGCAAAATAAAACATTCATTAAAAGGAGAAGTGGGCATTACTAGGCGGATGACAAACAACATAAGTTTTTTTTTAAAAGATGAAACACAAGGCCAACCGAGACTTAGGAAATAAAACACTGGGGAGGAAATAAAGTATTAAAATCAAAATTGGGTTTTAATTTTAATCTGGTGACATAAGCCTAAGCCATTAACCCCAGTGGTCATGTCACCGATGGCTTAGCCAAAGCCTTTCATTAAATACTAACCATGTAATGTGTAGGTTTTTCAGATTCGAAGATATGGGAGAAGATCTCGATCGTACCCCGCCAACTCGCAAACCTAAGGTGTCGCCCTATTATTTGGCGCGAGGTCAGCAAAAGGTAGATGTGTGTCCTATATGGAATGTGGGGCCCAATCTTCACTATTGAGCTCATAACCCATGGTTTTAGATCAACAACCAAGATCAAAAGCTAATGTAAATCTTTGATGTTACCTACTAGCTTTCAGGAGGAAGATGAAGGTTGGTTAAAAGCCACGAGGTGAACGAGATTGTGATGCGTAGCTCCAGCGTTCAGTTTGCAAAGTGCATAGGACCTGCCGACATGGTAGTTGGTTTTAGAGATGGATTAATGTTATTGGTCATGAGGAAGGTGAATGTTGCTTTGTTGGATGTCAAACTGAGTTAGCCCAAGATAAACCGTTTGATCTACCAACTCTTCAGGAGATCAGCGGCCAGTATTCAAAGTTGGAAAATGGCACATGGTGGTCATTTTATTGTACAACTGGTGAAGCATTAATGAATTATTCCTTGCTTGTGTATTCACGTCGATTTCAATCTGTGTGAAGATGTTGTTGTTGGCAATCATGAAGGCTGATCTTTGGATTCTCATGCAGCTCTAGTTAAATGGTGATAGTACATATGCCGCCAAATTGTCATGTTTGCACATGCATTTTTACTAAGTATTGACGAAGGTTGCCATTACCTCGCACAATAAATACAAGAGGAATTAACTGCTAATAGTGTCATTCTTGTAGCAATTAGACCACTTTGTGGGCTGAGTCTAATCAAGTTTGAGTGCTTGTCTGAGAAGAAAAAATGAGTAAGTTAGTAAGGAGGTATGTTCGTTTGAGCTCACAAAAGCTCAATCTTGCTATTCAGGAAGGTGCTTTGGTTGACAAGCCTAGGATTGTGCCCACTAGATGCAGTAGAAGGTTGCAATTCTAGGACATTGCTGCTCAACTGGTAGATGACAAAGGCAAGCAGTCGGTGTGCTCTATTACTACTGTTGGTAGGAAAATAAGGTATGGGCATGGCTCCTCTAGATGCCAACACTCGCCCATTGACCTTATGAGCAACACTTCTGATGATCTAACCAAGACCGACTCTGACTACTATCGGTATTTACCTCGCTTCAATCACAGTCTTCCCTCTAATGAGGAAGTGATATCTGTGGTGCCATTGGTTATTAAAACCCCAAGTAGATGGACTAGAACCATATTGGGAAAGGACAAGAAAGAAGAGGAGGCTGAGGGTCTACTGTATTGGGCAACAACTAGAAGTAGGCATGTATACCGGGGTCTGAGTGTTGGTAAGGATAGGGTGGCGGGTAAATAAGAAGTTGTTGTGGTGCCTTCGTGGCAATTTGGTTGCCTAGTTTTTTTGTGTGGATAGCGACAAGGGGATTTTGATGACAATTTGTGTTCCCTTTTCTTTTAGCTTTCCCCAGTTCGTGCGCCACTATGTTTTGTAGATTCAACATGTGGGAAGTTTTGAAATGAAAGTCAAATGCAATGGAGATTTTCTTCAAATGAAAATTTGTGGTGAAATTACATTTGAGCCCGAAGCTTGTTGCTCCCTTGTCATATAAAAGGGAATTCAAGGCTCATTTGTAGGGATAGAACTGATGCAAGCTCTAGCTAGGTTTTGAGTTGAATATATGGGTAGAAAGATATTTGTCCTCTGATGAGGAAGTGATATTTGTGGTGCCATTGGCTGTTAAAACCCCAAGCAGATGGAATAGAATAGATAGCCTATTTTGAGTTTTGGATGAATATATGCAAATTATCTTAAATTGTATGTAGATATGACTTATAAGCATCAATAAACTTATAATTCTAATATATTTTCTCTCCTTATGTGGACTTGAGTGAATTTTGAATGAAATTTTAATGATGTCATTCTTCTTTTGAGAATTTGTTCAATTGTGTGTCTATGTTTTTGCTTTGATTCAAGAAAATCAATTAAATGCTTAAATGGAGTCATAAGTTTACAATTATTTACAAAGGATTTGATAAGTAGTAATATATCAGAGAGTTGAGCTCCACAATGCAAGGTATTATATGAGTAGTCCATTCTATTAAATTTTTGGGTCATTTCTGCTAACGTAAATGGGTAACTAAATATTTAACTAACGAAGAATAAAAGAATAATATGTAAATGGGTCACACTCACTCCCTCTATCTCTCTCCCCCTTAACCCTTAAACTCTAAACCCTTAATATTAGGTGTGTATTAAAACATTATAAAAGTATAACTTTTTGGAGTTCTATTAGGAATTGAATGATAAATGACAATGAATGGGAAAATCTAAGGCACTTTAATATTTTCAACTAAAAAGTTAGAGTTCAATTAGGATTAGTGTTCACTTAGGGTTAGGTTTAGGGTTCAATTAATGTTCAATTTGGGTTAGGATTGAGGATGAGTTTGGGGTTTAATTAAGGTTATGAATTCAATAATAGTTCAAATAGGGTCAAGGTTAAGGTTAGGGTTGGGGTTAAGGTTCAATTAGGATAAGAATTAGTGTTAGGGTTAGGATTAGAGTTCAACTGTAGTTCAAAGTTAGGGTTATGGTACAATTAGGACTAGTGTTCAATAAATGTTCAATTAGGGCTAATACTTAATTAAGGTTAGTTTTAAAGTTCAATTAGGGTTTGGGTTAGGGTTGGGATTATGAATCAAGTAGGTTTGGGTTAGGGTTTGATTAGAGTTAAGTTTAGGGTTTAGTTAGAGTTAGGGTTAGGGTTAGGGGTAGAATACAATTATGCTTAGTGGTCAATTACAATTAGATTTAGTGTTCAATTAGGGTAAGGGTTAGAGTCCAAATAGGGTCAGGGTTTAACTAGGGTTAGGATTAGAATAGAATAAAGTTTTGTCTTTAATTATGATATCTAGAATTTAGTATAATTTTAGAAAATGAAATGATTTGGACACAAAGAAAAAAAGTAGAAAAGTTGATTTTATATAGATCTTATTTTTTAATTTACTCTAAAATTCTAATTAATATAAAATGAATATTTAATTTTATTTTATTTAATTGTATTAGATAATTAGTAAAACTAAATAGATAATAAATATTTTATGGATTTTAAAAATTAGAATTTAGTTTTATTTTATTTGTAATGTCAAATATTAAAATTTTAGATTGAAATACTTAAATTATTTTAAAATATTTATAATTAATGTTTAATTTATAAACTAATATTAAGACATTAATAAATATAACCTGCAGCATGATGTATTAAAGATGCATCAAACTATTTATCATTCCTTCGGCTTCACTGGATGATACACGTGGCACCCTCCCATGATATCACAATCAATAAAGAGCTCACAACTTTTGATCACGCGATGGCAGGAAACCATCGATCTCAACCATCAACAATCCTGTTTGTTCAACACAGTCACCAGCCTTGTTATTAACCATCGATCACCTTTCTACCAGGATTATAACATCTCCATTGATTTCAAACACATGCATATTATAACTACTTTAGTAACCCGCGGCATAATTTATTAAAGACCCATCAAAGTATTTATCATTCCTTCGGCTTCACCAAATGAGACATGTGGCACTGGCCCATGATATCGTGATCAACTAGTGGGGTCATTGTGAGATGGTGGGGAACGGCTGAGATCACACGACGATTGATCTACGCCATGCGAACTTGTCCCTCTGCAAAATAAAAACATTTATTAGGGGAGAGAGCCTAGTAGTCGTGCGGGGTACAAAATAAAAACATTTATTAGGGGAGAGGGCCCACTCAATCGTGATGATAATACCCAATCTTACCACATATTTATACTATATATTGTAAATAAACAGTCCAAATGTAAATAAAGAAAGATATTTATACAATCCAAGAAAATAAGTTAAAATGTACTTAATAAAAAATTATATATCAATTTGTTTTTCTTTTTTAGATGAATTAAGAGTATGATTTAAAATATTTTAATTCAAATAACATAAATGATAAATTGAAGTGGAAAACTTGAATATTATTTTAAAATTTTGAGGTTTCATATTTATATGTGTGAGATTGATCTAATATTCCAGAAAATGAATGTTAAAATATCATGAAAAAATAGGCATAGAATGAATGTAGAAGTAAAATTATATTTATATATTCATAAAATAAGATCTAATAAAACAAAATATATAATTCAAAAATAAAGGAAAAAATAATTCAACCAAAGTTAGGAGAGATAATTAGATTATATGATAACTTTAAGGGTAGGGTTAGGGTTTGATTAGGATTAGTGTTCACTTAGGGTTATGATTAGAGTTATGAATCTACAATTAGGGTTCAATTAATGTTCACTTAGGGTTTCTTTCTTGGGAGAAGTTTATTGAATGGTGAGTGTATTTTATAAAATATATGTCGAAATTAATTTTTTAGATAATACTACATGTGATTTTCATATGGTATTAAATTGTAGATTAAAATTGATAATAGATTTCCTTCTTCTTTGCATTGTAAGCTACCATAATATATGGCCTTAAAATCCTATTCATATTTTGAGCTTTCTAAACTATACAACACGACATCCAACAAATAAATTTGTTATGCATTTTTTCCAAGCACAAATCCTTAGAATTCTTAATGTGTTACTTAGGTTAATTCTTTATTGCAATAAATAAATACACACTAATATATATATTATGGATTTCAGGGAAAATATTAAAATATTTGTATATATAGAAAAATTTAAATGCAAGGGATTCAAGTACATACCTTTGCTTTTGTTAATGTTGATGAAGATACAAATCTTGATAAAGTGCCAAATTTGATGACATGATGATATAAAAAACTGGAATATCTTTGCTCTATGTGGAACTTGAAATTTTGTACAAAACTATAACTAACTCTACATCAAATTTGTGACTTTGGACCTATTTTTCATCAATAAATATGAGCTTTGACACATGCCTTCTAATCTAGCATACAATATGTACTTAAATGCTCAAACTAGTTGGGAGTAGTGTTGATATTGGTGGATCTTTGGGAAGGTCCAATGCTTCACCTTTGTATCTCTCCCTATAGATAGAGGTAGAGATGAATATAGAATGAGAGAGGCAAAGGGATAAAAATAGATAGAGATATAGAGAGATGGGGAGAATATAAATATATGAGATAGGGAGATGGGGGATGGATATATATATATATATATATATATATAGAGAGAGAGATGTGAATATAGAGAGATATAAGGAGATATGAGAGAGGAGAGAGAGATAAGTAGAGAGAGATGGAGAGGGAGAGATAGAAATAAGGAGATAGAGGAGAGATGGGTAAATGGGAAGAAAGACATAGATATAGAAGTGCTATGGGAGAGATAAGGGACAAATAGATTTGAGATATGAAGATAGATAGGGGTATAGGAGGAGAAAGAGATTAGGGAGAGATGGGGAGAGATGATAGAGAGAGGAGCAGAAGGAGAGAGATATGTAGAGGAGGAGAAGTGCAAGATGGGAAAGGAGGAGATATAGCAAGAGCGAGAGCGAGAGGGGGAGGCTAATTTTTTAGTTTAAATTCTATAAAATATTCAATAAATAATAATATAAATATTATAATAATTATATAATTTGTATTTTAAATTACACACTATTTTTTTTTTTGAAAAATATGTAATTTTTTAACCATTTTCCTATATATTTAGTATTAAGATTTTTACATCTTTTAACAACTCAATATATAATACAAATAAAATATAGTTAATAATTTAATTAACTAGAATACCTATATTAATTAATAATATATGTAAAACACGTCGAGAGTTATCTTTATCAAGATGCCTATTGACTTGAAAAAATGCTTACATTTTCATGACTATGAATTTGGAAAGCAATCAATTTGATTTCATTATTGTTTGTGTCATTGTTTATCTCAAATCCCATATATAAGGGTACACATTCAAATTTGAAATCATACCAACTTGTCTATAACAACAATCAACCAAGAACAATAAATTTAAAAGTAGAAATGTTCATCAATCATTAGATTTAGTATTGACAGCATCAAAGAAGTATATCATGACAAAATGGCATTAACTAACTTAGATATATCCACTATTTTTTTTTTTCAAATGTTTGAAAACATTGTTAACATTATATACATTCAAGCATTTGAATGTTATGAAACTTATAGCTTTGTAATTGAGTCTAATAAAGCTTTGCTCTCAAATGAATAATCAAACTTTGTTGTTTTATGACTATGCATTTAATCCTTTGTTCATCATTATAGGTCTCTTTTTTCACTTGAAGTTTAAATATTTATCTGTTGAAAAGGACCTTTTGTATAATTTGTAAAAACTTAACATCATCTTGTTTGATAAGTAGGAGGTATTTTTCCATAGCGTGTCAAATTATGATATTACTATCAGGATTCAACCGTGTAGTTTCGAGTCAAACTCATTGACCCATGTTTCATGAGTAGTGGTTCAATAAGAACCCATCTCTCATGATATTGAATGGTCCACATCATCTTGTTTTTCATGCTTCAAAATGTTCAATTCTTTTGTTGTTACACCCATAATTTCTTATGCTGCTTCTTCAAAAGTTGTAATCCAAATGAATGAAGTATGGTCTTGAACTTTGCATTGAAGTATATATTTATAATCACATTTAGGGAAAGTGTTATCACATATTCCACAATACCACTATACATTTTCATTAGTGTTTACCTTCTTTTTGTAGTGCCTATCTCCAATTTTCAAGGGGCATGTTGTATAACAAAAAATTTCTACCTTAATGAAAGATAAGGTAGCTTTTATCACTATCCAATAAGGTTTACCAGAGTTGGAAAGGTCTCGATCCTGTATTTGTGAGATAATAGGGTTAGGAACAAATAGGGTTTAGGTTAGGGTTGGGGTTCAATTGGGGCTAGAGTTTAATTAGGGTTAGATTCCAATCAAGGCTAGAGTTTAATTAGGGTTAGGGTTCAATTAGGGTTAGGGTTAAGGTTAGGGTTTGGGCTAAATCAAGGTTAAGGTTCAATTAGGATAAGTGTTCACTTAGGGTTATTGTTAGGCTTAAGATTGGGGTTAATAGTAGGGTTGGGATTTAGATTGGGGTTAATTAAATTATATTAGTTTATTTTTTTTTAAAGATCAAATATAGATGTAATTTTGAAAATTATATATCTATACCTTTTGATTTATGTTTCAGATCTAAGATGATCACATTATTGTTTATGCATTACCTAAAATAAAAACCAATGACATCATAATTTAAACAATAACAAACAATACAACTAATTAATTGAATATTTTATAGAATTTAAACTTAAAAATTGATTAAATTTTTTTTTTTTTATTCGCAAGATTGATTTATATATTAGATTAAAAAAGGTACAACCGTCTGCAAACATAGGAAAGCTTCTGCCATTGATTACCAGAAAACCCATTCCAACCACCACTACCAAAAACCACCCCTGAAGATGGTCAAAACAAGACCCAACCAGCCAAAGACAGGGAGACCCCTCCATCTAGAAGCCACCACCCTACCATCCAAGCCAACTACCAACCCAAAATGCCATAAGGGTTCGGCCCTGACACTAAACATACGAATCCCTAGTCACCCAAAACTCCCAAACTAGTCATTAGAGATCAAATTTATAAACTCCAAGACTAAAAGACGCCATTGGACCATAGAGATAAACTCTAAAAACTATCAGAACAAACAACTATACAAGACATTCACAGGAAATTATTTTAAATAGCAAAATATTCAAAGACTTTTACCCACTCAACATCACCCATAGCCATCAGGCCGAAGAATTTCTTTAGGAATTCAGTGGCCACTGCCACCGCCATTTTGTGTCTACTCAACGTCAGACCGCTCAAGTCAAGAAGGAACGGGAAAATCTTTATGGCCTCGTCCGAACCTTGAATAGCTGCAAAGTCACTCGGTCTTGGGATGCCTCTGCCCTCCACCACAAAACTCAACACTTCATTTACCCCTCCCACCAGATCCTTGGGAAACATCTTAACAAACAGCAGTTTAGCCACAGCCTCAGACTCACCATTGTCCAGAAGAGATGCCAAAAACTGGGAGGAGATGTGTAGATTGTCCCTGCCGAACTCCTTGTTAGCCAAATGACCAGCTCCTAGGATCATTTTGGTCGCCACCAGAACTAACGAGTCCTTGTTTAAGAGAATCCGCTTCAGTCGTTGGTCTTTAACTTCTCTGAAGGAGGCTTGTCTAGCCAAAGATTTTAGAGAGATTGGCGTGTCCGCACCAAACTTCACCAGGCCATCCACGGAGACTTCAATGACAGAGAGAGATCGCTTCACCATGAACGACACCGCCATAACAAATAAATTTTGTTGCAAATGTCCACCACTAAAGTTGCCACCAACCAATATGAAATGGAATGAAATGAAAAAATTTAATGACGTCCACGAGGCCAAAGAAGCCTATGGAACCCAAATGACTTCCCGCCACACGTGCCACGTTTAATCTGCATGAAACTGCCTTTAGGGAATGATTCCTATGGCATCCTCGAGCTCTATGAAGAAAATTGCCACCTCCATCACGTGACCAGCCTCCTAGTCACACCCACCTACATCCCCTATATCACCTTCCTTTTCACCACCTCAACTCCTAGCTAGCTCTCCTAGCAAATCAGTGTGGGGATGAGAAAAGAAAGGAGGTAGGGGGAGCCCACCCAGGCACTGGCTATCCAGCCCTAGGAATGCACCTAACCTCATGCATGGATGCATAGCATTTATCTCCCACAATTTCTTGATTTTCTCGCTGTCAGACTCCATGGAAGACTTCGTACAAATAGACTTTGTGCAAACTGTCAGCATTTAATAGAAATAATAGTTAAATTACTACTTGTTGGAAGACTATAAATGAAATCCCCGCCATCTTTTAGCTAACTATGATTTTTCATAATAATTTAAAACATTTTAAATATAAAAATTTAACATTTATTTTAAAAAATAAGATTATATTTAAATCTTATTTTTATTAAATATAATATTATGTTTGTTTTATTTCTTCATGTAAAATTTTCAATATTTAATTATTAAAATCTTAAAATATTAATAAAATTTAATAAAAATTTAAAGTTTTATTTTAAAGTAAAATACATATAAATATTTAATATAAAAATATTTAAATTTTCAAAAGATTTGTTTCTATTAAATTATCATAGATATTAAAATTTTGAAATCTTTAATAAAAATTAATATTAGAAATTTTGAGAAATATAATTTTTTTATTTATAATTTTTAAATTTGATTTGATGTTCAAATTCTTATAACAAAATTTTAAATATTTAATGTATAATATTTTTGGTAAATCTTTAAATTTTAAACTTTTTTAATATAAAATGAATATAAATTTGAATGTTTGTTTAATTTTTTTAGAATAAAATTTTAAATCTTTAATGTATAAGATTTTAGGTAAATCTTCAAATTTTAAAGTTTTCTTAATATAAATTCTTTAAATAAAATGCTAGTTATTTTTTTTTTAAAATCATATTTTGATAGTTGAATACATTCAAAATATTTCTAATATATTTCTAATTTAAAAAATATATTGTTTAATTTTTCAAATATTTTTTTTTCAACAATATATTTTTATTTTTTTTAAAATATATTATACATACAAAATTACACAATCAATAATAGATAATAGATTTTGGTGAATATATCTAGGTATGTTAATTGCTTGAAAAACTAATTTTAATTAAAAAACTTACTAACATCATTAAAAGGTAAGTTTTTAATTATAAAAATTTAACATTAGAATTATTTAACGTTTGAAATAGAAAATTTAAATATTATATTATAATATTTTATAATTTACTTATATAGTATTTTGGATAATAGAAACAATTTTGATTGATTTAATATTTTCTAAATTGACTAGTTGCCCTAATTTCTCCGCTTTTGCTCATTTTTAATGAATTTCCCCCCGACCTTGTCAAATATTTCATTTTAAATGTTTTGCTTTGGAAGCAATGAAACATATAAAATATATCGCACACAAATTTCCTCAGGCCCCACCTTGTACAGTCCACGTGGCACCCGCCCGTGATTTCGCAATCAACTAAAGCACCATCGCGGGATGGTGGGGAACGGCTCAGATCAAAGGACAGTTGATGAAAAGTCACACAAATTTGATCCCCCAAATGGGACATATGTCGCCCGCCCGCAATATCGCCATCCTACAATTCCCAATCATGGGATGGCGGGAAACCATTGATCTTGAAGGTATTTTGATTGACGGCAACGCAAATTTCATCCTTCTAAAAAATAAAAAAACTCATTAAAGGGAAAGGGGACATTACTAGGTGGATGGAAAACAACGACATAAGTTTTTTTTTTAACTGTTCAGCACAGGGCCAAGCAAGACTTAGGAAAATAAAACCCGCACAGGAAATAAAATATTAAGACCAAAGGGACCAAGCCTAGACGGAACAATGGGGCATAAGATATTTTTAAAACCCTTCAAAAAAGGTAACGGCGAAATAGATCCCGACCAAGGAAATAGGTAAACACAAGGGTTTAAGATGAAGACAAAGCTAAAACTCCAGCCCTAAGAAATTTTCCAACACCATGAAAGACCAGTGACATAAGGCAGGGCATGAGTGAAACATTAGGAACAAAATTTGAAGTTCCATCACTACAAGCATTGGATAATTTATATTAATATTTTGTCCTATCACAAATATAAAAGGTGAGCACAATAAATAACATGTATTTTCCCATTAAATGTGAAGGATTTTCAAAAAAAATTAGTGTTCAACTATTGGTCCATTTTTGTTCAATATAAGTTATATTTTAAATCATTATGTGCTGTTTTTATAACAACAAATAGATTTTTGTGTTCAACTATTAGTCCATATGTGTTGAATATAAAAGGTAGAGATATCAAAGATTTATGGTTATGAATAAGTATTTGGTCCACTTAGGTTGTATATTAATTTAAATTTAAATAAAAATATCATATTCTACAAGCAACAAATGATATTTTTTGGTTCAAGTATTGGGGGTTCCATGATTAAGTTTTGGTCAAACCTTTAAAAAGTCAAATTTTAGACACTTCTCAAAAGATCTGCCAATGTGGGGAGTTGCATGATGAGTCACGCCTCCAAACTTTAGTTATAGATAAATAAGAGACTAGTCTACATTTCAAAAAAAATGAAGGTTCTACGATATTCCAGTCAATTGCTACATGCTGAGAAAGTTAGCCTACACGACTATTGGGCCCTCTCCCCTAAAGGAATAAGGGGACATCACTAGGTCAATGACAAACAATGACATAATTTTTTTTAACGAGGGAACACGGGACCAACAAAAGACTTAGGAAAAATAAAGTCAGGCAAAGGAAATAAAATAATAAAACAAAAGGGGGGCTAGCCTCGATGTACCAAGTGATGGGGCTTAAGTTGTTTTAAATCCTTCCCAAAAAGTAACGGTCAAATAGATCCCATCCAAGGTGTAAGATGAACACTAGGTTTTTACATGAAGACGAAGGTAAAACCCCATCCTTAGGCTTTTCCTAAACACCATAGATGACCAGAGACACAAGGCAGGATAAAATAGAACACAGAGAACAAAAATTTGAAGTCCCATCACTACCCATAACCCTAAACCCTAAACCATTAGCCCTTAACCCTTAAACCCTCTACCCTCTCTCTCTCTCAAGTCTCTCCCTCCCCTCCACCCTTAACCCTCTATGTAATATCCATCCACTTAATACACAAGTAAACTCAAGAATTTACTAAAAGGTAAATAAACTTAGTAAACATGAGAGGGAATTTTTTTTTTTAGATAAAATTCAAACTTGAATTCACATGTAATCATAACTAGAATCAAGATAATTCCTAACAATATTCATTCATATCACATAAGATACACTTATCATAAAGAATAGTTTTACCTCATAGGTTTTGACTGTCATAAGCCAGAACTTGGAGTTCACTGCATCTGGAATGTTGATCTCTATCTTCACAAGCCTCAGAGAGTCTACTACTATAGAGGGAGAGCATCATCTGAGTGCTTTTCCTCCAACCACGGACTCAAGTGGTCCCCTGCGCACTTCCTAACTGGAAGTGACCCGGCCCTTCTTGAAGAGTATAGATATAAGGAATTGTCTAGTTTCTCTATCTGAGTCCTAGGGATGTGTCTTACAAAACTCAATCGACCATACAACTCTAGATCCCTTCTAGCTAAGCATGATTATTCTGATTGGTCATTCCATCTAGACACACACCTCTGACTCATCTTGGAACTATCTCATTCTATAGTTTACTTACTTTATTTGGTACTCTAGTCATAAACTAGTCTGTATAGAAAATCCATTCTAGCCAATCCAACTTAGATCTAATCCTTAATCTAGGATATTCATTTAATGTAAAAATTTAGGTATTTCAAACCTTTTAAAAGTCCCTTATTGCATTCTTGCAATATATAGGGTTTATGACTTCCTGTCATTTACTCTCAAGATTCAATACCCAAATATCTTTGATGCATTACTTCAAGTTTTGACATTATCATAGAATATCTTAATGTATTATAAAGACTTCTTGTCTTGTTCTGTAGTTTCCTCGACCTTTCGTGGTCAATCAATATAGATATATGTATAAAGTCATATCGGACATAGGAGTTATAGATTTCCTATATCCTCTTTGTTTCAATACTAGGGTTTAGCTTCTCTAAACCAATACATGGAAATATCAAACTTCCTTGCTTTTCTAGAGGTAATAAAATAAGTGTAACAAAACATAAGAACAAAACACTTCTAGTCTTTCCTAGACTACTAGGCATTGTTTGAGTTCACACTTTACGTGCATGATTAAACATAGTATTCAAGGTATTCCCTCACCAATATAGTATTTAAAGAATACTATTCTTTCCCAACAACAGCCTTGATCTAATTCATTCTATCAACCCTTATAGGGTTTGATATATATAAAACATAATAATTTGTTTCAACCCTTTGGTCTACTTGGGACAACTAAATTCCAACATAAGTTAGGTTTTAGTCCTTCATGCACTTCCATATAATCTTGTTAACTTGGGATAAACACAATTGTAGACCAACCGGTCCCATGTTGCAATAAATTTGCACACACAAGTGCTTACTCACTGAGTTTGTAATATAACTAGTTCAGTTAAAAGATTTATATGTTAAATTCCTCATTACACCTCTGTAACATTTGGGGTCTAAGTTATTGCCTCTAGTCCAATCTCTAGATGGGTTTCACTTTCTCATCTATTCTTAGATTTCTTAACAATACTGATGACATTATGCCATCATCATGATGTACAACGACCATAAAGGATAATTTTGGCATTATGTCATACAAGCTTGGCCACAATAACATTTAATCCAATAGGGGTTAATCCCTCTTACTCAAGTCTTCAAATTCCAAATCTCATAAGAAAATTATGGTTCGATGATACATATATATATATAGATATATTATCGCCTAGGTGATTCTCTAACCTTCTCAATCATATTATAGTGTAAAGGAAACATAAACTAACCCCCATGCTAAGGAGTATATCCCATGAAGAACATTTATCATCCTCTGGGTTTATTTTATCATGACTCATAAAGAGGTCTAGCTTAAACGTTCTCAATGAAATGCAACTCTTTCGACTTGAAGTAGTGAACAAGAATACAAAGAGTAACTAATATAATGATCCGGTTAAGCATTCTAATGATGTTCTTGTACTCATCTACCAATTCATATGGTTACAGCAACCTAACCTAAGGCTTGAATATTAATAAGGAAACTATGGTTCCTATTTCGCTCAAGGATGATTTCTTAAATTTACAATTCTATTCCCAATTATTCTCATACCACTGCAACTTTCCCATTGAAAGGAAAGAGAGACAATTTCTTTAAATTAAAAGAAGAAAGAAGCTCTTATTTAAAATGATAGATTTCATCTTTTACTCTGCTATTTCAAGAAAAAGAGAGAGATTTTAAAAGCATGACCTGCTCAAACTTCAACTGCACTATCTGGAACGTTGTACCATCCTTTGGCTCACCTTAGTGCAAGTGATTGATGGAATAGAACAATGCTCTTCATAATTCTCGCATAAGGAGGAAACCATATTCCTATATATAGTCAAGGAGCCATAACATCCGCACTATTCTCCTGCACAAGGTGAAGATGGAAGCAAACTAAAGATATCAATCACAAGTCTTGAGGTGTGGTGGACTACCAGGTGCAATCGTTGTCCATGCATATTTGGCTCTGTTTTCCATCGAAATGGTGTTTAAGGTATGAAGGTCTACAGATTTGTTGTTGGGAGTGACATTGGAATGTTATATTTCAAACATGAACGACCTGTCATCATTATGGAATGCTATCCTCTTCTCACTGCCTTTTTTTTTGCTTTGTATCCACTTCTTTTCCCCGTATTTCTCCCTCGCCAGTATATCTTCATCCCTTTCTCCTCTTCTTCCTTCGAGTTACTTCACCAACCCGTTCCCCCCATTTTCCATCTCTCAAGGCATAAAAATAAGATTCATTTGAAACAAACTTCCCCACCATTACCAAAATGGTTGCTAGGAGGATAAATATTTTCCCTTGTCGCCCCACAAAGGCCCGAGCTTCTAGAGAAAGATTCCCCATTAAGAATGTGGTTATCGCACTGATTTAACTCCACCTAGGATCGAGATGGATGCTGCCATTGCTACGTGTCATTCCCATCACTATCCAACCAAATTCTTTCGCACCCAAGTCGGGAATCCATGCCGAGAATTTGTCAAGATTAGTGAGTTAGGAAGGATCCATCAACCCATCGTTATTCAATTGCTACCTCCCTCATTTTCATGATGGAATACGATGAGATAGGTTTAAAAATCAGTCACCAATATTTGGTTAAAGAATTTATTTAAGAAAACAATGAACTTATTTTACGTGGCAATTCTTTGAATTACTCTTACATTCTCCTGTGCCACATTAGTGATATTGTCTATGGCCCTGAGTTGGATTTCAAGATCATTGAAACAAAATTAAACTTTTTACCCAAATTTATTTATCAAAACAATTGTAGAGCCATATAAATGATGAGATAAATACATCCCAATGAGCTCCTCCTTGAATTAAAAGTCAAGCACGACAAGTATTCCACGTGCTCCTCTTTTAATAAGAGTTGAGCAAGAACACAAAACCCATGGCCATGTTGGCCGATAAGCATCTCCAATGACACCCATAAGTTATCAATAGTTAGCAATTAATTGAAATCTTCACATATAATATGCAATGTATAAGCATATATGTGTATTAATATCAAAAGGGTTGAGACATTCTACCCTTCATGTTAGAAGAAAATCACATCATTTTTGATTAGACTAAATCTAGAATTAGACATCAAAACTACTAACAAGGAACATATTATCCATAAAACCAATTACATAATAGGTCACAATATAGACTTGTTTACGACCTAAGAAGTGACATGTTAGACAAAAAGTTGTCTCAGTTGCAAAACAAATAATGTTCAACCTTGACAATGTCGCGTTCCCCAAACGACTAGGTTGGCATTGAACAACATGAAATAGACTGTAAAATACATCAACAATTTGTCAAGTCGAGGAATAAATTCAGACCAAAAGGGGGATTGTGTATCATTTACCCAGTTCAACTAGGTTCACCATTTTGCATCAACAGTAGACCTAAGATGGTGACAACCTATTCTTTTCCTTGTATCTATACCCTTCTCTCCGATGATGCTCTCCCTTCCTTTTTCAGAGGGCGGAACCCTGTTTCTTGAATACAACTTGCCATCAACAAAACAATATGAGTGTATCATTAATCATTTCGTAATCCTCATGAAATCGTCACCTCTTAACTACTTTTAAACACCTATCAATTTTAGTCAAATAAACATAACTCATGAAAACATTGATTTTTCTAAACATTTTCCTAAACATCAAATGATTGAATCATGCGTAATCATCTACTAATTACTTTAAAAGTAAAAAGTAAAACATAGTTAAAGTTAGGGGTGTAACACTCTACCTTCTACCCTTTACCCTTAACCCTCTACTCTCTATCTCTCTCCCACTCCCTCCCTCTCTCTCTCATTGAATCCCTCTATCTCTCTCCCCTCTACCCATAACCCTAAACCCTTAACCCTTAATTTTGGTTGTTGAGGTGTGGTGATTAGCTAGACTTTCAGCCTGCTAATCTTCCCTTGTGGAATATTGAGGTAGGGTTTCTTTTCCTTTATTTTCCCATTCTTCTTTGTTGTTTTGCTTTCATGTTTTGCGTGTTGTGTTTTCACATGTTCACAAAATATTTTTCTGTGAATCTTCGCTTGTTTCTTGTTTTCTATTGGTTTGTTTTTGTCTTTTTCTATTTTCCCATTATGTTTTCTTTCTTTCCATTTGTTGTTACTTTCATGGTAGATGCACTTTGTCGAGCCCTAGTTTCTAACAAGCGTTTCTATTTGTTGGGGTTTTCAGTAATCAGAATTTTTTAAAATCTATTTGGAGACCCCTCTAATTTCACTGTCGTGTCAATTCTATGATTTCCGCGTTGGGTTTGTGATGCCCTAATTTTTTGAGTCGATGTGTCGTGCAAACTAGGGTTTGCTCGATAACCTTTACAAAATATTTTCCTCTATGGTTAAATTTGGTTTCTATACAGTTAAGGGATGGGGTTAAGCCCCTCTATTTGGATTTTCTTGTAAGCCCATGTGACCCAAAACCTTAGATTCATGTGACCATGTCTTCAAGAAAGTGCTATATTTTTAATGATTAAAATTGGTGGAAGCAGACTCATAACCAAATTTGTACTGTTGATGTTTGCATTGGGGTTCATTCCCACAATGATCATGCTTCTGGTCATTGATAATTTTGGTCTTCACTTTTTCCCTTAAGAGAAAGAGAATCAGAGTGGATGTCAAACTTGGGACTAGTGATTACTTTCGAGCTTGGTTTCTATTCTAATTCTGGTTTTGGTCTCATCCTGGTTCTGATCCCAATCCTACTTTGTGCTGAAATAGTTCCCTATTCCTTATTATTCTATGACTCCGACTATGATGAAGTTTGAAATTTGGCTTAGTATGAAAGTTGTCCTGAGGAAGTAGAGAAAGATGTTGGTTGATGTATTGAATTTTATGCTTTTGTTCATCTAATATAGGAGTTTATTGTAGAGTTTAGAAGATGTCAGGGGCATTAGAAGAGGCTTCTCAAAGGAGCCAACCTATAGAAACTTCAAGGAAAGGAGCCAAGCCAAAGAAGATTAAAGTGGAGCAACTCCCCTACACTCTTAGATATAAACATGAGGAAGTTAGTCTCACTACTAGCAAGGTTGATTATGATTGGGTAGATATTACTTATACCAAATTAGGCCTCTTCAACTATGAAGAACTGGTCGATGAAAATTTTAGTGAAGATGTTATAGGAAGAACACAAAGGATTGTTCAATCAGGTTTGGCACATGTTGCGTTCTTCCCTCTATCGGTTCAATGTCTAGAGTTGATACTAGTAGTAGCTGGAGCCTACAATCCTACTTCTAGGTAGTGTGTGGATTTGTAGGGAAATGTTATTATTGATTTAACACCACAAATGATCAGGTTTATGTTTGATGCACTTGCTCCACAAACTCCCAGGAAGCTAAATGAAGCAGAAGCATTGAAGCTTTATAGTGATAAGAAAGAAACCAATAGATCCCACATGAACAAGAATTGGATGAGGTGGAGAAAAAGTCTCTGACTAAGCTTCTTGACCAGCCTAAAAGGGTAGAATTCTCCAAGGAGATTGGGGACATAATAATGATGCTCTCTAGAGTATTTGGGAAAAGAGATGCCTCCCAATTTAAAGAATGGATGCTCCCATTTATCCAAACTATCTTGGATGGCAGACAACAATTTGATTGGCCTATTGTGGTGTTAAAAGTCATACATAATCAAATTCTTAGAGTGAGAGAAACCAAATGTTTCTTCATAACCTCTTATGTGATCTATGCAGTTTCCAAAAGGGGGATCTTTCCTGGATTGAATATGGTGGGAATATTGGGAGAAGCCCAAGGACAAAAAAAGTTGTGGGAGAACTATGATCAACTTATCTTGCAAACCTCTGAATTGCATTATAGGAGGGTTAATGATGCATTTCTTTATGTTATCATTAACAGGCTCATGAGAGATGTTGGTTATAGATTAAGTAGGGATGTCATTGCCTTCATCAATAAATGGGGACACTAGTTTATTCAATACCCAAAATTTACTTACTTCAGGTTGGGAGGTTTTGATGGTCACCCTCATTTTCTCCCTAGATGTTGCAACAATAAAATTTTATTAATGGAATTCATATATCAAGCTCTAGCAGTCAACTTCAAATTTGGTACCAAGCACAAGATTGGTTGTCACAAGTTCCCCATGAAGTAGGGTAAGTATAGTTGTTCACGCATTGTGGAAACTATGGTAGTTTTTGAAGAGTTGATTCATATAAAATTGGGTTTATACACTTCTAGAAATCATTTTGATCCTAGATACAAGATGTAGGCCTTTCTTCTGAGTGTTTGTGATAAATATTTTAATCTACTGGAGGAATTTTGGATGGATTTACAAGATGAATATGATCTTAGGAGGAGAAACTATGAAAGACTGCCTATCCCACTCATGGTTGAGTATGGGATAAAGGAGGAAATCCTGAAGACACTGTCAGATGATGGGGTAACTTTGGATCCCCAGTATGAGACTGAAAATATAGGCACCAAGGATCTTAATCCAGTTGATTGCATGCAGGAGTCCATCAACATAAAATAGATTGCAAGACTAGTCTTGGATAGAAGCAAACAATGGGTTATTATGAAGGTTAAGGAGCTAGAGGCTCAAACATCCAAGAAGAGGAAGGTTGTAGGAATCACCCAGTATAAAAGGACAAAAAGAAGAATTCCTCCTAAGGAGCCTTTGGAATTTCTTATTCCCAATTCAAGAGAGGAGGTTGTTTCTCAAGATATTCTTGAGATACAAGAAGGGGAGGCCATTACAGAAGTTGGTGCATCAACATCTATTGTATGAGAAACATCCACTCAAACCTTATCACAGAGCAACCAAGTGGAGAAATGTCGATGGGAACCCTCCACAAAGAAGCTGAGTTGTTGAAGGAGAAGCCCAAGATAGAAATTTATTGACATTGAGATAGACTCTGAGGCCACCTCATCCGAAAAGGAAACTCATGTGGTGGTATCTCTTGATGTAATTGAGGATGAAAGGACTGAACATGTTTTAACTGAAGAAGATCAGTGGGAACTTTTTGAGGAAGCTAAAAGGGAAGCAAATGCCAAGGCAAAAGCTGAGGAACTAGATAAACAATAGGAGATGGTTGCCAAGGAACAATCTAATGCATTAGATAAGCAGAAGGAATTGGAAGCTCAAGCTAAGGTTGATGAATTGGAGAATTAGTAGCAAAAAAAGGAGCAAGAGCTCAAAGTGTGGAGGAAAGAGATAAACTGGCCATGCTACAAAAAGATCTGGGCAGATCTTGAGGAGGAGATGTATTAAGCGAAGAAGATAGGAAAAGCAGCCCTTGAGGCTAAATTCAAGGCCATTGAAGAGTCCCATAGAAATAAAGCAGTTAAGCTAAGAACACTTGGGAGGAGAAAAGAGGCTGAAGAGCTTGCTCAATATGAGAAGAAGTCCAAGGAAGCATGGATTATGTCAAGGAATTGGAGTAGCGAAGAGGGACAAGATTTATGAGGAAAAGAAGTTGGAAGAAGAACGCTTGAAGAAGGATTCGGAAGCCAAAAATATTGTGAGAGAAAAAGATAAAGAGGAGGTCGAGAAAATTGCACAAGAGCCACAAAGAGAACAAAAAATGTGCAAGAGGTTTACTCTCACCTAAGAACACAATATTGCAACCTTTATCTTCTACCACTGTTGCTTCTTCTTTAGTACAAATAGTCACTACTCCTACTGCTCCTACATGGTTGAAGCTTGACTTAGAGAAGAAACAAGTAGTTCAACCTCATCCTCTCAATTGGGATGAGATGATGAAAGAAATTGAGAAGGAAAGACCTAGAAAGAAGGCTCGAGTTCTTCACTCCACCAAGCTCACAAATACAAGGAAAATTATTGTTGAATGTCCAGTTCTAGTGGTGGATAAGAATATGGATGATATGCAAATGACTGATTATCAATTGGGTACTGTGAATTTGGGGAGACTTACAAGGAACCAACAAATGAATATCATTGATATTGTAGCTTCCTCCACCAAATCCAAAATGATTAAGGATAAGAAAAAGAAAGATGAGCTTAAAGCCCAATTGGATCAGTTGCATAAGTTCCTAAAGGATATCTCCACTCCAATTTCTCAACAAGCTATTGCTCCTGAATGCCCAATCTTATTGACAAAGAAGTTGATGACTTGGTGCAAATGAGGAGTAAGGTGGGGATGCTTGAAAGATGGATTGATAGGATCAATCAGGAGGCTATTGAAGTGCTAACTGATAGTTTTAAGGTTCATGAAACAACAGTTGAGTTGGTAGGAAATATGAACCAACATGCTGAAGACCTAGAAAAGTAGGATGAAGATTACAAAGAATAAATTAAAAATCTTAAGGACATCAACAAGGTACCTAAGTCAACTCTACTTGAGCAGTCAATTCTTGAAGAGGATAATGTAGATTTTATTGAGAATACTATGAGAATAATAAGATTTAAATCCAAATATGTTTATGAGCATAAGAATGAGGTTCAAGAGATGAGCAAATACTTGAACCAGTAGATTGGTGAATTGGAGGTAGTAGTGGCTATTTTGGTCAATCTGGACATCTTGGTCAAAGAGAGTCTTCCTTTAGACAAGATGAGGGATACATAGTGTAGTAAATTTGAAGAAGTAATGCAAAAACCAGATGATGGAGAAGATTTGTTAGTGGATAGATTCATGGACATCAGGGAATAGGCAAAAGCTGCTAGAAGGGAATTTATCAAATTAAAGGATGTGTAGGAATTGGCTTGAGCAGAGTTAAAGAGGATCAAATTTTAGGACAAGTAGTTGGATGAGCCTGATTCGAATATCCTTCGACAAGTGTTCTCTAGTTATGATGAGTATATCCTTGAGCATGCAACGTAGGAATAAGTTGATAGTTGAACACTCTCTTCACTTGACACAACATCTTCTCCTCTCCTCTTTTGTAGGGTTTTGACATGAACTTGACTCCAGTTCTATCCATCAATTCCACCTTCTTCCTTTAGCATTAGAATTTCTACAAAAAAGCAATTAGCTTTGGAACTAAAGATTAGCAGTTCAGTTCCCTTATGTAGTCCTGGTCCCTTGATTTATGGATCTGAGTTTTGATTGAGAGAGACTTATGCATGGTAGGATTATATGTATTTTTGAGCTCTATTTTGCAAAGTTCGGCTGATTTGAAGAAATTTTAGCCACTTGATAATAGAGAATGTTGAATAGTCTTAGGAATTCATTGTTGTTAGCAAAGATACTTTGAAATTTTAGTTGAACTTGGATACATTTTTATAGTTTTATACAAGTTTTCATGTTATTGTTAAATTTTGACCTATCTGATAAGATTAATGATTCATAATCAATCCATATGCCAGTGATTTGGTTGTTCCTAAATTTTTTCTATTTGATGAAAATCAATAGGGAAAACCGGATTTAAAGATTATCTCATTGAATTATCTCAGGAATAAAAATTGCTGTTATGTCTATTTGATCTATGTTTTGATGATGAGGGATGATTTGCTCTCAAGTTCTAAAAGTAGAGTTTAGTGAATGGGTTATGGTTATTGAATTAGGCACTATGGATGTATACAAAGGGTATATATTATTCTATGGATTGCATCATGTTGTGTTGTGGTTGGATGAAGAAACACTCATTATTGATATGAATGTCTAGATATTAAGTAGTTTTGTTCATGTTCTTCTATTTTAAAGCTTTGATCTATCTTTTTTTTCATTTATTTAAACCCCCCAAACATAGGTCAGTTGATTTCATGCAGTTTTGTTCCTTGTTACCAGCAAAGGCCCCTTGCATATTATAGTTACATTGACCATTGAGCAATATTAGTACAATTGAGAACCAATTACCAGGACCTTGGAAGTTAGATTACTATATGTTGCCTTTCTTTTTCAAGAGAAATAAAATTGTGATATTTTGTTTAATTTTGTTGTGTTATTTTTACCATGAACAAATTTGGGACTAGAAGGAGGACCTGAGGAACAAACTAACTCGAATTGGGTCATTCTCACCTGATAGGTATGAAAGAGTTCTTAGACTTCTCAGAATCCTGAAATGTTAGTTGAACTCCAAACCCCTGTCAGATATAGACCCCAAGCTCAGAGAGTCCTAATCCCACCATTGTCACCACCACTTACTCCACCTGGCTTTCCACCCAATCCACCTATTCCACCACCTTTCCAACTGGTCTCACCACCACAACTTATGGATTTCTTTGTGAATAACCCCTCTCCACTAAGGACTATCCCTGGGGGTATTCATGATTTTCCAAAGAATCCAGAGAGATTATGTCCTAATTACATGCATGGAGAATCAAGAAGTGCCAAAGAGCACATACAGGAATTTAAGGATTCCTGTACTCATGCTCGGGTGGCCCATCATGACATTGTGTGCAAGTTGTTCCCCTATTCTTTGGGCGACATGGCATACAATTGGTATCTAAACTTACCCCAAGGGTCTATTCTAAGTTGGAAAGACTTGGAAAATGCCTTTATCAATCAGTTTAGGGTTTATGTAGACCCTGCTATTCTATATCACCAATTTTCCACAATAATAAAAGAGCATCATGAACCACTTCCTTTATTCAACACCAAGTTTCAAAGAATGTATTAGAGATTATAGGACCCCTATTTAGTTGCTAAGAATATTGCCATCATGGCATATTTGAGGGTTGTAGATCCTCTAATTGGCTTATTTTTGCAAAGGACATAATCCTAATTAAATTGATTCTTTGTATAAATTTTATCATCTAGCCATCAAGTTGCAACAACAAATATGTTTGCAATCAGGGAGTCTAGGAGGAGTTCTTCCTCCCTTAGGATATCAAATGCCTAACCCAACTCCATTATTCAACATGGTCCTAGGGATGTCTTGTCCACAATATGGACCCATGTCTGAGTTGCAAGCTCAACCTCCCCTACCATTCTTCACCAATGGTGCTCAAGACTCCTCCTAGCAAACTCAAAATTACCAAAATCAAGCTGGAGGATCAAATCTTGTTAATAAGCCCTCTATAGTAAAGACTGCAGAAAGTGAAAAGACTCTTCAACTGACTAATGAGATGGAGATTCTCAAAAAGACCCTATCTCATATGTCAAATGATATGGCTCAACTGAGACAGAACCCTCCTCAAAACCAAAACCAAGGCTTTCAAAATCCGGGAGGGTATTCAAATCAAGGTGGTTATTTTAACCAAAATTCTAATCAGAATTATAACTCCAACCAAAATCAAAGAAACTATTAGAATCAAAATTCCCCTAATCAGAACTACCAAAATCAGTATTGGGGATACAACCAAAGGTCTAATAACAATAGACAGTGGAACATTGGGCCAAACAATGGGGGAGTCTCCCATAATCAGGCAGGTGATGAAAAGCCACACACTGCCAACATGGTAGATCTCAACTTTATGACCAATTGGTGTAGGCTACATGATATTGCGGCCCATTTTGAGGTGAATTTCCTGGAGATGGAGAAGATGGTTAACATAGCCCAAGTTGATGCTCCATTACAAGGTGCTTCCAGCAAATCTGGAAGATCTATTGATACCGCCATGACTTACAAGATTTTTGAAGAGGAGTCTTCATTTCCCAGTCAGGAATAGAATGAACTAGTGGAAGATGTGTATGATTCCCAAGCCTTTCAGTCCAAGGGAGGCCATTTCCTCAAAAATTAGAACAAGGGGTCATTCACCACATCTTCTCCTCCTAATAACATGGTTCCACCTAACCAGAATGAATGCAGATAATAACCCACCACCACCAAAGGGGCCATCAGATTTTCATAACAAAGTTATTCCACCTTTCTTTCCTAAGTATCAGGTAAAGAATGATTCAAAAATTTGATTTCATTGCAGATATGTAGAGGCAAAAAACTTCAATGTCATTTTTTGACATTATGAAGTGGTTCCCTACTCAAAAGGAAATTTTGTTGAAAGCCTTGGAGGAAGCAGATAGGTCAAAAGGGAAAGGAAAGGTGACTCCCACTAATGAGATGAATGCAACACTCTATAAAGGTAAGACTGGTACTCCACCTTTCCTTTTGAGTTTAAGAATATTTGGAAAGAATCTACACAACTATCTACTAAATTCTGGGGCGTCAGGAAATGTCATGCCCTTTTCAATTTCTAGGAAGTTAGGTCTAAGTCCACTCCAAACTAACAAAAAGGTTATTCAATTAGACAAAACGAAAGTTGATGTGGTAGGAGAACATAAAAATATCTATGTACAAATTGGATCTAATCCAAGGATCCAAACTTATATGGATATCCAAGTTGTCGATATCATAGAAATCTATGGTATGCTCTTAAGCAAAGACCTAATGAAAAGTATTGGTGGGTATTTGTCCTTGGATTTCTCACACATGTGGCTGCCCTGGAAAGGGATAGCAACCCAGATCAGAATTGAAAATGAGCCTAGGCTCAAACACATGATCACCAAGTATGATTCCCCTAATGAGGTAGCCTATTTCGAGACCGAGATAGGAGTTTACAAGCAAGAGGAAATCATGACTTTCTCTATGCTTCATTTTGATGATCTATTGCCTCTAGAACAAACTAACCTGATGACTACAGTTAACCAACAAGTCTTAATCAAAAATTTGCAACAGGATAGGTTGGTGCTAGGAAAAGAGGCTGATATGTGGAGTTTGTTGCTTCCCAATTGGTGTAGGGTCCATTACTAGAATCATTCTGAGTTAACTTGTTAATCCTATGTAGATATCTTGAACCAGGTCTCCCAGGTTGAAGAAGCTTGTGAATGTCAACCTCAAACCTCCACCAATAAATTTCCATTTGAAGCAAAAGATGCAACCATCCTTATGAGAGCCAGTCTTTCTCAAAAAGAATCATCTTCCCAACTCGAGCAGACTTAGGTTCTATGCTCTGAACTACAAAGAGAGACCAAGGAATCTCAGTCTTTTCCAATTACACCTACCCCAGATACCCTTCCAATGCCCAAGGAATTGGTGAAAAATGTACTAAATCGTGATCTGACCCAAGAGGAGGTTCAAGAATTAGTTCCTGGATAGATTTTGAATCTAGGAGAACCTTCTGGTGAACCGTACCCCCAATTACCTGTAAATCTTGATAACCAGCACCAGTCTGAGCCTCCACGTGCTTCTAGCAAGTAGATACCTATGACCCTAAAGAAGAAAGAGATCTTGGCTCCAAATCAATTATGGAGTCTAAAATTTGATGGCTCTAAGTCCAAGTTAGGAAGTGGAGCAGGGATAGAGTTAACTAACCCAAAGGGGAAAACTTACTTTGCTTCTTATAGGTTATAGTTTGGATGCACCAATAATGTGGCAGAGTATGAAGTACTTGCTCGAGGTCTGATGTTTTTCCATCAGAAGAAAGTCACATCTCTCATGGTTATGGGAGATTCTAAAGTAATTGTCAAGCAAGTCCGTAGCCAATATACTTGTCATAACAAAAGATTGGTTGCTTACAGAAATAGAGTTTGGAATTTGATTGAGGATTTTGATGCTTTTGGAATCACTTTGATTCCTAGGGAACACAATCAGATTGCAGATGCCCTTGTAGTCACTGCTAGCACTCTGGAGCCTATGCAGGACTCCAAGTTGAAAAGATTTTTTAGTTGAACTAGTCTCAATCCCAGCAGTCCCGGACAATGTCTAGAATTTTCAGGTCTCCGATGATGACCAACACATACTCACCTTCTTGGAAAGTTTTGATGTCTTCGAAGGACATATAATAGATGAGTCAGAAAGAGATCATGGGGATTGGGACCCTCAGAGTTGTGACACAGAAGGAATAATGAATTTGAAAAGCAACAACATTCCCAAGGGGATGGTGGCTTTGGAAAGAATATTTGACTCTAATCCTCGGGCTCGTGAGAGAGTGCCAACACAAAGTGATGGAGGGAAGTACGAATCTATTAATCTGGCTAATTCGGGTCCTGAAAGAAATGTTTTTTTAGTCAAGACCTGCCCTAAGGAGATCAAAAATGAAATAGTTAAGGTGTTAAAAGAAGACATTGCAGCAATTGTCTGGAGTTATGAAGATTTAAAGAATTTTGACACCTCTGTGATCATGCATACAATACGTCTGAAGCCAGAAGCGAAGCCCTTCCATCAAAAGTAGCACCTGGTGAATTCTTTGATCGATCCATTAATTCATAAGGAAGTGCAAAAACTTTTGTCAGCAAGAATCATCTTCCCAATACGACACTCCACTTAGGTTGCTAATTTAGTTCCAGTACGCAAGAAAAGTGGGGAGATAAGATTGTGCGTTGACTTCAGGAACCTAAACAAAGCCTTTGAGAAGGACAACTATCCACTTCCTTCTCTTGATGAGGTATTACAAAGTGTCAACGAATCTCAGATGATGTCATTCTTGGATGGCTATTCTAGGTATAATCAAGTACTTGTCATCCATGAGGATAGAATGAAGACTGCCTTCACTACTAAGTGGGGGACATTTTCCTATCACATAATGCCATTTGGAATTATCAATTTTGGGGCTACATTCCAACATGCAATGGACGTAGCATTCAAGGATCTAATAGGTAAGTGTATCATTATCTATGTAGATGGCTTAACTATTTTCTCTAAAAACAAAAAGGATCATGTTGTTGATTTAGAAAAAGTCCTTAAAAGGTGTAAAAGCTATGGAGTATCCCTAAATCCCAAGAAATGTGTGTTTGGAGTTTCTAAAAGGAAACTTTTAGGCCATGTGATATCAGCAAGGGGAATATCCATAGACCCTGATAGAGTTGAAGCCATCTTGAAATTGACAATGTCGAGAAGTAAAAAGGAGATGAGATCCTTCTTTGGAAGGATTAATTTTGTAAAAAAGTTTATAACACGATTTGCAGAAATTGTGAAACTACTTAATGAGATGATGAGGAAAGATACAAAAATAGAATGGAGCAACGAGGCTAAATCTGCTTTCTCGTAAATTAAACAATCAATATCTGAGGATTGGTCTTGACCAGTCTAGATTATTTAAAGCCCTTTTATATTTATTCCTTTGCATATGACCATTCATGTGCAGTTGTTTTAACTCAAGGAAGAGGAGAGGGAGATGAAAGGCCAATTGCTTTCATGAGCTCCCCATTCAAAAATGCAGAGGTCAAGTACCCACCTCTTGAGAAGCAGGCCTTTGCATTGGTCTGAGCAGTAAAGAAATTTAGACATTACATTCTCAGGAGCCAGGTTGTTGCCATAGTTCCTAATCCAGCTATCAAGTCTCTCCTTATGCAAAGTGAGTTAGGAGAGAGAAGAGGAAAATGGATGGCTATTTTGAAAGAATTTGTTCTAGAGATCCATCTAATGAAACTTGTTTGAGAACAAGGTTTGTCAAAGGCTATGGCAGATGTTGACAGGAGTATCACCTGTCAGTAGTATATAGTGCACTCATTCACTAGGGATCCATGGTACACAGATTTGATTTTCTTCCTCCTCAACAACAGATGCCCAGAGGGGATGAATGCGTCTCAAAGGAGAGAAATTAGGATGAAGAGTGCTCATTTCATGCTCAAAGGAGGTGCCTTATACTGAAGAAATTATGAAGGAGTTTACCTGAGATGTTTAGATCAAAAAGAAGCTAAGCATGCTATTGTTGAATTTCATGGTAGGCATGGCACAGGGCATGGATCTACAGATTCCTTGGCTCATCAAATTCTTAGGTTAGGGTACTATTGGCCTAACATATTTAGGGATGCACATCAACATGTCAGGACATATCATATTTTCCAGACCTATGCACCAAAGGAACGTAATCCAACAATGTTGTTACAACCAGTTTATGAGGTAAGACCATTCACCCAATGGGCACTGGATTTTGTAGGGGTAATTAATCCAAACTCTTCTATAGGGCATAATTTCATCTTAACAGCTATGAACTACTGCACGCACTATACTGATGCTAATCCATGTAAAAACAACACCATAGAGGTGGTTATCAAATTTCTTAATGACAATATTATTACCAAGTTTGGAGTACCCTTTGCCCCAATGTGTGATAATGGTTTTGCTTTCTCATCTGTTGAATTTATACAATGGGCGTATAAACATAAAATCTTTTGAAATATTCATCCAATTATTACCCACAGGGAAATTGGTGCAGGAGCACCTGCCAAAGTGCCTAAGTGCAAGCTTATTTTGAAGGTTTTTGTTTTAAAATCCTTTTTGTTGTTTTGGTAAGGTCTTAAATACCATCTAGATTGTGGTTGAGGACCTTTTGGTTCTTAGGTAAAAGTTGAATAAGTGTGGAAGCTTAAGTTTGGGTTATTTTCCTTTAATAGACAAAAGTTGAAAAACACACTGTGTTTTCCAACAGTATGTTTTTGGCTGTTCTTAGGCTTGGAGAAGAAAACCTAACTGTTTTCCAAGTATTGTAAAGGAAGCTCTCTACCTTTTCAAGAGTTTGGATGCTTTGGAGTATTGAAGTTTTTGATGAAAAGAATAAAAATACAGTGATTTCTGTGTGCAAAATTTTGTTTTCCTATTCTTGGCCGCGTGATTGTTGCCAAATGAATTAGAGAAGGCATTTTGTTACATTGAATAGCATGTAGTGAAGCTCTTGGAGGAATTTTTCTGGTTAAGTAGCTAGGAATTTCATCACTTTCATCTGATTGTAAATTTTTGTGTGTTTTGTTGTTGCTGTTTTGACTGGTAAATGTGTTGAAAATGGAGATTTAGCCCTCACTCCCACCGTACCAAGAAGTATGGAGACATTGGGAAGGTGGAAAAACTCCATTAGTGTAAATATTTTAGGGGTAGGAGTTAGTAGAAGCTCGGTCAGCATGCAGAAAGACTTTTCCTAGGCGAGCTTGTGATGCCCGGTTGGGAAAAGACAGGAAAAGACCAATTCTCGCGTGGCAGGGGTGTCCACTTTTTAACAAGTGAAGATGTATGGCGAATGCAGGAAGACTTGAGAAGGCGTGGGAAAGAAGACAGAGACTTTATCAGTGCATTTGAGAATGGAAAAAGCAGAAACAGTCCAAGAAAAGGTCTTAGAAACCCTAGTTTCTTGTAAAATCTGTGTACTGCCTATGTACGGCCAGAGAGGGGCCCAAACCTTAAAAATCCTTTAGTGTTTGGAATTTGAGCCAAGGTGTCCTAAGGGGGTTTGTCCTTACTAGTTGAAGGAGAGGAGTGCTAATCAGTTTTCTTATGCAAGGAGGCCTAAAAGGGGCTCAAGGCTTGTAGCCCTGCCTAAACCCTAAAACAGGGATTTTGTGATAGCGATGGGAAAACCAAGCATGGAGGTTAAACAAGGACCCTTCCTTGATGGTTTTGAATCCATGGGAGCCTGAACACACCCCTGCCAAATGAGGTTTGGGAGTATTTGGAGTTGAGCTAGTCTTTAAGAGCATTAAGGGCTAGGAATTGCATGAGAGGTAAAGCACCAAGAAATGCTTGGTTAAGGCATTGTGATTGATTTGAAACTTGATAGCAGGGTTGGCAGGGAGGACCAGGGGTGCCTAATAACTTTTAGGACCTATAGGTTGATTGGTGGAGAGAAACACCAAGGGTTACCAAATTGGAGACCTAGAGCATTGAGATTGTGACTGTCTCAAACCAACCTTGCCCTATCAGATTGGTATCAGAGCAGCGAAAGATTTGGGAAAAAAATCTTGCATGTCAGACATTGAGTCAAGTGATTCTTCCACCATGGTGACCAATGCAGAACTGGCTAAGATGGTTGAAGAGCAAGAAGAAGACAATAAGCAGTTGAGGGAAAGAATAGCCCAACTTGAGGCAGCAGTGAGGAGTGCACAGTTTGAGGGAAGAATTCCAAAAGAAGAAGAGGTTGCAGAGGAAGATAAGACCCCTAAACCTGACCCTGTTTTGAAGGAGGAGCCTTTCTTGAAGGCATTGAAAGCTTTGAGTGGAAAAGCACTTGAAGGTATACCACTTTTTAGTGGAAAGATAGAACCTGACCTAGTCATGGACTGGATAGAAGGAATGGAGAATCACTTTGAGTGTGATGGAGTCACTGAAGCTCAGAAGGTGAAGGTTGCCAAGTCAAGATTGAGAAGATCAGCTTTGACATGGTGGAAATTTGTTCAGACTGAGAGGGAGAAAGAAGGCAAGCAACCCATATCAACTTGGAAAGGAATGATTGCTAAGGTAAAGGAAGCCTATATGCCAGATGATTATGAGATCCAACTTCACAAGAAGAGGCAGATTCTAAGGCAGAAAGATCAAGATGTCAGCACCTATACTGAAGAGTTTCAGAAGCTTTGCTTGAGATCAAATGTGACAGAGGATGAGAACCTAAAAGTTGCTAGGTATCTCAATGGGTTGAAGTGGAATATCCAAGAGGAAATGGCCTTACTAAGTCCTAAAAAATTCCACCAATGTTATCAACTGGCTATAAAGATTGAAGAGAGGAACAAAAGAAAGCATGATCAGTCCTCTAAAGGCAGAGGAAAAGGCAGAGATCAAAGAGGACAACGTGGTGGTTACCAAGGAAGAGGTAGTGATCAAAGAAGCCAAGGTGAATCTAAACTCACTGAGCATGGAGGTGAAACATCTTCAAGAGGAGGATTTAACAGAGGAAGAGGACCTCAAGGAGGTTCAAATAGAGGAAGAGGAGCAGGTAGAAGTAACTCTTACTTTGCCACCATGAAGTGTTACCATTGCAACCAGCTAGGTCATCCTGCTTATAGATGCCCAGAGAAAGCCTCTTCATCAAGTAATGAGAAAAGAGTGGCCTACGCCCAAGAGGACACCATGAGTGTCACATCACCTGAGATCAGTCATATAGAATCAAAAGTAGGAGAAAATCTAATGTTTAATATAGTGTTGATCAAACAACTGGTCAAAGAAGAACCCAAGCAAAGGAGAGCTTTGTTTAGAGCAAGGTGCAAAATACTTGGTAAAGTATGCAAGGTCATTGTAGATTCCGGTTCTACAGATAATATAATCTCAGAGAAGGCAGTGACTAAGCTGAAGTTGCAGAAGGTACCTCATACCAACCCCTACAAGGTCACTTGGCTGAATAAAGGGCAGAGTGTTCTAGTGAATGAGCAGGTAACAGTGGAATTTTCAATTGGAGGATATAAAGACAAGTTGGTTTGTGATGTACTACCCATGGATGCATGCCATCTTCTGCTTGGCAGGCCATGGCAATATGACATAGGTGCTATATATCATGGGAAGGAGAACACCATTGAATTCAAGAAGGATGGAAGAACCTTCAAGCTGCAGTCATTGACTGAGGATGATGAGGGACAGTCCAAGGTACCAAACATCATGTTGAGCAGTGGTAAAGAGTTTATCAGCAATCTACATCAAGGAGGTGAAGGTTATGTGGTTTTAATGCAGTCCAAAGAGGAAGGAAAGGTTGAAAGGACAGTCTTACCAGAAGCAGTCCAAAGGTTGCTTGACAAATACAAGAGCATAGTGAGTGATGGAACACTAGCAACTCTACCACCAAAGAGAGCAATAAGTCATCAAATTAACTTCATACCTGGAGCCTCATTGCCTAACAAAGCAGCATACAAACTCACTCCTGAGCAGAACTAAGAGGTGGCTAGGCAAGTGGAAGAATTATTGAATCAAGGTCTAATTCAAAAGAGCATCGCCTGTGCACCCCAAAGGTTTTGGCAACAAAAAAGGTGGTAAGTGGAGATTATGCACTGATTCTAGAGAAATTAATAGAATCACAATTAGGTATAGGTTTCCTATTCCTAGAATTGAAGACCTGATGGATTGTCTTGGAGGTGCAAAGTTCTTTCACTAAGTTGGATCTTATGAGCCAGATATCATCAACCAAAATCAAGGAGGGTGATGAATGGAAGACCAGCTTTTAAGACAAAATTATGGTTTGTATGAGTGGAAAGTGATGCCATTTGGCCTCTCAAATGCCCCTAGCACGTTCATGAGACTAATGAATGAGGTGCTTAAGTATTTCATAGGGATTTTTGTGGTAGTCTACTTGGATGACATACTAATTTTTAGTAAGACAGCAGAAGAACATTTGAAGCATGTGGAGATGGTTCTCAAAAGGCTGCAAGAAGAACAGTTAGCAATCAACCTTGAGAAATGTGAATTTTTCAAACAAGAACTTGTGTATCTAGGCTTTGTAGTATCCCAAGGAACGTTGAAGATGGATCCAAGCAAGGTGGAAGCCATCCTAAACTGGCCTACACCAACCACAACAATAGAGGTAAGGAGCTTTCATGGTTTAGCTCAGTTTTATAGGAAATTCATCAAGAATTTTAGTGGTATATGTGCACCAGTTCTGGATACTATTAAAGGTGGTATGAAAACAAAGTTTAAGTGGACTCAAGAGGCTGATAAAGGGTTTGAAAAGCTGAAACAAGAAGTGGCAACACAACCTATTCTGTTATTGCCTAGTTTTGATAAGTTATTCACAGTTGAGTGTGCTGCAAGTGGAGTAGCAGTAGGAGGAGTCCTTAGTCAAGAAGGTAGGCCTATAGCCTTTTTCAGTGAAAATATCAATGAAGCCAAGCAAAAATACTCCTCCTATGATTTAGAATTATATGCTTTAGTGCAGTCCCTTAGGAAGTGGAGGCATTATTTGTTACCCAAAGAGTTTGTGGTCTTCACAGATAACCAGGCACTTAGTTACATCAACACCCAAGAGAAGCCGAGTAATAGACACTTGAAATGGATGGAATTACATCCAAGCTTTACTCTTTTACAACTGGCTACAAGAAGGACAAATGAATACAGGCGTATGCATTGCTGGGTGAGAATGTTGACAAAGGCAGAAATAAAGAGCATTGATTAGAGAGCTCTTGCATCTCTATGGCATGATGATGACTTTTTAGAAGCTCCATAAGGTATGCTCCTCGATTTTGAAAATCATTTTCATAGTCAATATGTTGAGTATACTCTACAAAATGGACTATTATTTAAGGGTAATCTGTTATGTGTCCCAAGAGGATCAATGAGGGAAAATCTGATTCAAGAGAAACATAATGGCAGTCTTAGTGGGCATTTTGGAATAAATAAAACTTTAGAGCTGGTACAAAGGTTCTATGGCAAGAGATGTTAGGAAATATGTGGAGCAGTGTGTAGTTTGCATGAAAGCCAAAGGGGGAGCCAGCAATGCAGGTTTGTATCAACGTTTACCCATTCCAAATAGACCATGGGAGTGCGTGAGCATGGATTTTGTGGTAGGACTCCCCAAGACTAAGGCGGGATTTGATAGTATTTATGTAGTTGTGGACAAATTTAGCAAGATGAGTCACTTTATCCCTTGCAAGACTACACATGATGCAAGTTACATAGCCCATCTTTTCTTCAGGGAAGTTGTAAGAATCCATGGATTGCCATTGAGCATCAGATCAGCCAGGATTAAGTTTATGAGTCATTTGAAGACTATATGGAGCGGTGATAGAATAAATCTGCTCTTTTGGATCAGCTATTTCATCCTCGTGACTGCATGGTCAAATGCAGGGTATAACAAAGCGCTAGGTAACCTATTGAGGCGCTTTGAATTAAAAGAATATGGACACCGGGATATGCAATTTCTCAAGCCGAGGATGCTTATAATGACAAAGCAAAAAACAAAAACTACGGAAAAGTCCATTTGAAGCGGTGCATGGATGCACCTAAGAGGCATTTGTGGAACTTTAGACCTTGGATCTGAATCAGGAGTGGACATGCAAGACTTCAACTCTGCACTTCATGAAGGAGATTCATGAGCGTGTTAAGGAAGACAATCACAACAGCCACAAAAAATTCGGCGATGTGCTGATGCGTCGGGCGAGAGATGTGCACTCTGGCAGGGTGATTATGTTATGGTCCATCCAACAACCAAGCATGGAATACAACCAAAATGTAGGATGAAAAGAGTGGGACCAGTGCAAGGTGTTAGGCCAAATATGGCAAAGAATGCTTCATATGTGGAATCACCATCAAATCCCCATGGTATATCTCCAAGGTTCAATGTTGCTGATTTGATCAGGTATAAGAGGACAGTCAGTGATGAAGTTTAGAACAGTTAGGAAATCTTTAAGGATATCAGTAATATACCCTTTCCTAATCAAGAGAAGCCTTAGGCAGAGAATATCTTGGAGTCCAGGGTGAAGAAGGCTACAAGACACAAGGTATACATGGAGCACCTTGTCAAGTGGAGGAACAAACATGAATCTGAGGCTACTTGGGTTGAGGAAGCTGATTTTAAGAAGCTAGGCATTGATCTATCACTGATATCACCTCAAGTTGCTTGACCTTTGTGCAGAGAGGGGGAGAATGGTGCAGGAGCACCTGCCAAAGTGCCTAAGTGCAAGCTTATTTTGAAGGTTTTTGTTTTAAAATCCTTTTTGTTGTTTTGGTAAGGTCTTAAATACCATCTAGATTGTGGTTGAGGACCTTTTGGTTCTTAGGTAAAAGTTGAATAAGTGTGGAAGCTTAAGTTTGGGTTATTTTCCTTCAATAGACAAAAGTTGAAAAACACACTATGTTTTCCAACAGTATGTTTTTGGCTGTTCTTAGGCTTGGAGAAGAAAACCTAACTGTTTTCCAAGTATTTTAAAGGAAGCTCTCGACCTTTTCAAGAGTTTGGATGCTTTGGAGTATTGAAGTTTTTGATGAAAAGAATTAAAATACAGTGATTTCTGTGTGCAAAATTCTGTTTTCCTGTTCTTGGCCGCGTGATTGCTGCCAAATGAATTAGAGAAGGCATTTTGTTACATTGAATAGCATGTAGTGAAGCTCTTGGAGGCATTTGTTTGGTTAAGTAGCTAGGAATTTCATCGCTTTCATATGATTGTAAATTTCTGTGTGTTTTGTTGTTGTTGTTTTGACTGGTAAATGTGTTGAAAATGGAGATTTAGCCCGCACTCCCACCATACCAAGAAGTATGGAGACATTGGGAAGGTGGAAAAACTCCATTAGTGTAAATATTTTAGGGGTAGGAGTCAGTAGAAGCTTGGTCAACATGCAGAAAGACTTTTCCTAGGCGAGCTTGTGATGCCCAGTTGGGAAAAGATAGCAAAAGACCAATTCTTGCGTGGCAGGGGTGTCCACTTTTTAACAAGTGAAGATGTATGGTGAATGCAGGAAGACTTGAGAAGGAGTGGGAAAGAAGATAGAGACTTTATCAGTGCATTTGAGACTGGAAAAAGCAGAAACAGTCCAAGAAAAGGTCTTAGAAACCCTAGTTTCTTGTAAAATCTGTGTACTGCCTGTGTACGGCCAGAGAGGGGCCCAAACCTTAAAAATCCTTTAGTGTTTGGAATTTGAGCCAGGGTGTCTGAAGGGGGTTTGTCCTTACCAGTTGAAGGAGAGGAGTGCTAATTAGTTTTCTTATGCAAGGAGGCCTAAAAAGGGCTCAAGGCTTGTAGCCCTGCCCAAACCCTAAAACAGGGATTTTGTGATAGCGATGGGAAAACCAAGCATGGAGGTTAAACAAGGACCCTTCCTTGATGGTTTTGAATCCATGGGATCCTGAACACACCCCTGACAAATGAGGTTTGGGAGTATTTAGAGTTGAGCTAGTCTTTAAGAGCATTAAGGGCTAGGAATTGCATGAGAGGTAAAGCACCAAGAAATGCTTGGTTAAGGCATTGTGATTGATTTGAAACTTGATAGCAGGGTTGGCAGGGAGGACCAGGGGTGCCTAATAAATTTTAGGACCTATAGGTTGAGTGGTGGAGAGAAACACCAAGGGTTACCAAATTGGAGACCTAGAGCATTGAGATTGTGACTGTCTCAAACCAACCTTGCCCTATCAGAAATGGTGTAGCAAAGTCTACTAATAAGAACCTATTGGAAGTAATAAAGAAATTGTTAGTGAACAATCCTAGAGACTGGGCTACCCAAATTAGATTTTCCTTATGGGCAGATCGAACCCATACTAAAGTTGCTCTAGGAAATTCCCCATTTAAATTATTCTATGGCCAAGAGCTGGTTTTCCCCATACATTTGCAGATACATGTTCTCAAGTTTATGCAGAAGTTTTATTCAAAGGATGATCGGATTGAGGTAAGACTAAATAATCTTTTAAACATGGAAGAACGGAGAGATGCTACTTTACAGTAGTTCTTCAAACATCAGGTTGTTGTCAAACATTGGTTTGACAAAAGAGCTAAGATCAAGGCATTCAGGATATCAGATCTCGTGTTGTTGTGGGATAAGGCTAAAGAGAAAAAGGGTGACCACCAGAAGTTTGATAGACTCTAGTTGGGTTTGTATCAAATAGCTGAGATCTTGGGTGAGAACGCTTTACGCCTGACCACCTTAACGGGAGAACTTGTTCCATTTCCTATCAATGGACAGTTTCTCAAGCATTACTTCGGCCCATAAGGGTTTGATTTATGAATTAATTGTATATATGTATCATATGTA
>VDFB02271358.1:639264338-639277195 GCA_007258455.2 Sequoia sempervirens
TTAATTCCTTGAATTAAAGCTAAAACAAGAATCATACACACGACAACAGTGAGATGAACAAAACAAATCAATTCAAATACTAGTACTATCATAAAACATCAAATCCCCATGAATTCAAAACCTACTATAGAATAACTCAAAACCTAAATTGTATTTTCCCTAAAACCATCAGACTTTGCAATTTGCTCTGCAACTTCATCTAGACTCGACCTAAAATATCTAACTTGCTAACCCATACTTTTTCCCTTGAAATCCTTCTTATAGAAAAAGGAGCAAACAAGCATCGGGCCAAAAAGCACACATGTCACCAGCCAATTGGACTGCCTTGTGATATTCCAAAAATTTGTTACAACAACAATCTCCCTAGAGAATCTTCTTGTTCATTGTGTCTGCTGAGAATGGTTGATGCAGCAACAAAAAACTTCAAGAATTTCGCGCCTAGAGTGTCACCAAAAAACAAAACTTGAATTTGTTGTAATTGCAACAGCTGATCTTTCAACCATTAGTAGCCTACTCCTTTTCACTCTTCCTCAATTAAATATACATTTACCCATTTTTGGTACTCTTCATTAGTTGGTCAATCAAAATTGATCTCCTCATTCACCTTGACACTATAAGGCTTGTACTTAATTTCCACCTGATTCGCTTCTCTTTCAAAAGATTCCAAGAATGAGCTAGTGCTAATGATTTTGTCCATACAGCTCACCAACAAATCAAAATCTGAGTTACCCTATTTTTCAGGGTTTTCTAGTCCAAACATGATATAAAGGGGCTCTTACACTTTTTTTTATTATTGTAGCTTGTGTAAGAGGCCCCATGGATACTTTTATAATTGTAGTATGCATGAATAGGGTGTAGGATGAGAAATAAAGAAGGTATAGTTGTTGTCCTCAATAGTTTTGTGAAGAAAAGCATGTGAAATGAGAGGTTCAAGCCTAGGTTTCAACAAAACATGTATGGGAGATCTGATTTTATGAATTTTTATCCATGTCTACCCAAACCTAATGGGTTGTTTCTAAACAACGAATATAAAATGATATACATACACACTTACATACATATATATATATATGTATGTATGTGTAATAACATGCTTAATGTATGTAATAATGTATTTATGTATGTATGTATGTATGTGTGTATTTTTTAAATGTAAATGTAAATGCAATCTTGGATGCTCTCCTAGAACAATAAATGCAACATATCATTAAAGAAATCTATATCTATGTATATAAATGTGTATTTCTAAATGCAAGTGTAAATGCAAAGAGCATATGGTTTTGTAGTGTTATAGATACAACATATCCATAAATTAATGTAATTGAAATTCTAAAGTCTTCAACACATATAATATGAAATCGATCAAACTATTAAACTACATGAGAAATAAATGAAAACAGTAAATGCATATGTATGTGTATTTGTAAATGTAAGTGTAAAATAAATAAGAATAATGAAAATTATAAAGAATACAAGGAAAGGTCTCCTCCCTTCTTGGTAGTGATAACCTCCTCCACACACAACCCTTAAAATTATGAATAGAGGAATATAATCTTTGAAGAACTCAAAGTTGATTCTCTCCTACCTGATGCAATTAGTCATTTTATCCTTACAAACATTTATAGTGATTACTAGAGGCACATAGACCAATTCTTCATAATAGAAGAATTTGATCATACTTTTCCAATGATGGCATTATGAGAAAACCTTAGGTTAAATGAATAATTCCTAGCTAAGTTCTTTAAATCATGTCCAACCGTATAAGAGAAGATCGTGCTATGTGTACCTGGATACCATGGAAAAGGCTAGTCTTTGGGCTCTTTCATCAATCATCCTACCTTAAAACATACCAAAAATCTCCTAGCAATTAGACATAGGAAGATTTAATATGACTTAAAAAATTATTGCCAAAGCGTGAAACTTATGACTTGTAAGCCTGAAATGCCGGACTCCCTCCCCATTAACCACTTAGACATATGGAAATTAAATGTAAATTTGCTGCTATTTTTAGTCATTTAGGTGTCCAATAAACCACTTGGTGGTGTTTCCCTTCAAGTTTATTTACTTGAATGAAGAGAAAAAGTCCTTTGATTACAATTAGAGAATACATTTGAGGCCTTGGTTGTGTAACTGGTGGACCATAGTCACATTTAACACTTATTACAAATTTTGGGAGTTAAAATGTTAAATAGATTTGATTTGTGATGGACACATTTGGACGGTAGTAACAATAGCTTGCAATCTATCAAGACTTGATTACCTTATAACCTATGAAATGATAGATTAATTATAATGTCACCTTGGGATCACATCACCATGAAAGAACTTCATCCAACATCCTTATGATTGCAGGTACCACCAAATAGGTATTTTTTAGATTTGTCTTCCCCGAGTGAGGGAAATTCAGGAAGAGAAGAGGAAAGCGAGACATGTAGTATGTCTAAAAGAGGGAGATCAACTAGAGGTAAAAAGATTAGAAAAAAATTTTGTAAATGCATGGATTTTTTTCTTGCTGAAGGGGGGTCATGTTCTTATGATGATGAGAGCATAGGCAATGTCAAGGTTCCCTTGAGGTACAAACATCTACAGAAATAATGGGTACCTAAGAAACTTCCTCCAATTAACACTGATTTTTGTGTCAACGAGAGGATATATCGCATAGCACCATCGTCATTACATGGTTTGGGCCTATTTTGCATGGACGGAATACAGGTCTATTATGACAAAGTTATTGAATTGATGGAGTATATTAGACCCTATTACAGTTACAAAGATTGGATGCAACTGGTTCGATATACACAAAGTATGCATAGGTATGTACTGTCAGCAAATTATATACAACTAAAAGATAAGGGTCAAAATAAAAGAGTGGCTATGTACATTGACAGAAGGCCAAAAGCATCAGGAAATATTGTAGGTTTTATAAACAGTACACGACCTGGGTCAACAAATAAGCAACCCAATTGCATATTTGAGACACGCGAGGGAAACTGTGTATTCGTATGTGCGATAAAATCAATAACTGCAGGGGAAAAGTTGCTAATCGATTACAATTTGAATCGCTTAGTTACAAACACAGTTACTATAGGGGTGGTATGTACTATGTACCATTTTACCCAACCTCCAATTAATGACTCCAATATACCATTTTATTCTTATGTTTTTTTTGTAAGTCTATTTGTTTCATTTCGGTAATGTTTTTTTATATTTAATTTTTGTCATAGTAGGACATTGATCGTACAGAGAAGGCTCTGGCCCAAAGCACAGATTGCGATGTATCTTTAGGCACTTCTACCTGACAGGTTTACCTCATTCTAATTGTACAAATTAGATACGAGCAAAATTTTTTATTATTATGATTTTTTCATAAGTTTTTTGGGTTAATTTTGATAATATTTTTAATATTCTTGTTGCAGTCGAATGATTGGGGAAACGCGCCAGCAATAGAGGAGAGCATCCGTAGTTATTTGTAGTCAATATTTTGTGATCATGACATCTCTTATTCAGCAAACCCTCTCAATACGATAAAGAAGGTCCAAAAAAAATGCAATCAAGAAATGGTTAAGTTGATGTTCATAGTGCCTCAAATAGATGAGATAAAAGAGAAGGTTAAAATATTGAAAGAGAGATTACAAAACTTGCAAGTGAGTTTTCATGAGGTCTTTAATTATAACATAAGTTCATTCATGGTTTTATATTTTGTACTCTTTTATTTCATGAATTAAAATATGTGTTGTTTTTATAGGGTTATTTTCCTCCTCATGATACTCCTAGCCATGATCAGGGTACTCCAAGTGCTGCCTAAGTAGGGGTTGGTACAAGTGTCCATCCTGATCTTCCTATGCATACATCACATCATCTGACCCTATCATTCGTGCCTATATTGTCATCTAAAATTTTGGCAACACATACCATGCAAGCATCCATTAATGCACCGTCTAGTAGCGAACACATTCTAGAACATGTGTCAGGACATGTACCTGGGGATGCAGAGGCCACTAGTACTGGTGATGTTTTAGGAGCATTTCCTAGATCTTCCCATATTACTAGTATAGGAACATTTCTGATCACACTTGTGGTGACCGAGGATTTCGTTCCCATAAAGATAGAGGGTCTCAGGTACTTTAAAATGTTTTAATTATTATTATATATAATCCAATTGAAATTTACTTATTGATCACTCTTTTTAGACTATTGATCCCATGATCATTTTGCAGAAAGTGATATTTTTTATAAACATCTAAGTGATATTACATTGGAGCTCTTCGAGCCCACCATACGTACATGGTGGAATGCCCAAAATCAAGATTTAAAAAATGAGCTCATTAACCATTTAGTTGTGTTATTCGGTGATAAAACATTCAACCGAACCAAGGTCCTTCAGAAAGCTAGTACCTATATAAAGTATGTGAGGGACCAATATAGGTCACATTTAGAGAAGAACAAAAAGTATGAGCGTCCCCCCATGATTCTGGAGAGGGAGTGGAAGGACCTAGTGTCGGATGGAAAGGAGAAGGTTGAAAAGAAAAAAGGAAAGACACCACCAGGCCAAGGAAGGTATGTGATACTATCAACAATGTAATTATATACTGATTACTCTTTCTTTTTACATAATCTAACTTATTTCAAACTTTTCATAGGTTGTCTGACACATCGAAGGCAACAAAGGAAAGACTAGAAAAGCACGGGTAGCACAAACTTGGCTCTGGTGGTTATATGAAATTAGCCGCACAAATTGTAAGTATCAATAAATGAAATATAGTATCCAAATAATAAATTGAAAACAATTTTGGTTTTATCACACCATAGAAGCAAAATTCATGATCTTATGCAAAAATGTAGGGCTCTAAATTCAACAGAGCTCCCATAGAAGATGACCTGAAGATTGTCTTCCAGCAAGGCTATGGAGCCGTGGCTGAATGCCTAAGAGTCTTGATTGGGCAAACACAACCTTCCACTACAACTGACATGCAGGTAAATAAACTCAATAAAGTTTATTTAAAATTGAATACTTGTGCAATCCATAGCAGCATTAATCATTTGGGGAAAAAATCAGCAAACCAAAAGTTTAGGATTTTTTGAAAAAATCAGAAAAAAATGGGAAAAGATCAGGAAAATTTTGGATTTACAAAAAAACATAAAAAATTGAAGAAAAACAGTCAGAAACTACTTTTTAAAAAAATTTAATGGCATTTCCATAGCATACAAACATTGAGAGTAAATAAAATACAGAGTTCAATCCATGAATTATAGAAAATAGATTTTTGTTGGTTATATTCATATCGCTGATTACATTGCACAAAACATACTACAACTGCATAAATATCAAATGGTGACAATTGTCTATGCTACCAATTTTTTCATACATGTCTACAAAGCATTTTATCAAAGGTTCAACGCCTTGCTGCTATGGCTAAAAGCCTAAAGCAGAGTTGCTTTTGAACAAGTTATGGATGCTTGGAAAAAATATATGAAAGCATAATAGTAAGCAATAACATAGACAAGGCGTTAATTTGTTTCAAAAAATGTCTCAAAGAAATGTGGTCTCATGGTGATGGAATCCCATGACAATCCATAGCAATTTGTTTTTCATGGCATTCGTTATGGAATTCCATCACCATGAGACCACATTTCTTTGAAGCATTTTTTCAAATAGTTCACTACCTTTTCTATGCTACCACATTTTTCATACATGTCTACCAAAGCATTTTATCAAATAGTTCAACGCCTTCATGCTATGGCTAAAAACCTAAAATAGGTGCTTTTGAACAAGCTATGGATACCAAAGCATAATAGTAAGCAATAACATAGACAAGGCAGTGAATTATTTGAAAAAATTCCTAAAAGAAATGCAGTCTCAGGGGGATGGAATGCCATGAAAATCTGTAGCAATTTGCTTGTCATGGCATTCCATCACCATGAGACTACATTTCTTTGAGACTTTTTTTTCAAGCAGTTCATTGCCTAGTCTATGCTACTGCATTTTTCATACATGTCTACCAAATCATTTTATCAAACAATTCATTGCCTTGCTGCTATGGCTAAAAGCCTAAAATGGGTGCTTTCAAACAAGCTATGGATGCTTGGAAAAAATCTATCAAAGCATAATAGTAAGCAACAAGCCATGGTCTCATGGTTTTTTTTGCGTGAAAATCAGCTCTATTTTATTCACATTTTTTTGTAGATTTTAAACATGTTTTTTGGCTATTTTGCAGTTTGAAATGGAAAATAATCATTGACCAAAAAGTCAACAATTTTTTCAAAAAATTAGGGAAAAAATCGTCTAGCCTGCTGATTTTTTAAAAATAGCGATTAATTGGGATTTTTTGCAGATTTATGCTTCTATGGACTACAATCTATTCAATATTAATTTCCACCATAAAGTAATTACATGCCTATTTGTTTTAAACATTCAAGCAATGATAATACTACACATGAGATTGGAATGTAGCCTGGTGAGGGTGGAGCACAACCTGTAGATGAAGGTCATGGTGTGCATCCCAGTACTTTAAAGCATGTAGAGTGTAATCAAAATGTTGAGCATGATCAGGCTAGAGAAGATCAGGAACATGATGTGGCCCCATCAGGTAAAAAGGACCACTTTAAAGTTCTTTTAAACATATTTAATTGTAATTGGTGTATTAATTAATGTAACCTTTCGTGTTTCAACTTTAGAGCATGTAGAACATGATCAACATGTTGAGCATGTAGAGCATGATCAATGTGTTGAGCATGATCAAGCTAGAGAAGATCAGGAACATGATGTGGCCCCATCAGGTAAAGAGGACCACTCTCATGTTCTCTTAAACATATTTAATTTCAATTGGTGTATTAATTAATGTAACCTTTCGTGTTTTAACTACAGATCAGGATTTAGAGGGTGTTTAGCATGTTGAGCATGAGTTTATAACAAAAGTTCAAGAACATGTTGTAGACCCATCAAGTAAAGAGAACCACTCTAATGTTCTTTTAATTAATGAAATACTTGTAACAATAATAATAAAACATATTAGTTTAACATTTCTTTCTTATTGCAGCAGACCCCCCTTGAGGTGGTGTCCACATCATGAGCAGGCGACTAGGCGTACATTAAGATCACGAGCAAAGGATAGAACAACTCAAGGGGGGACAGATATTGATTTATAAAATGATACTCCACTTCAGCTTTATGTAGCTTTCAAAAAGAAACAAAAAAAGAAGTGATTGTAATCATATCATGACAACCATATTTTTGATAATATGTAAAAACTAAAAGAATGAATATTATATGTTAATGAATGAATGTGAATATGTTAATTAATGAATGTTATATGTTAATGAATGAATTTTATATGTTATTAATGGATGAATGAATGATTAATGTTATATGATTGGGTATGGGGAATTGAGAGTGATGTGAGGGGGGGGAGGGGATAGGGGCCAAATGAGCTTCCACCATCACATGGTTGGCCCTATTAAGTAGAGAATATTAAACTATTCTCGAAACAAAGAGAAGCTCGATAAGGTAATGCACTTTTCAATATAAGAAATACATCATTTGAAGCATCAAACCAATATGCAAAGATGAAAGAAAGTGCTAACTTTTCACTATGGTGGCAGAAAAATGATTCTTTATACCTTGAATCCATGTTTTGCATCATAATTTTAAGTTGTTTCCATTCCAATGTTCTGAGTTTAGTTTGTTTGTATGGATTTCTATGAATACCACATTGTGTTGTGTGTGGATTTGGTTTCAAAGCTCTGTTTCTTCTATTTTTAGTGGTGACATAACTCTAAAATTTGACTTTTGTGCATAACAAGTTAGTGGAAAAATTGGCTGAAGGGTTTAGGGGCTTGATTGAGATAGATACGGATATTTGGATCTTGTTGTTGATGGGAGGCTTTTGGCTTAACCATGAAATTTTGTACCATTTACAGGTATGCAAAAGTTTCTCTACTTACATTCATTCTTGATCATAAATGTTGTAAATGATATTAATGCTTCAAACTTAAGATTTGTTTCATTGTTATAATGATCAAAATGTTATACTTTGCTATACATTCAAGCATTCTCTTGCCCCCTACCCTTTTCTCTCTCCCCCCTCCTTTTAAGAATTTTCTATCATAAAAGATTCACATTTTTGTCTCATTTACACAAATTTATTTGAAGCGCTAGAAGTGAATAAAGATATGTAAAAGATGATGGATTATGTCTAAACAGCAACTTTCCATCTTATAGCTAATTAAATCCTTAAAATAATTGCCCAAGATTTGAATACGAAGGGACGCGACTTGATTGATCTCTCACCGATGGTACATTTCAACGAATATTTAAAAAAAAAAAAAATTAATTATTTCGTCCAAATTTCAATGCACACATCTGACAAATCAAAGAAAAGGTCCAACAAAGTTTCTATAGCTGCGACCAAGGCTTCATCGTAACTCCTTGCCCTTTTCGTCGAACTTTCAACGTACATCACCGATGAACCACGTAAAAGGTCCAACGAAGTTGTTGAGCTGTGACGATGGCTTCGTCATAAATACTTGCCCATTTCGTCGAACTGGCTACAAAATTCTAGTGTTCTTTCAACACCCATTTCGTCGATATTCTGACGACAATCCGAGCCATTTTATGATGCCAACAACTGATGAAACTACGCCATTTTTTCAACGTTTAATTCGTTGTCGGACCTGCGACGAAAAAATAGTGACAAAAATGTTTTTGCCATTTCGTCGCTACTCCAACAAAGATTTTTCAAGCCACCGATGAACGTCCATCAAAAAATGGTGTCAAATTCAGTAGTTTCATTTGAATTGGTGCCCTCAATTCTTTGTCACCTTTGAACGGCTTTTGATAAAGTTTTTCTACTAATTCTCATTTGTTCACTCATCTTTCTAATGAGACGAGCTCTCTCTATTTGATTGCTTATCAAATTCAATGTAATGACACGTTGTGTGACATTACTATCCTTTGAACGTGAGGTCTTACCCACACTCTCATATGCATCCATTAGATTCTTCACAATAGTGTTTTCACTTGATGCATTTGATATTCTCAACCCAAAAGTCTTCATGATGTCTATACTTTATACCGAGCATCATTTCAACAAATAGTTGACATCTTGTGGTCTCATTTAGCCTTTCAAAGTAGAATTTCCAATTCTTATCAGAATTTCTTCTACAAGAATGTGTTGGAATCTTACCTTCCATGTGCTGCAAAATATCCTCATCAATATTAATCAAATACTTTGGATTTCTACACAAAATTGTAGGTGGTGTTCTTCTAGGTAAATACATCTCAACATTAGGAATTTCATCAATATTTAATTGAGGTGGGCTAGATTGCGTACCTTCGATCAAGGGTGGAGGAGAAGACATACCTTAAGGTTCTCATGGGGATGATGGAATACCTTCTTCATCAAATTTGAGTGATGATGTACTCTCAACTTTAGATGCGTTGGATGGTGTCCAACCATATTCACTTGCGATAAATAGTGTCCCTCCATATTCACTTGCGGTAGCTGGTGTCCCTCCTTATTCACTTGTGCTTAATGGTGTCCCTTTGTATTCACTTTCTGTAGAGGGTGTGTCTCCAACTACAGTATTTGAATCTGTCTTAGCATGATGCTTTCGCATTCATGCCCTTTGTGTTGCCAAATCCTATTCTTTTTTTTACAGTTGAGGTTCCTCTTCAGTTGGCTTATTTTCGTCAATAGTACTTGATTTCTTCTTTTCATGATATGCCGCCACTCATTCTCTCTCCTTTTCTTTGAAGGTTTCGTACTCTTCATCTGTTGGTTTATTCCTTCTTCATTTCTTCGGCATGGCAGATAATTTTACCTGTAGCATGGTAATGAGACGAATATTATTTCCTAAAGTATTTGTCCATTCAAATAAATAAAATATATTCCATTCAATGCTTCATAAAAAATACTTACAATCGTCTTGTACAAGACTATTTCTAGCATAGACAAAGGTGGTGCAGGGGCATGCCATGATTACAAGATAGGAAGAATTACATTTTTTTCCTTGTGTAAATGGGGTGTTAAAGAATGGTTTTGAGGAAATTTTGAAGGAACCTTCCATTTAATGGTTGTTTGATTTTGTGCAAGGAATTTTTGAAGTGTTGTTGGTATTGGTGAGGTCTGATAAGCCCGGTTGTCAAGACTTTCAATAAACCCTAGGTTATTTGCATGAAATTTGAGGGTTTGGTGGTACAACATTTTAGAGGTCAAGGTTCTAAGAAATAATGGTTGAATTTATTGTTTTGTAACACAATTAGTGACTATTAGTTGAGATTTGGTGAAAAATAAGTGTTTTGGAGGTACCTCCTTTGTAAAAGAGGGCTATTTGGTGGCCTACAAGGTAAGGCAATCTATTGGTTTTCAATATGTTGCAAATAAACCTCTTGAAACCTTTTGGTATGTTGTGTTAGGAGTTGAAGTGTGTAACAGATGATGTTTGTTAGGTCTTTGTATGGCCTTCTCTAAAAGATATTGACAAAAAGCAGTGTTGGAGGGTTACAAGCCTTTAGGTGTGTGTTTGGGATAAGTTTAGTGTATAGTGTTTAAGGGGTTGGTTTGTTTTTTCAGTCTAATTATTTTGATTTGGTTGGGGTCTTCACCGCCTAGATTTCTATCACATTGCCCCTACCTTCTCAATCCTACCCTATTGGCAAGCTAGTGGAGTGTTGGCAAGCTAGCTCACTCACTAGCTTTCCAATGCAGTAGGGTTGAGAAGGTAGGGGCAATGTATCTATGAGGCATACGCTGCCCCTATCACCATGGTACCCCATTTCTATTAGGAATATGTTGCCCCTACCTTCTCAACCCTACTGCATTGGCAAGCTAGTGGAGCATTGGAAAGCTAGCTCACTCACTAGCTTGTCAATGTGGTAGTAGCTCACTCACTAGCTTGCCCATGCGGTAGGATTGAGAAGGTAGGGGCAGCATATGCCTCATAGAAATGGGGTGCCATGGTGATGCACTAGATTTCCAATGTGATAGGATTGAGAAGCTATGGGCAGCATATGCCTCATAGAAATGGGGTTCCATGGTGATGGAAAGCAGTAGGATTGAGAAGGTAGGGGCATCGTATGCCTCATAGAAATGGGGTGCCAAGGTAGGTGGTAGGATTGAGAAGGTAGGGGCAGCATATGCCTCATAGAAATGGGGTGCCATGGTGATGTATACATCATCGTGGGATTGAGAAGGTAGGGGCAGCATACCTTCTCAATCCTACCGCATTGGCAAGCTAGTGGAGTGTTGGCAAGCTAGCTCACTCACTAGCTTTCTAATGTGGTAGGGTTGAGAAGGTAGGGGCAGTGTATGCCTCATAGAAATGAGGTTTTATGGTGATATACCCATTTCTATGAGGCATACACTACCCCTACCTTAACAACCCTACCACATTGGAAAACTAGTGGAGCATTGGAATGCTAGCTCACTCACTAGCCACCGTGACACCCCATTTCTATGAGGCATATGTTGCCCCTACCTTCTCAACCCTACCGCATTGGCAAGCTAGTGAAGCATTGGCAAGCTAGCTCACTCACTAGCTAGGTACACCTTTCCCCATGTTTCTAACTTAGCCTTCAATAAAGATTCTTCTAATAGTGGAGCGAAGGGTTAGAATCCCTTGTAGGTAGACTAATCAAGGAAACATTTAAAATATATCACAAATAAAAGTGATGAGGTAGGTTTAGTGATGAGGTAAATTTATAAATAGAGATGAAAAAAAAAATAGTTTCTAAGATCTATCAATGTGGGAGGATTATATTCCAATTTTTTAGAGAGATGTATGGAAATTTTGGTAGCATAGACAAGGCAATGAGCTTCTTGGTATAATTCTTCGACAAAATACCTCAATGAAAGCTTCAGAGAGTGGTATGCACTTCCATAGTAAAGGAGTGAGAAATGATGTTTTATTTTACTTCCTTAAAATGTATGTCATATATATGTGTATACAAAATGTGGAAGCATACACAAGGCAAGTCAATTGTTAAATAACAAAATGCTTCAAAGATATGTGGTTTAAAAATGTAATTGGCAAGTGTATAGAATTGTGTAATTTAAAATGTGCATTGACAACCTAAGGTTATAATCACAAACAAACAATGATCAACATGGAATATGAAAAATAAAAAAAATGAAAACAAGCCATAATAGAATGAAAGAAAATGTGTAAATACTTCACATACCTAAAAAACCAAAGTTTCAAATGGAGGAGTTCAACCCAATTATGTAGCCTTAGCTTCTTCTTTTTTCAAACTCGTCAAAATTTTGACTTTTTCAAAAGCTTGCTCCCCTCCAAACTTCAATTATATATCAATTTTCAATGTAATTCAAACTTGAATTGATATTATATGCCTTTCAACATGAAAGCTCTGCTATTTCATGCAAAGGTGGTAGAAAGATCATAAAAAAGGTGGTGGAATGTGAAAAACATGCAGGCACACTTCACAAGATCAAAAAGCTACTTTTTGTTGAAGCACATGCAAAACCAAGAGAATATGTAGAATGTGGGCCTTGAGATCATGGGTATATTGATTTTTTTATCATTTTTAGTGCAACACAAAATGTGCTCGCGTTATAACGCAAGCATGTTATTTCTTCATAAAATGGCCATATCTCTTATTCTTCAAAACGTGATCGCATTATGAGAAAGTTGGTTTTTTAATAGATTTATTTTCTCTCTTTGTCTATGTCCTATATACCCTAATTATCTCTCTTCCCTCTACCCTTATACCCTAATTCTATCTCTCCCCCCTCTACCCTCTACCCTTAACCCTTATACCCTCTATCTCTCTCCCACTCCCTCCCTCTCTCTCTCGAGTCTCTCCCTCATCTCTCAACCCCTATACCCTCTCCCTCTCTCTC
>VDFB02271358.1:639277295-639344946 GCA_007258455.2 Sequoia sempervirens
AAGATTGAGTCCATCCTCTAGTTACCAAAGGCCACATGGGAAAAGGAGCTCGCGTTCAAAAGAGATGATCATTGGTTGATGGACGTGTGGAGGCAGGATTTTGACAACAGAAAGGAAAGGTTGGAACAGATAATGAATAAGGTGGATCCGGACATCGAATGGGTCAAGGAAATCAAGGTGGAATGCACCCAATATCTGAAGCTAATGACAGAGTATGACATGCCTGCAGTACAGATGGATCCAAAGAAGATAAAGCCTTACTTTCAAAAGAAGATGGAGGATGGGATGTCCAGTGAAATAACAATAGAATTCATGAGTTTCGCCACCCATGCCTTCGACCAATCGGAGTTGTTTAGGGATCAGGCATAAAGTATGATGAAGACTAGAGAAATCTTGAAGATAATGCAAAAGAATGGAGTTACCAGATGTGGTGGTACGAGATCATTGAGGTAGACAAGCTCCAGCCAGTTATTCTAAAATTCATGGAATATGCAGCTTCGAAGAAGCAGGAGGATAGCCCTATTATCAATGAGGAGCTCCCAAAGGAATAGCTACAGCAAAAGAGCAATCAGCAAAAGACAAAATGCTACAGTGTCGTCACTAAAGGAAAAAATAGGGAAAAGACAAAGATGTTTTTTAAATTGTTGAATATTGGGGGTAGGTGAAACCCTATTTTCTAATGAATCTTGGCCACACAATGAAAATCAATATTGGCCATTCATTTAGCTTTTTGGGCACTATAAATAGGGGTCTCCTCTCATTTGTAAAGAGAGTTGAGTTGTAAAGACATGCTGCTGAAATTTATAATGAAAATATGTTGACTTGGTGTATTTTCTGATTTCTCCACATGTTTCATGGTTCAATCTCCATTGTTAAATTCTTTAGTTAGATTCACATTGTTGTTTTAGTTAGTTGTATCCTTGCTTTGATAGATTTTAGTCATGTTGTTTTGTGATCATAGAAATTTATGTTGTGTTGATGCCTCCTAGCCCATACTTTTCACCATTTGTTGTCGGTAAATGGCCTTGCAAAGTTAGCCTGGGCTGAAATTTGAAGCTACTCTTTGAATCTTTATCTTTATTCATGCATGTAAATGGTGGATGAATGGTAAAATATTTGCAGACCTTTGAAGATAGCACAGATTTCACGATACTGTAGACTTCTTGGTTAAGTGGAACTCTGTTTGAAGGGAGCTGTCCATAGCAGAACCTCCATGATCACTGTCCACAGTTAGTTACAGATCCAGGAACCTTCCCTCTTCCCTACTCTTTTTTTTAAGAAATAGCATGTGCTAAGGTTCATTTCACATTGCAAAGCCAAACTTGAAGAAAATACCGAAGTTTTAGATCGTTGTTCGAACCTACAGCAAAGATACTTTGTTTCCCATCTTGGAAGCTTCATATTTGAAGATCCACCTCACATCCACCTACGCAAGTCTGCCCTGTGATTACCAGAAAAATCACATCAAATATCAACTGAGAAATTCCATGCAAGTCATGACCTGACACCCGAGAGACCTTGGGGAGATTTTCAATAGCTTGCAGTTGGAGATTTCCTTTCAAGAGAGATAGTGCACCTACACACTACCTGTGTTGAGAAGTGCATAAAACACACATCAACAGGTATTACCCTTTCCAGGAAAATAATGCTCTACCTGTAGCAATAGAAATGCTCTTTATCATAGCCAAATTTGTTCTTTTGTTCTACTTTGTACTCAAAATGGCTTGACAATGCCAATGTACTTATTTCTCGGCACTCCTCATGCATTCTAATGATTAAATGAAGCAGGATGGAGCAAGCTGCAAGCACATCAACTAAAGATCAAGACACAGGCAATGATGGATATGTCTTGTGTTATTTGCTTCCTTCTTTCTTTTCCACCTTCAATTGTAGAATTCATTTCTTGCAATGAATGGTTTTAGCTATCTCCATGACTTGTGTGGATCTTTTAATTTCTTCTTTCATTTCCATCCTGAAAAGAAATGTAGCAAAAATGAAAATTTGTACCATCATTTGTATTTGCAAACAAATGAAATATTGTAATATGAATAAGCATTATGAAATAAAAGAAAATGTTATGCTTTATCATTTTTGTATTTTTTTATGTACTTCATTTATGTTGCAAAGCACTGAGTAATAACTCTGAAACTTTGTTCATTGAGACAATTGCATAATTAGAACTCTATAAATCTGATACAAGCAACAATTTAAACACATGCAAAAATTAACTAAACTTTTCACTTTGAGATAAATCCAACTAATCAGCTCTACCAATTGAGCTGTAGTGAAAATTGGTAATATTTTGGTGATTTCCGCAAAATGCTTGCCTACTAAGCATTAGCTCAATTGCCTTCAATACTCCATTGGGCACAGAGTCAAATTTTCCCCTTCATGAAACTCATAAATTCAAACAACAACACTCCAAATAGCAGCAAAACAAAACTAAACAATACTGAAAGCAAACTATAGGCCCTAATGGCCAACCAAACATGCATAGCGGCGCTTAGGGAAAACAAACTACCAAATGAAATGTTCTTCAAGAGCACTTATTTGCTGCAACTAACCCACCCTAGGACAACCAGTGGAAAAGGTACTCAAACAAAACCATTTATAGGTTTTGAAAAATAGCTGCCTCTCCTAATAAACCGAGGATACCTTGCATGTTCATAAATTTACACTAAGAGATGAAAAATGAAGATACTCCCCACACATTGTTGTACTGCAACTTGTAGATTACAATCAAAGGCACGGATCATGTGAATCTAATCAAGCATACCTCTAGTTTTCCTAGAATGAATAAGTGGGATTTGTTGTTCCTTGGTTGCAACCTCATTCTTAGATGTGTTGTAAATCCTTTGGATCTTTCCAACATCCCTGGCTAGATATCTGATGGGGTAGCCTCTCAAAAGGATGAAGGTTGAACTTGTACCACTGGTTCTTTGCTAGTTACCTACTATCTCAATCTCATTTTTTTGATGAGGATCATTTGAAAACATATCACTCAGCCTTGCACAAAACTCATTAATTATATTAGTGTACAAATCCTCGTGGGTACCATCATTATCTTCTAGATTCATAATAGGCTTATCCTCTTGACTACTTTCTTGAAAACTTGGAAAGATATCAAGACCCTTACCTTTGACAGTAGTGTCATGCTTTCGCTCAACTTGATTTTGTTCTATTTGAGCTATTGTACCATGCCTATTAGGGTTTTGACATTCAATAGCCATGTTATCCCCACTTATTTGTGAACAGATCAGCACCTTATCAATGTCACCTTCATGGTTTTGCTGATCACAACTTGATGGATTTGTTAGTTCACATGAATTATCCTCATCATTACTAAAAAATAAAGGAATCCCTTCAAATAAATTGGCCAAACCTTGAGTTTCAACTTCTTCTTGTTGTTGTAGAGTTGGTATGGGTGTAATTTGAGATGTGCTTTCTTTACTATCCACAAAAAATGTTAATTCATTGAATAGATCAGACAGAAATTGAGAACTATCAGCTATTCCTTGATCTAGAGTCTATTGTTCCTCAACCACAGCCTCCTCTATTTCTTGTAGCAATTGCTCCTGATGTTATAGGTCTCCTTCATTGTTGTACCAACTGGATACTTCGAAATAGTCATCGATATCCTATTGTTCTAATGAACCAACCTTCTCTGTACATGCAATATTCTTAGGTTCAACTGAGAAAATGGTGCAATCAGCAGCAACCTCCTGATTGTATGTTGTTGCACTGGTTGATCGTCTGAAAATTTTTCATCATCTTTTACAAAACAAGGAAACTCATTAGTGAAAACACGAAAGGATTCAATAAGGGAAGGCTCTTTTCGTTCAATCTTCTATTGCTACAAATGATACACCGCTAAAGCTAAATGCAATGGGTTTACCTTTCTAAGTTCTTCGATGAAGAGTAAGGTATTCCAATCAAAGGGTTCACCCATGGATTCATTAGGTGAAGAAACTTGGGGAAATTTTTGAGCTGTTGGGGAACAAATAGGCTTTTCCAGAAACTTCCCTTGAAGGATTAAGGGCTAAACTTGCTCAAGAATAGGTTCATTTTGGGGAGGGTGAAGGCTTTGGAAACTTGGCTCCTCAAGATCGAGAGGTTGACTTGAAAAGCTTAAGACTCTATCCTGCCTAAAACTCAGGATCTTAACTTTAGAAGTATAAGGAGGTTCACTTTATTTGAAACTCGAAACTTGATTTGCATGAGCTTCCTCTTGAGCAGGTTGATATAGAACTGCAGGGGTTGCTTGAACCTCATTTCTTTGTACCTCCAACTCTTGCTCATAGAGATAGGCCTAATAAGCCATCTCTTTTTGTTGTTGATTATATTAATGTTGTTTCTTGATCTCCTCTATTTGCTTCATGAATTCAAACAACTCGCTCTTTAGGCTTGCAATCTCCTCCTATTGATTTAACTGATTCCTTTGTTTTTATATATTTGTTGGTAGAGCATGTAGTATAACTCATATCTGGAGCTCTAACAAGACTTTCCCAATTTTCTGCAGGTACACTCAGGATCGGAATAAGCACAAAGCAAGTTGCAAGCACATCAACTGAAGATCAAGACACAAGCAATGATGGATATGTCTTATGTTTTTTGCTTCCTTCTTTCTTTTCCACCTTTAGTTGTAGAAATCATTTCTTGCAATGAATGGTTTTAGCTATCTCCATGGCTTGTGTGGATCTTTTAATTTCTTCTTTCATTTCCATTATGAAAAGAAATGTATCAAAAATGCAAATTTGTACCATCATTTGTATTTGCAAACAAATGAAATACTGTAATATGAATAAGCATTGTGAAATAAAAGCAAATGTTATGCTTTATCATTTTTGTATTCTGTTTTGTACTTCATTTATGTTGTAAAGCATTGAGTAATAACTTTGAAACTCTGTTCACGAAAAAAATTGCATGACTGGAACTTCATAAATTTGATACAAGCAGCAATTTAAACACATGCAGAAATTAACTAAACTTTTCACTTTGAGATAAATCCAACTAATTAGCTCTACCAATTGAGTTGTAGTGAAAATTGGTAACACTTATCCTCAAAGTTGGCACCCAACACTGGGCCCACTTAACTAAGCCTTCTAAAATATCTTAGCATGCAAAAGTGTTAACTCCAAGAAGCCAACTTGGGCGCCCAAGGTGGGTCCAAGTCATTCTCTATTAACTGAAACATATCTCTCCACCATTCATGCAAGAATGATCATCCCTTGTTAACAGAAAATAGTGACCTGTTATCTACCATGCAACTCAAGTCATTAGTCATGCATTCCAAATTAACTGAATTCAACTAGCATTCAACTAAAACTAACTAAAGATAATTGAACCATAACTGAACTAAACCAAACTAAACTAAACTAATTTTGAACTGAACTAAACTAAACTGATCTGAACTTAATTGAATTGAACTTCATGCATGTAAACATCAATCCCTAAATCCTAGGATCTTTACATGCATTCAGAAGTGTTATCTTTTACTCCAAACAGTTAACTTAACTTAAGATGAGTGTCACCTTCCATGTGGGCACCCCATGTGCCCCTATTATTTAGGAACTCATATTGGACGCCCTCACATGATCCTAACATTTAAAATTAATTACAAATGTCAATTAACATGATTATTTCAACAAAAGACATACATAAATACATGTATACAGGCATAATACATATGTACATACAATCCTACATACATACAAGCATACATGTACATGCACGTATATACAATCTTACATACAAGTAGGCATACATACAATATATATGCATTGATACATACAGGCATACATATATACATACATACATGGCATACAAGCATACATGTGCATACAAACATGCAAATATATAAACATACATTCAATATGCATTTAACATAAATCAAGACATAACGTGAGTGCGTTATATCGTGCTCGTGTTATGTCTTGCTAGACATGCTCCCCACAAATGAAAAAAAACCATGTCAAAACTGACATATAACACGGGCGCGTTGTAACAAGATCACGTTATATCTTTCTTTAGGAATCCCCAAGCCTTGGGTTTGGTATTTTCCTTGGAATACCAACCCAAAGGCTTGGAGGGCATTCCCAACGAACAGAGACGTGTTTTTGTAATTTCTAAAATATTTCACATAATCGGGTTTGTGATCACCGTCAAGATTGCAAGTTGTTCAATATCAAACAAATCGAACATCTGGGTAATGTTAGGTTCTCTCTTAGCTATCCAACAATGTAATTTTTTTCACTTTTTGACAATGTTAAGTCGTTCATCCATAATTTCTTTTGTTTGTATGTCTCTTTTTTGGCAAAAAGTAGTGTTTGGCATTTTTTTCATTATAAATTAACTGTTCATCAAAATTTCAAATAAATTACATTTTTAGAAACTAGACTCGATTCTACAAATTTTTAAAAAAAAATCAATTAGTTTCCAAAATTTGTGGGGGTAGCACAGCCAAAATTATGTTTTTTAGGAAGTGTCCACTTCGAAAATTAGTAAAAAATAAAATATTCATTAAAAAATTAGCAAAAAAATCATGCATCAACTACATACTATTAGCTAACGTCTAACCATAGTGATTTTAAAAATACTAAAAAAAAATTCACCGTACGAGGGTCATACAAGAGTTGCTATGTTATGTTTTTCTAACAAAAGCAACACCAATTTGTGTACATCCCTCGTTTGAACCCCTTAATTTCAACCATTTTCAAAATAAATTATTATTTTAGAAAGTAGACTCGGAGCACTTGAATCCTTCTTTTTGTTCCATCTCAAAATTTTGAGTGTAATTATCCTCAATTTCACATCCAAGGTCAGTATTTCCTAATTTTAGAAAGAAAAAAAAAGTGGCCACTTAAGCCCCTTTTTTGGGAACCATCTTGGTGCACTTACCCAAAGTTTTTTTGTAGATCATCAAATATGTATCTCAAGAATTTGGCAGGCTTCAATATCAACATTGTTTCCACTCTTTATCACTTTTATTTATTATTAACTTAGTCTCAAGGCTTAACCAAGGTGCATGGAAGTCCTAAAGTTTAGTCCTTGTATGACAAGCCCAATGGTGCTCCTTAGCACCTCCAATTTTTCTCTTTATATATAATTAGAAGAATAAGATTTATAAGTGCTTGATATCAAATTATTCTTAAGATAAAATCACAAAAAGGTGGATAGGATTTTACATAAACAAGATTGTTGATGCAATGTATCCCAAACAAATAGTTTTTCTTTAAGTTTTCTCTTCTATATAATCTAGAGTCTAGTTTTCTATCTTAAATATTAGTATTCTATCATAGTTTCACATCAATTGAACTTGAAATCCTATTGATATTTCAATTTTAGTTCTACACATATTTAATTTTGATCTTAGTCATATTTTGTTGACACTCATACCCAACTCTATCTATTGTTCTCTTGTGTTCAATTAATTGTTTGTATTTCATGTAGGCTAAGTAATTAGTAGGCTTCAAGAGTATATTGATTTTATTATGAACCTTTGAGTAAGCAATTATTAAATTTTTTTATAGAGTTGTTTTACTATAAAACAATTTGAACTCAATAGAATTATATTAAGTCAATCATAAAATAACACGGATTGTATAATAGTCTGATAAGTTATTATTCGAAAGTTTAAGACCAAATTAATATTTAGTATATTTAAAACATTTTTATAGGGAATAAAGCATGTCCTACATTATATCTAGGGAAGATAGATCAAGTATGATTTAAAACCTTAGATAAATTAAGGGGGGTATGAGTATGATTAGTCAATATTAAAAATAATGAGATCTTGTATTAAAATTAAAAATGATCCCTCAAAATTGACACAAGGTGAACCTTGATTGTCTCAATGCAATGATATAGAGTTGAGAAATAAAATCTAGAATCACTAGACTAGCAATCATAATCTTGTGACAAATAGATCAACATACATGAGATTCCTAGTAAATCATGGCTTAATCATAAATCAACTTGAGACTCCTAAGTAAATAGTATAATTTATTTTAGGCAGGGAAACATATTAGCTCATAGTTAAATTTGAAGAATCAATGACTGGAAATTGTACTAAGAATGTGTTAACACATATTCCTATGGCTAAAATATTAGACTTATAACTTTTCCTCTAGATGCAAACCTTCTATTAACTCTAACACACCCAAAATTTTGGGTCCAAACTCTAAGAAAATTTCCCTTATGAGCCATGACATTTATCAAATGCATGAACCCTAGTTAAATCTAAGCTATATGATCTCTTGGTCTAAATTTTTAAAAAATTATATCCATCTCCTTGGTAAAATAAGCCTCCTTACATATTTTATCTTGTCTAAAATCTCAAATCTATAAGGAAATTTTAAAATCCCTAAGGGTTCCAATGGATGCAAGCTATCTTATAGTCTTTGAATTTAAATTATCATGTATCGGGCCAAGAATCAAAATAAAATATTGATAAGATTTTAATAAATATTAGGCTTCTTATAAATATTTCTTAAAATGAACTCAAATGAAGATTAATTCAAGGAAATATCTAGTAACCTATCTAGTAAGACATTTGGCACATAAAGCATCCTCTCAACAAATCAAAAATCAGTGATGCACATGATATATCAACAAATAAGAATTTCTCCCAAAATTAACTCTTTGATTTCAAATTACATAAAGTTCAAACTTCAATTAAGGAACAATTCTAAACATTGTTTAATAATAATCAATCCATGGAGTAAAATTTCTATTAGGTATTTGGTGAATTAAGGCTATGAAATGTTTTGGTATGGAAAGTTATTGTTAGACTTATGATTATGTTGGGAATCCTAAAGGCAATACAAAAATTGAGGGCTAGGGAAGGGCAATATAGGGTGATGGGTTAGACAAATGATTAGGTGGTGATAATAATGGACCAATGCATGAGGTAAAATATATTCTTCTTCTTGAGGCTCTATTAGGCTGAGGGGGTATTCTCTGAGATTAAAATTTGAATGAGTAATGAAGAATATATGTACAAGCTATCATTGAGAAGAAAACCATGTCCTAACGTATTCATTGACTCTGTTTGATTGGGAAAAGGAATATATGTCCTAAAAATCACACTTATCCCAATTTTTAGAAATGATCTCAAATCCACTTAACTACAAACCTGATTGGAAGAGTTAAAATTATAGATCTAGATTTTAATCATTGTTTTTGAGTGTTGTGGCGGGGGTGATTGATAATTGGATTGATTTAATTCTATGATGCAATGATGTTCCTAGGTAAACTATGAAAATTCAACAGTCTATTATGATTTTCAAGAAATTGAATACAACAAGATAAAAATAGAATCCACAAAGGAAAGGGTAGGCATAGAGGAACCCGGTGTGTATATTTGGAGTTGAATTAGTTGTTTGGGTGTGGTACACCCTAGACTATCCTCTTGTTTTATGAAATCTAGAAATATAGGTCTAAGGTCCCTAGACTGTAGCTCCTATTCTCTTGAAGTCACTATCGAAACTTCATCTGTTGATGAGAAAATCTAGTTTTCGTGACTCAACTTGTAGGCTTGAATGCACAAATGAGAAATTAGTCATTTATCTTCCTCCAATTAGCTTCAAATATGAAAACTTGCACACATGAAAGAGGGGGAAGGGTTGTTCCATATAGGGGCTTGTCTAAGTCAAACCCCACTTCAGTATTTCTACCTCCACAATAGCTATGATGATATAAAAAGAGAGCTTACCCTCAGTAGGTTAGAGGCTAAATGATAACAAGTAATTAATTGACTAATGTTTCAACTAACCACTCATATCTACCTTCCTTGATGGACTGAAGTCATATACTCATCACATTCAAGGAAATTTTGATTTCTTGATTGAATTCCTACAAGTGTTAATGCTCACAAAACATGGAAAAACTTGCATAAAAACATGATGAATTATTGACATGACGCTTGACATGAATGAATGTTGCTAAAATGTTGATAATTTTGTTCTTGATTTCTCTTGAATTCTTTTGTGATGCTTAATTTTGCTCAATAAAAGTGCTAGGATTCCCTTAGTATTTCAAATGATGAAAAGTACTATTATTTATATGCAATTCTTCTAATTTCCTAAAAATTGAATGCCAATAGTTGAAAATTAAAATTGGAAATCCAAATAATAAAATATTGACACCAACATATTCAAATTGGAAACAAAAAGAGGTGGTCTAGGGTGTGGGCTGCCCTAGACTAGACCCATTTTTTTTGGGGCCCAAAGTGTCAAGAGAAAACATTGAATTCTTATTTTCATTTCCCTTTGTTTGATTTTTTAAATATATTTATAAAATAGGTAATTAAATGCATAATTAGGTCCAAGAATATAGAAGGGAGCTAAACCTAGTGTGAAATTGTCAAGGGTGACAATTTTTTATGCTATATTTAGGCCCCACTTTAGTGAGAGTGTGAATTTATGCTCAGACTCACACTAAAGTATGGATTTTTGGAAAATGTGTCTCAACATTGCAATTATATAAGCTATATTGTTGATAGGATGTATTTAATATATTCCTAGCTACACCAATAGGTGTAATATACAATGGGAGCATGGTGTAGAGTGAAATGTGAGCATGTTAACAAAAATACTTTAAAATATATTAAACCGTCGACATGTACAGTAAATTAATGATATATTATAAATCTTGACCGTTCATTATTAGGTCTTAGATCTGATGGTAGATATTTTGTTGGATTGTCTTTCCCTAGAAGGTAACTCTATTTATGAGGGCTTTGTATTAGTATTGTGTATTGTGATGTATTCTGAGAGTTTGATAGTGGTCATGTTGTCTCTGGATCTCTGGTTGGTGATACTCATGTGAGAATCTTTCTCTACAAATATATTGTAATCTTTGTGATTTCTAAATAATATATTGTGCAGGTTTTGGAGTGTGGGGTTATTCTCCCAAAATGGTTTTTCCCACATAAATTACTATGTTGTGGTATGCATGATATTTATATTTATTTATGTTTAAGTTTTTATAACTATTGTAAAGATTTGTAAAGTTTTGCATTATTATTCTCTTAAAATTAGTGTAGGATGTTTTTTTGCTACCTTTGCTTCCTTACAAGTGGTATCAAAGCCTTGTCACCTTTGGTTTCAATTGTAGGTTGTTGGGTTTTCTGAACTAATCCATATTTGAGTGGGAGTTTTTGTAGAAGATACTTTGTGATCTTGTTGCAAGAATTTTTAGATGGAAAGTTCATCAAGGAGAATAGAGGTGGATAATTTTTTTGGAAATAATTTTGAGATGTGGAAGTTGAAGATGGAGGATTTGTTGATAGATCAAGATCTATGAGATGTTGATGAGAATGTTTCAAGGCTTGCAAATCCTATTTTGGCTACTAAATATGATGTTATGGACCATAAAGCCAAGGGTCTAATCGGATTGCACTTGGAAAACTCTATTTTAATCAATTTCCATGAAAAGACCTCTACATAGAAACTATAAAAGAAACTTGGTGAGATGTATCAAGCCAAATATTTGGTGAACAAAATTTTCTTGAGGAAGAAATTGTATTCCTTGAGAATGGAAGAGGGTGGATGAATTAGAGACCACCTAGAAGCATTCAATAGGTTGGTGGCTCAATTGGCATCAGTCGGTGTCAAAATGGATGAGGAGAAATGTTAGATCTTTCTTTGTTCTTTGCCTGATTCATAGGATTCTCTTGTTATGACTATTGGGGATACTTTAGTTATATGTAAGACTAAAGATGTGGTGGTTTCTTTTCTTTCTAAAGAGATGAGGCGGAAGGTATCCATCAGTGTCAAGAAGACCCTAAATGTTTGTGGAAGACCTAAGGAAAAAGGAAAGAAGAATGAGAAGTGTGATAAATCTAAGTCCAAGGGGAGATCTAAATCTCCTAGAAAGTCCAAAGTTATTTGTTGGAACTATGATAAGTTTGGACATATTTTTAAGGACTGCAAAGAAGAAAAGAAGAAGAAGAGATTTGATTTTGATTTTGAGTCCAAGAAGAAAGATGGTGTTGCATTCATTATAGCTTTGGCAACTTGTGCAAGTAATGATGCATGGTTAATTGACTCAAGAGTATCTTTCCATATGAACTTTAATAGAGATTGGTTTTCTAAATATGAAGAATTAGATGGAGGTAAGGTGTACTTGGGTGATGATTATTATTTAAATATTGTTGGTCATGGTAAAGTTAGAGTTACGTTTCTTGATGGAAGAATAAAAAGAATTAATGGTGTGTTGTATATCCTTGGATTACATGAAATTTGTTATCTGTGAGAAAACTAATAGATGCAGGTATGCAGGTAGTATTTTTTTATGCAAGAAGTAAAATGGTTAGAGGTGCTATGGTGATCACTAGAGGTGTCAAATATGGTACATTGTATAAGCTTGATGCATGCATTCTTGAGTGCAATAGTACTTCTATGATTTTGAACCTATATTACTCTATCATGTGGATTAAGAGTGCATCAAATGGGACGATGCGGAATCTAGTTGTGTTTGAGTGCCACTATACTTGTATTCATTTGATTAAAAGAGAAGACTAGATAAATTCTCATGTGAATACTTCCATTAAGGTATATAACTAAAGCTACATTGATTGATACTATAATTTGTCATGATTTATGGTGTTTTAGGTCCTCATGTAGTAATGCTTGTTCTTATCCTTTGACTCATGTTGAGTTTGAATGTCTCCTATATAGTCCTTACTTGATTTATATGTATGAGCAATGGTATTGTAACTCGGTTGCTGTGAAACATTATCATTATCAAGTTGCCTTGTAAGTGGTTCTAAGATAAGCATAGGTTTATTTTGAACTTGTGGTTGTTGTGAGGGTGGATAAATGATAAGTTCATGCTTAGGATATCACTTCAAGAGATATCTAATGTGCATAACATCAAAAGACTTGTCCTTATTTTCATAATCTCTTAGTGAGGGAGTCTAATGTCACTTCATCATCTTCATCTAAGGAATCCCCATTACTATTGTTTGAAATACATGTGTCAATGTTATCATTTTCTTGCACCATGATATCTTCCCTAGTAGGAGAGTTTTTAGGAGAGCGACAAACTAGATGTTCATGACATTCAATGGTTGGTTCTTCTAAAATAACTTCATCACAAGTAAGGGAGTTATCAGTGGTTGGATTGTCTTGCTTATCAATGATGGCATTCTTGTGTTCCATAAATTTTTCCCGAGTAGGAGAGGTAAGGGAATAGAGACAAATAGAATTTGCATAAACCTCATTGGTTGGATCTTCTAACACCAAAATATCTTCTTCATAAATAGGAGAGATATTAGGAGAAGGCCAAATTTGATTGATTGTCCATGATTTCATCCTTTTTCTCTAAGGTATTCTCACAAGTAGGAGGGAAGAACTTTTTATCGGCATGCTTAGAAAGATATGATACTAACATTGTGTGTCCGAAAATGAAAAGTACTTCTAACCATCTTATGCAATGTTGCAAGAATGTAAACAATGTATATCCAAAGATGAAAAGTACTTTTATCCAATTTATGTAAAGCTTCAAGAATGCAAAAAATGTATATCCAAACATGGAAAGTACTTTTATCCAACTTATGCAAAGTTTCATGAATGTAAACATTGTGTATGCAAAAGTGAAAAGTACTTTTATCCATACTATGCAAAGCTTTAGGAATGTAAACATTTTTCAGATCTGATAATTTTTGCTACTGAAATAATTTTGGAATGATTCAAAGATGACTACACTAAATGGATGATTTGACCTAGATGCATAAAACAAAAATTCCCAAAACTTTCCAGACTGATACAATAGGTTACCACCAAGCCTAGGAAGTGCAGAAAACCACAAAAAAACTCAAAAAAGTTGGTTTTTGTAGGCCTCCAAGGACTCATTCATCCAGTGGTGAATGGGTCCCTATACAAGCTTTTTTGAAAATGAAAAATGCAATTTCTGAGTGATTATGTGTTTTTTGTTTTAGGTTTCAAACTAGTATTTTTGTAACAGAATTTTCCAGGTGTAAATGCAAGTACAATGACGGACAAATGATGAACTATATGACACTTTTTGAAATACAATTTTGATGTAATTTTTTAATATGAATGATGAAAAGTAAAATAAAATGAAAAATGCAATTTCTGAGTGATTATATGTGTTTTTTGTTTTAGGTCTCAAACTAGTATTTCTATAATAGAATTTTCCAGGTGTAAATGCAAGTACAATGAAGGACAAATGATAAACTATATGACACTTTTTGAAAGCAATTTTTTAATATGAATGATGAAAAGTAAAATAACATGCAAACACTGCAAAATTAATGTAATATGCATGCAAATTTTTGAATTTTTTAGATTTAACCCTCCAATGCAAACTAATGCAAGATTTAAGGAACCCTAAATGTAATGAAACTAATGTAAACCTAATGCAATATATTGCAAAACTTAGATCTAGGGTTAAAAGGACTTCAATTTTTAGAAATGTTGTTGTAAAAGGTCAGGTTCACCAAAATGAAACATCAAAAAATAGGATAGGGGGAGATTCCCCCCAAAAATGGAAAAGTGGATCCAAAGAGGGAAAAGGGATCTTATTCTTCTATTTTCATTAGGAAATGAGACCCACACCAAGAATTGACCAACAACCCTTAGGTGAGTCAACCCAAGATGTGAATCTTCAAATTTCTCTTTTTGCTAGGATGGTGGTCTAAGCTAAATAGCACTTTGGGGAGAAAGATTAAACATAGCAAATAAACTCCAAATTACAAGCTATAAAGTGCATTTAGAAGCTTAAACATAATATTGATGGAATCTACAAACTTTAGGGAAAATTTGGAAGGGGAAAATGTTACATACCTCTCACAAAAAGTTTTTTTTCAAGGCTCATTGGGGACTCATTTTCCCTATGGTGAATGGGTCCTGGCTAGGGCTTCTGAAAATCTGCTTCTGGGTTTTGTTCTCATGTGTCTGCACTCCTAGATTCCCGAATCTCGTAGTCGAAAAGTTGAAAATAAATTTTGTAGGTCGATTTTAGTGAAATTTCAAGAATTATGACAACTTCAAGACAACTTTGATAATTTTGCAATTTTTGTTCTTCAATAGATCTTCAACCTAAAATCTGCAATCACACATCAAAGAGAAAAAAACATTGTTTTTTAGGTGAATGAGGGTTTGTCTTAGTAAAACCCCATTTTAGTAATTAAACCTTGTAATGAAATAATGAAACATAAAGGAATGGTGAATGAACAAGCTTATGTCACAACTCACCAAACCTTCGATAAACCTTGATAATGGAGGTTTGCAACTTGCATGAAATGGCTTTAATGGATGTGGATCTTGACTTTGAATCTTTGCTTGAAATGGTACTTTGAATGCTTGATTGAATCATGAAATCTACATCAACAATTCAGCTCCAAAAACATGCATGACTACACATAACTTTGACATAATGCTTGGATCTTGATTGCTGCAACAAATCTTCAATAAATATGCCCTTGAATGCTCTTGACAATAATCTTGAAATGCTCTTGATCTCATAACTTGCTATTAGGAATGCTCTCTTGAAAATTCTTAGTGAAACATAGTGAAATGGCCTCTTATTTATACATATCTTAACATTAATTCTCGAAATTCAAATATCACAAGTCGACATTGAATTGTGGATTTGAAAACATTAAAATACCACCAAAATCATATTTTAAAGGGGGGTTTTAGGCCACTTACCTAGGACACACATTGTTTAAGGTGAAATATTATATAAAATCAGGGTCCTAGGTCTAAGTGAGGAACCATTCGCCCTATGGAAATGGGTCCTAGGTCACTTACCTAGGACACGCATCTTCCAAAGTTAAGTGTTGTGCAATGGTATTTATGAATGTTGGGTTTTATCCCTATTTGCATTTAATTAGGTTTGGATTAGAATTAAAAGAGCCAATTAAGGCAAATTAACCTCAATCAATTAATAAAACCCTAGATTAGTGTGAAAGTGTAAAGGTACACCTTACAACACCAAAAATAAGGCATAATTAAGTCCATCGTATTTAAAAGGGACCTAAACTTAATGTGAATATGACAAACATATTACAGCGTGCTAAATTAAGGCAACATTGGGCTCATTCTATTATTAATTATTCCCAAATTAAGTGTGAAAAAGGGATACTTTTTCCTACACTATAATTGTATTACATCCATTCCAAGTATTCTCGAGATGACCTAAGATGCAGGATAGCATATGACCTAATAGGCTATCCATAATCTCTGAAACCTTTTTCTTCTTCTCCATTTTTGCCTTTTTTTTTGCTTCCTTGGTTTCTCTAAGCTCCTTCAATTGTTGACCTCTAAAGTCAGAGCCATCTTCTCCTAGGTTGCCTTATCAACCACATCTTGAGGAGGGTGAGGCAATCATGTAACAACATTGACATGCTTCTGAAGCTTTAAATTCAAAGAATTCACTTTATCTAGGTTTGCTTTTAACTTCCTCACAGTTGCTTCAGTGAACATAGCAATGTTCATTATTAATGTTACTACTTGCAACACACTGATATCTCCCAATCTTTTGACAATTAAGTTACCAAGTAATTCATTTGTATTATTGAATACATGGGGCTTATTTGTTGTAAGAAAAATGGACAAAATTGCCAAATTCTCATACCTTGGATTAAAACCTGACCCAAAATAAAGTGCATCTACCTACTCCTTAGAAGACAACACTGGGTCATCACCTTCTTGCCTGCTTATGGTATCAAATGCAATGTAGATGATATATCCCACCCTTCCAACAACAAATAGCCACTTTTTCTCACGATTTCTCTTCCCTTTTCTAGGGTCATATTCTCCAGGTCAGCATTGCCTTAGCCCATATTTGGGAGATAATTTCATCCCTATTCTCCTTTGTATTTTTTTTTTGCTTCCTCCTTTTTCTTGAAAACCTCACCTTTATTCTTCAAGAGGAATTCTTTGAATTCTTTAGTGGTGATGAACTAAGCATCTAACATAAATTTGGTACATGTTAGGGCTCTAACATCATCCACCACTTGCCCACTTGTCTCAAAGCTTATTAGCATCCTATCATCAAAAGGTCTTTCAACCACAACCCTTAATGGTGAATGTACCACCTACCTCATTTCTTAATCATCTGGAAGATCATCATATACAAAGGATAATCCACCAAGGCTTCCATTATAGGAACAATTTTCTTTTGTGGAGTTATTTGTAAAGGACTTTGTTGTTCCTCCATCTGCAATGAAGGGTCGAATTTGTTTACATGAGGCATAGGTACATTGGCCAATAAATTGGTTGCATTGTCAATCATTGTTATGATTCTAAGGAATGGGTCCTAAATCTTTGTGTGTTCCTTTATAAGAAAGATCAACCTTATTTCTTCTTTACTCTGCAATTTGGATTTTGACCCATCTCTCTCTTCTTGTCGCCTTTGCCTCTAAAGAGAAATTTCTAGTTAGATCGTCTATTGGGTCATGCTCATATACAAAGGCTACCAATTTGTACCTCATCCTAGCATCATGAATGAAATGCTCAGGATCACACTTCCTTATTTTGTCTACCCTCATTTCGTAGGGGATCAACTTATTCAATAGCAATTCCAATCCCTCTCTGACAATGACTTGGAAGTCAACAAAATTTAATGTAGAGGGTAGAATGGCATGCTTCTTTTAGTTTCTAAAATGAGTCTTATCTGACTAATTAAGTTTCCACATGATTTCTAAAAAAGCAATTATTTATGGCGCAAGCCTTAGCAAAATATGAGGTGCAATAGGGGCACCATATACCCTAATCATTGTGGCATCTGTGGAGAAGAACCAGTTACCCCAATTGTGGTCAACTCTTAACTCTAGTTGTTGGTCCTTTGACTTGAGAAATCTTCTAATTGTCTTTGACAATCTCCAATCCACTCATTGGCCCACATTTCTCAATATTTCTCTAACAAAATACTCCTCAAAGATGTTGTAATTGGACTTGTCACAATTACTGTCCCAAATGTAAGTCCATTTGGGCACTAGTAATAGCCTCTTTTGGGCATCATGGAATCTAATTTGCATGCGAGGAGACCATATTTTCCTTCCACTATAAAGTAAGATGTGGCATAGCAAAGAATACCACTTGAAGTGAACAGTACCCTCATTTTCTCTAGTTGCACAAAAGGGTTTGTGGATTCCATTAGAGATGAAGGCTACAAAATCATAGGGCATGTTTACATCTCTGGTTTGAATATCAACTGCTAATACCATCATATTTATTGGTATTTGGGTTTTGCAATCCATCCCCAGAACTTGGCACAGAGCGAAGTAGGTTTTATGATAATGCTATCAGGATTCAACCGTGTAGTTTCGAGTCAAACTCATTGACCCATGTTTCATGAGTAGTGGTTCAACAAGAACCCATCTCTCATGATATTGAATGGTCCACTTAGCACTCATTGCATCTAGGTGATGCTCACGGTGAAGCAACGTGCGTGGCATCACCCACAAATCTAGTGCTAATGACCATTCAATATCATGAGAGATGGGTTCTTGTTGAACCACTACTCATGAAACATGGGTCAATGAGTTTGACTCGAAACTACATGGTTGAATCCTGATAGCAATATCATAATTTGACACGCTGTGGAAAAATACCTCCTACTTACGAAGTAGGTTTTGATAAAGTCCTCAAAGATATCATAATTGAATGGCTCCAACTCTCCACTAGAAAACCTCTTCAATTCTCTATTTTTTACTCTAGGCCTAAAACTAGATAGCCATTTGACTCTTTAGCTATCCCTCAGTTTCTGGTACTCCCTTGCAAGTGCTCCAAGATCAATTGGTAACTAAGCATTCCTATCGAAATGAAAAGCTTCACAAACATAATTTTTGTCGAAGCTTTACAAAAAAAAGCTCTTGTTCCACTGTAGATTGCTCTCTTTTTTGGGTTATAGGCCTTTGCTACAACTCTGATCAAATCAACATTGATTAAAACATTGGGCGCTACTAATCACCCGACCCCTAGTCTCCATATATTGCATCTAAACTCCTCTTGATGTTCCGGCCAAGACTACTAAGGGTTAGGGTTTTGTGGTTACAGAAGTAGGGCTTAGGGTTCTTCATAATCTTTTACAAATTTCTTAAATTTTATACGAAATTCAACTAACCCATGGGTCTCTTCATATTTCATTTTCAAACACCTTCCCTAATAGACGAGAAAAAACTTTTTCGAAGGCAGGAATGCAACAGGAAGGAATAAAGCACTTACTTCTTAATCGCTAGAGAAAACTCTGGAAAAGCTTCTAAAAATCCTCGTTGAGCAAGAATTCAGCACAATCTTCACTCTGCAACTCTTTTTACAGTCTGGAGGGGAAATGTGAACACAATTATGCAAGATGTCGATGGAAATTGGCAGGATTAGGCTTAATCCACCATTAATGTTCGCATGCACTAAGGCATGCCCTGCATGTAGTCGTTCTTCAATTTGAATGTGGGTCGTTGATCTTTAATAAATCACTGATTATTGCGATCATTTGAATTTATTTATGTGAAAAGGATAACAAATTACTTCACCACAGCATAAGACACGAGTCATCATTTTGGGACTTCGCGGAAGCTGAAAAAAGGAAGGAAAGGTCCTTTTATAGTCCACGATACCAGGCGATCTGTTTTTGGGTCTACAGACGGCTTACACTATATGGGACTCCTCATACTCCCAATATGAGGGAGGCACCTAACTCGTGCTCCACAATATGAGGTGTACATACCTTACCCCCTGTAGGATTTGAACTTGAATGAACCAACATGCTCCTACGAACATGTTAATTCCCGCGATGTAGCACAAGGTGGTAGCGGCAGAACATGTCGCAGGATTTCAAGATCTCGTGGAGAGAACCAAGCTTTCTCAAATGTTTCAATTACAAGAAGCTTGCACGAAAAGAAAAGAAGCTCCTCACCCAAACACGAAAGAAGGCATTTCGCTCACTCACAGGAACAACTTTTCAGCAACAAAAGGTCTCAAGATACAAAAAGCCCAGGCAATTCAATTAAACAAGGACATGTGGTGTTGACTCGAATGAAAGTGGAGACCACTCGACAAACTCGGCATCGAACAACTTAAAGAGTTTAAAGCACACATGCGTTAACTAGGACAACTTGAAATGCTAGGAAATGGGAATCTGTAACATGAACCAAAGGCCCTAGCAAAACATCTTAAGGAACTGACGACCTGGAGAGCAAGTCAATCAACCAATAGGAATGAAAGAGGGTAATGAAAGAGGTACCCATGATACGAGTTGTCGAGCTACTGGGCAGGGTCACGGGGATACCCCTGTCGTTAACAACAATAAAAAAGAAAGAGGGTAACTAATTTACTTATGATGAGCGGAGAACCCATACATGTCAGCTTCAAGGGGACGTGTGTCACCATTTCGTATGATCATGGGGAAACATAGCATAAATGAAAAGTGCCTATGAAATGGCGAAAGCTTGTGAAGTAGCATCATGTGTTTGGTGAGGCCCGATAGGGTCAACGGTTACACAAATACTAATAACCATGTGGTGTAGAACGGGCTCAGTCGGTGCCAAGGCAAATGGGGATAGTCGAAAAACGAAGCAGAGGCCTTGAAGAAATAACTTAAGGGGCCAAGTGACCAAGGCAAGCGGTCAATGAAAAACTAGGGCTTTTGGGTTTAGGTTTTTTCACAAGTCCTACTGCATTAATTTTCCATTTTTGAAGGATAACATTAAATTGCATTTTTTTAGAAGCTTGTGCAGGCAAAGAGCACAAAAATTTGGAAGTGTTATCACTCCATATGAAGCTACCCTAAGGAATCGAAAAGGGTTGTCCTTTGAACTTAAAGAAACTAATGAATTTTTGTTCATGTTTCAAGAACCTAAGGGTTTTCACCCTCAAATACAATAGTTGAACACAAATGCTCAAGCTAGGATTAGGGTTTCATGAATTTGTCACAAGATGATAATTCATGAAACTATTTGATATATATAGGGGTTGGAGACCTAGCAATGGGGCCGTAGGTATTGATAGGCATTCAAAAGTTTCCCACCAATTTATTAAATTCAAATTGAGTCTTATTAATGTCGTCCCCAGTCAGCCATGGTAATAAATCAAACTCTTTGTTTGAATGGCAAGGGTTTGAGAAAAGGCATACTTGAAATATGCAATGACAAGAGAAACTAAGGAATCAAGAGTTAGGATCCCACTCAATTGTATTTCCATGCTAGCATTATGTTCTCTAAAGCTCCAAAGTCAAGAGTTTGGGGAATGGGATGCAAGGATGTTACGATGCAAGGGGATATAAAGGTTTGTGGGCTCGAATAGGTAAAGTTGCAAGATGGTGGCAAATGAAATGTCAAGATATTCACTAATAGCTTTCACAAGAGGGATGATGGTAGAGATTACCTTGAAGTTTCGAAAGAAAGAAGCATTGTGGGGAGCGAGGATTGGGCTTTGAAGATACCTGATCAGAAAGGACCTAGAATTAAGATTAGGAGATGCCTAACGCAAAGAGCAAGGATCGAGGAATTGGGACAATGAAACTAGTAGGGATCGAGGGTCAAGGATATGCCATACTAGATACCAACATAATGAGGGGAAGGAAAACACAAAAGTATGCATACTCAAGTCTAGCAAAGGATAACAAATTAGGGTTCAAGATTCTAAGATAGCATATACTCTTTAGGTATGTTGGTTGGGAAATGTCCAAGAGTTGGCAATATAGCAAAGGTCGAGACTAGAGGATATCTAATATTGTGGGGATCAAAGATCAAGCATAACAATTCCTTTAGCTCGACTAGGTGGAGGGAAATGAAACTCCAAAAATCCCATAGGATATAAGGGACCAAGTTTGCAGCAACATGGGGGACAAAGGCAAGGCATGTCAATGGAGAAAATTTCGAAACACGAAACCAAGGAATCAAAGACTAGAGGGAAATGAAGGAAAAGAGATGCTAGCATGGGAAATTTTGAAATCCCAAACGGATAGAACAAAGTGAGTGTTCAAGACACACAAACCAAAGGCATGAGTACTAAGGTTAGAGAAGGTCCCACAAAAGGAAAAGGATCTAGGAAGTAATGAAACAAAGGTACGACAACATGAGAAAGCCCAAAATCCTACCCAAGGCGGGAAAGTGACCCAAACACTCCCCAACTTAAGTAAATTGAAAAGGGGGAATTATAAGGACTCCACAAAAAACCTATTATACAAAAAATATTCTAATTGCTTTGTAAAGTTATGTGATAATATTTCTTGCTTGTGCATAATGAAAGCAATACTAGTGGATCCCAACTCATTGAAACTTGTCTTCGTAGTTAAGTAGTGATACGAAGCAACCAATTACACTTTTTTGCTAAGTTCTCACTTATTATTTAGTCTCTAGAAAATACCAAACTTGTGTCTACCCTTCTCAAAGAGCTATTTACTTAGAAAGAAATGGACTTGTGAGGTAAAGGTCCAAATAGTTCTTGTTTCAAGGTCCCAAATGTCAATTTAACATTCAAATCCTAGAGGAATTATTAGATAATAAGTTTTCATGTTAGATATTTTATAATTGAGAATCACTAAACCATCAATCCCCAATGCTCCTTTTTGTCACATGTATGAAGTATGAAAAGAGCTTTTACACTCTTCACAAAACTCCTTTTATCATTTTGATTGAAAAAGGTCTACAATAGGTAACCGTCATTTACAATTAAAACTATCCAATCTAAAGTGTAGTTTTTTATGTGCTCTAATGCAAATAATACGATGGCCTCCTATGCATTTGGATACATTGTAGGCCTCCTTAGATGAAAATTATAGCACTCTTGGTTGTCTTGGTTTCTTTATAGTTATTGTTTTAGCATGAGTTATAATTTGTTGAATCATCTCTTTTGAGGGAAAGTGTGCTGAATAAAACATGACTTGTTAAAACCCTAACAACTAGCAATTTTTATACCAAGGAAGTCTCTAATGAAGGATACTGTGGTTTATATTTACACTCATCAAAATTGAGCAACTGGGAAAATGTATATTCCAAAATGCATCCTCGATTTTGATCTAATAACTTCCAATATCAATTTAGCTAGGTTGATATTATATCTTGGTCAATAATGATAGTGTATTCCTTTTCATTATTATGGACTTCCCTAAGGCTTAAGAAAAGATAATGTGGACTTTTTATTCTTTCTTTCACCAACTCTAAAGCAATATCCAAGGTTAAAGCATTTCCATTGACCAAAAGCACAAAAAAGTTGCTTACCATCTAGAAGGGAAATCCCTTTAATTTGATCTTGCATCCTTGTGGCTGCCAAGAATTACTTTAAGAGTTCTACATGTAAGGCATTAGAAAATGTTCTACAACAAATTTTCACAATAGAATTTTCTCTTAAGATACTACCTTTGGTTGAAGCCTAAGAGGAGCCATGACTTTGCTAAGAAATCACCAAGGCCCTAACTATTGGAGCATGTCAAATGAAGTAAGCTCTAATATGTCATAGGCTTTTCCAAATTCTCTCTTTGGAAGCAATCTAATCACTTTCATATCCCCATTCTAAGCCTTCCCATATTGTAATACTATTTTCAAAAAGGAACTCATTTTTCACAAATCTTGTCTACTCGAGATTCATTCTCCTAGCTACCAACAAATTGAATCACTTTGAAAGAGCTTCACCCATTACAGTGTAAGATATGTTAAGAAAGGTGAAAGGCCACTTGAGCCATTTCTTGTGTGAAGCCTATAGGAACAAGTTTCATTAGACCAACATTTACCAAGCACCCATTTGAAGTCCATCAAACCCAATTATTGGTTAGAACTTCTCATAGAATTTTTCTAGCAACCAATGTGGCTTGGACAATTTTGCAATTTCCGTATCATTCGCCACCACCTAACTCTTCTTACCAAAAGGAAAGGATTCCACATGTACCCAACAAGAAGGGACTCATAAATTTCATCGTGAAGAATCAATTGCTAGTGACTTCAACAATAGGTACCTTGCCCAAGCTTTCCACATGACTGCCATCCTTGAACATCCTACAATCTCATGTAAAGTGTAATATACATACAATTGCATCCAATCTAATATTAGGTGTTCAAGACACCAGGCCTGAAAGGTATTACATATAATCTAATAGAGAGAAGCTATGCTAAATAGGTTACAAAATCCAAACTATAAATATGAAATAATAGCACACATGAACACAAGACATACCCTGGAAAACCCTTTCAGAAAAAAACCCAACAATAACACAACATTCAATATATTATCAAAGAAAACAATTACAATATAAAGATTCACTTGTGCTGATCCTATATCCTCAATCTTGTGTCCAATCCAACAGTATGTACCTGCTCTCAAAACCTGTCACAAAACGATCAATATGTGCTATAACCTATTTCAACAAAACCATTCCAAACACAATGCCAAGCACTTGATTTATAGGCAATGGACAAACAAGAAACAACAAATGGTTTTCAAAACCATGGGCCCAAAAGTAGTGCCCCAATTATGCATGCAATTCCAACACCCCTCTTTGGATTCACTTGAGCCCTACAAATAAGGAGTCAACTAGTCAAACCAAGCACTTCAATTTGGTGCAACAATTCCTCTTACGCAACTATTTTTAGCCAGTCAAAGATGCTCCATCTTTGTTGTCTTTGTGAACATCATCACAAGTGCATTACAGTGCAACTCCTACATCATAGATGCCCTTACACAATGTAACTCCTGTGTCATAGAAGACATTCTAAGTAGCAGAATCAATCTTACTGGGGGAGTCCCAAGATTCCTCACCAATGTGGCACTCAAACCCATGAGAACCAATATTACAACAATATTAAAATATTATTATGCAAGGTGTAGAGTAGACCTTTCCTAACAAGGTTGTCACCCACCATGCAATTTGATCGCCATTGCTTGATCTTCATTAGAATATAGTAGCTAGACTTTCAGTAATGGGCAACATAATTAACTCTGTACATCAAGGGATACTTAAGTTTAATATCATTTGCATGTTAATCAAAGCTATTTGTTTACCTCAATAATATTTACTTCAAGATATATGTAGATTCCATTTGTTTATCACTATTAAATCTGAATGTCCTTATGACAATATTTAGTATTTCAGTTATATATTCGTCCATATCGAGTATGTTTTTCTATTTCCTGTAAATTTTCAGGTAAGCCTCTCCCATTATAGAGGAAGGATTTTATCTTACCCGTTGTAAACTAATTTGTCCTCCCAACAAATTTATTTGCCAACTCATCCATACTTCCCTGGCAAATTTCACTCTCTTCTATGTACTGTTTTAATGTTTTGAGTAATATTTCAGCTACAATTTAGTTTTCTGTCAATAGACTAATGTTGGTTCAGTTTCATATTGTAGTTTTCAGCATTTTCAGATTCATTAATATAACAAATTCCAGGCATTCTATCGCTTCAACTTTTATAGCTTTGTGATTTTATATTTCTAAATTTAACTCAGCTTTTCTCATCAGTTTCAGCTATCTGTTCCGATTTCAGTTTCATATTTTGTAAGATTTGGAACATCTACAACAGTTTTTTAGTTGAGCTTGTAACACCCAGAGTTACCACCTTTCTGATTCCTCTGGAAGAAATGAATGATAATCTGACGACTATGAAGCACATTCAGAGGATTATTGTAAGCACCTGTGTATTAACTTGTCAGATGAACTGAAGGTCCCTAGCACCTGGTGCTGCAAAGACTCTGAACATGGATCATAATGATGGGAGCAGTGAATAATCTGTCTCCTGATTACTGTTATGTCATCTTCTTTAATGATATCTTCTGTTATAGTATGCTAATGGTGGCCTTTTATCTATTTGTCTAAGTCTTGCATCAGTGGGATTTTATCTGTTTCTTAAATTTCTAGGCATTAGTCTAAAGTTATTGTGAGTCCAGCATATTTTAGTTTTAGTCCATTTGATCTGCATTGGAGAATCAGTATACTAATACGATGAAATAAAAAGTCTGTGGTCAGCTGCTCTTTTGCTAGCTGGTTAGATTACTGAAGCTGTAGGAGGCCTTCAACAACATATTCTGTAAGTCTCTTTTTGTGCAGGATGTGGCTACCATAATAGAAACCCTATTTTACTTCAGGAAAATGCCAATATAGTGTGTGTGTGTGTGTAATAATTAAATTTAAATATCATTTTCAATTGACCACTTATTGATTGGTGATTTCAAATATTATATGTATGTAGAACCAAGCACTGTTTTCAATCAAGCACTGTTTTTCAATTGATTGCTGATTTCAAATATTAAGCTGTTTAGTTGAAATATAATTCAAAAAAAAATGCTATTATATTCAAATATTTCATATATCAAACTTCTGACATGCTCTCTTCTGTATGTATCCCCATGATTATGAAAAAATTTAAAAAATGAATATTGTGATACAACTGGAATTAGTGAAGGAAATGTGATGAATTTTACCTTATACAAGAAAGAGTAGACAAGTGTTATGTGTGAGAATATGCAACAGAATTACTTGAAGAACAACTTTGCTTGCATATACCCCAAAATTAAAAGATGTTTATTAAACAGATAATTGATGCAATATGCCTACAAAGAATTTACTCAGTAACGCCATATAATTTATTAAAGTTGCAAGACTTTCGAAGTGAATCATAAAACTCCCAAATCTGAGTGGCAAGTGAGCTAACATGAATTGAGACGGATTGACTCTGAGTTTCATCATATGTCCCAAGTTTTGGTGACGCTCCAAGTTTGGATGGGACTCTCCAAGCTCAGGCATGAGGGACTCTAAATTCAAGGAGACTCTCAATTAGATCATGAGGCTCTCTGAGTTCAAAATTGAGACTCATAAACCTAAAAACAGGGTGAAAATAAAACCTTACATGCAATTCAAATACCTCATTGAAGCCAAGTCTTTTGCAGAGTATGAATCAGCTGTGTATAGGTCTTACTGAATCCAAGTATGGCTACCATGTATCTTAGGACCTAAAAATAAATTGTCTGTAACAGAAACACAAATCTCTAATTATGCCACAAATTTCAGTATACTCCAAAAAAAAACATGCCTGAAATTTGCATTCCAAATTTCCAACCCTTAGAGACAATGTTGGAAAAAGGATGATTTAATAGGAAAAAATCTTATGTAAGCATATTAGTTTTCTATGAATCAAATTACTTTCACTAATCATTTTTACTCATTATAATGGAGAAGAGTTGGCAACCGTGGCATGTCCAATGTGAAATTAGGAATTTCTATTTATAAATAATTATGGTGAATCTGTCCCCAGTGATATGGGCATAAAAACAAAAATGTAGGGCGCAAGTGGAATTCACCTATGATGAATTGATCCAAAATGTACTCTTTTGGTTTCCCACAAATATTGAGAATTATTATGAAAGACATGGCAGATGCTTAAAACATTTGGTATGCAATGAGAGATGTAAAAAGCAGAGTCTCAGCAACCTAATTATGTTATATATTGGAACTTCCATGGTCAAATTTTGATTGGATATTTTTGGTGAGATCTTTAACCGTGCATTAAATCATCTCTTTGATGACCTGTTTCCATGATTAGTCGTCTCTTGGATGACCAATTTCCATGAAGGAGTCCTCTCTCATGTATATTAGTAAAAATGACAAAACACCACAATGCACACAAGTGTTTTCAAGAGACAATAACAGCAAATACCAAAAAGGAAGGTGCTACTGCTAACACATCAACCCAAGGACTTCTGCCCCAAAAACTGTTCCTTTTGGTGCATGTAATGCCTTACAAGGGAAAAATTACAACCCAACACTTTATTAATTATTTTTTTAATTAATTGGAGCATCCATGTTTAACTTTTATTTAGATGAGTTCTGCAAATCTGGAAGTCTTTGGGTGGAAGTCCCCAAGCTGATGTGTTAGCATCCTCCTCTCCAGCACTAACATAACTTAGAGGAGGTTTAATTCATTGTGGGACCCCTTTGCCTTATGATTATTACCAAATATGCATGATAGGGTGAAAGTTGCAGGGTTGATGTGTTAGCATCTTCCTTCTCCCCAGTGCTTGTTAATGTTATGACAGCTTCGGGTTCATCCTTCCAGCCACGAGTGAAGACATAAATAAATGTAGCCTATCGGCTATTTATTTATATGAGTCATTTATTAAAGATGGGCGCTTCTCTTGGCGACAATATAATTTCTCTTGAGGCCGACTTTTCCTAAATTATATTTATTATTTGTAATTATTATTATTTTGTAACTTGGCCGACCTTGTATATGAAGAGGTGCGACCTCTCTCATTTGTATATATACTAGGTCACCTTCCTCTATTTGTCATCAAGGAAGTTCTATTCATTCTCTCATTAAGGTGCGAATTTCTTCAAGAGCAGAAGTGTGAATTTCTTCAAGAGCAGAATTGCGAATTTCTTAAGGGCAGATTTAGCAGTCCAAGGAAGTGCAGATCTTCATCTGTTATTGCATCTGGTATAGGTGCTGAATATTGGCCTTGTGATTGGCCTCATTGTAAAGAGAATTGTTGCCATTATTTTTATAAGAGAGAACTTTTGTTGCTGGGTTTTTCTCCGTCAAGAGGAGGGTTTTCCCAGGGTATCTGCTGTGTTATTGTGTCTGATTTTGAATTAATTTTCTGTGCATATAATCTGTTCACTAAAATTTACATAGTATCAGAGCGGGTTTGAGAGGATCGTGATCAAATTATTGCTAATCAGCATACCCTATTGTTCACTTAATCAAGATGGTGAATGGTTTGAAGGTTGAGGATAGACTCGAAGGTGCATCCAACTTCACATCATGGAGATTCAGGATCATGCTTACCTTGCGTGAAAATGACTTGGGTGAGTTTGTGGAGCCTAGCGTTTCTGAACCTGAGGAGGAAGAAGAAAAGTTGCAGTGGCTAAAGAAAGACATTAAAGCAATGAAGATATTGGTTGATTCCGTAAAGGATCACATTGTTCCTATCATCTCTAAGTTGAAGACAGCAAGAGATATGCTCAAGACCTTGGAAGAGATGTACGAAATCAACAATACCAGTCGAGCGCTTGCACTAAAGCAACAACTTCATCATGTGAAGATGTTGAAAGGTGAATCAATAATTGCATACTTTATGAGGATTGCAGATTTGAGAGATCAGCTCTCGACAATAGAGCATATGGTTGATGACAAAGACCTAACTATGCTTGCACTCAATGGTCTACCTTTGTCTTGGGAATCTTATATTCAGGGAATCAGTGCAAGATCGAAATTGCCTAAGTTTGATCGCCTAAGATCAAATTGCATTCAAGAGGAATCAAGGTTGATGGCAAGAGGCGTTGGTCAAAGTTCAAAGAATGAAGACATTCATATTCTCGCCGCCCATGCATCAAAGAAGAAAGGAAAAGATGGAAGGAAAGGATTCTTCAAGAGGAATCGGGACAAAGGAAATGATGATGCACCTCCATTTAAGAAGAAGAGGGATATGTCCAAGATTCAATGTTTTAGGTGTGATAAGTTTGGGCACTTTGCCAAGTATTGTCCAACTAGACCTAAGCAACAGGTCACCATTGCAGATGTTGATGATGCCTCTCCTCAAAAGGATTCAAGTGAATATTTGTTCTATTTGGCATTATCAAGCAGTGTACCTTCCGACACCAATACTTGGATAATCGACAGTGATGCTTCTCGTCACATTACCGGCTTTAAGGAGCACTTATCAAGTTTGGTGGAAAAGGAGTCTTTTGAACAAGTCATCATTGGAGATGATGCTAGCTACTCCGTGAAAGGAATTGGGACCTCCACACTTCATTTGGATTCCGGCATATCACTTCAATTGGGTAATGTTCTTTATGTTCCCGGAATCAAGCACAATCTTATTTCTATTTCAGCATTGGAAGATAAAGGATATCAAGTTGCCTTCTCCAAAGGCAAAGTTCTAGTATGGATGGAGAACTCTAGCTTCAAGGATGCTCAAGTAATTGGAGTTAGACATGAAAACCTTTACAAGGTCTGCACACGTTCATTACAAGCTTTGGTTCATGACTCTTCAAGTCTATGCGATCTTTGGCATCGGAGATTGGCTCACCTACACTTCCGAGCTTTACCTATCATGGAGAAGATGGTGACGGGCCTTCCTAAGTTCACTCAAGAGCACGAAGGTACTTGCAAGGGCTGCGCATTGGGTAAGAATATAAAAGCCCCCTTTCATAGTAGAGAAAATAGATCTAAGTGTATTTTAGATCTTATTCACTCTGATTTATGTGGTCCTATGTCTGTTCCTTCTTCGAGTGGTTTCTTGTATTATGTTATTTTCATTGATGATCACTCTAGGAAGACTTGGATTTATTTCTTGAAATCTAAAGAGTCTGAGGAAGTGTTGGATAGGTTTAAAGAGTTTAAAGCCTTGGTAGAAAATCTTTTTGGTAAAAGAATTAAGGTCCTCAGATCTGACAATGGTGGAGAATACACCTCTGGTAGTTTTTGGAATTTTTGTATTGATGCAAGGATTAAGAGGGAGTTTTGTGTTCCCTATAATCCTCAACAAAACGGTGTTGCAGAAAGAAAGAACAGAACGATTGTGGAAGCAGCGAAGGCCATGATCCATGATCAAGATTTGCAAACCTTCCTATGGGCAGAAGCTTCCAGGACAGCTGTGTATGTTCAGAGCAAGTCCTCATAAGATCTTGGAGAATATGACTCCAAAAGAAGCCTTTACAGGGAAGAAGCCTGAAGTTAGTCATTTGAGGATCTTTGGATGTCCTGTCTATATTCATGTTCCCAAGGAAAAGAGAACCAAGTTGGAACCTTCTGGCAAGAAGGGAATATTTGTGGGCTACAATGAGACATCAAAAGCCTACAAAATTTACATTCCAGGTCAGAAGATGATCGAGATCAGTAGGGATGTCACATTCGAGGAAGATGTTGCATTTAGGAGATCCAGAGGGATTCATATGGAGATTGATAATGAAGAGTCTCCTCGGGATATGGAAGTTGACCATACTCCTGAATTGAGGGGACTTCGAACCAAAGAAGATATTGATCTGTTGAACCCTTGGAACCTACTGATGGGCCTACTTGACATTGTTATGGGAGAAAGAGACCTCTATGGGCCAGTCGTACTATGCAAGAGGCTGAAGCTTTGCAGCTCCTAGAGGCACATTCAGAGAAAGCAAAAGGCCACATAAGTTCTCCAGTTGTTGCCTTGATGAGTCAGATTATAGAATCCGAGCCTACCTGTGTTGAGGAAGCATCTAGTCATCAGGTTTGGAAAGATGCTATGACAGAGGAGTATCAGTCAATTCTTAAGAATGATGTTTGGGATATTGTTCCTAGACCCGAGGGCAAGTCTGTGCTATCTTCTAAATGGCTATTCAAGATTAAACATGCTACAGATGGAAGCATTGAGAAGTACAAGGCAAGATTTGTAGCTCGCGGGTTTTCTCAGAAAGAGGGAGTTGATTACGAAGAAACATTTGCTCCTGTTGCTCGCTATACTTCTGTCAGAACCATCATTGCTATTGCTACATCTAGAGGATGGAAGATTCACCAGATGGACGTGAAGACAGCCTTTCTCAATGGAGTAATTGAGGAGGAGGTTTATATAGAGCAACCTGATGGATTTGAGGTTCATGAGAAGGAGTCACATGTTTGCAAACTGAAGAAGGCCTTGTATGGTCTTAAGCAGGCTCCTCATGCATGGTACGAAAGGATTGATCAGTACTTGTCAAGTTTGGGCTTCTTAAAGAATGACGCTGATTCAAATCTCTACTTCAAGGTAATCAATGGTGATGCATTAATTTTGGTTTTATATGTTGACGATATGATCCTTACTGGAGAAGATCACCTGATTTTTGAGTGTAAGGAGTTGACTTCAGAATTTGAGATGAAGGACCTTGGGCTCATGCATTACTTCCTTGGATTAGAAGTCTGGCAGAAACCAGATGAGATGATTCTAAGTCAAGGGAAGTACACCATTGATATACGTAAGAGATTTGGCATGATGGATTGCAAATCCATGTCTACACCTATAAAGACCAATCTACATAAATTGAAGGAGGCTGCAGCTAGTTCAGATTTGGTGGATCCTACATTGTACAGACAGCTGATTGGATCCTTGATGTATCTAGTTAACACTAGACCTAATATTTGCTATGCAGTGAGTGCACTTAGCCAGTTTATGTGTGATCAGAGACGGATACATCTTGTTGCAGCTAAACATATCTGAGATACTTAATGGCACTGTTGGATATGGGTTGAGTATACTTAGATCTGAGACTTGGAGTTACATGGTTTCATTCGATTAGGCGTTGTTCCGGTCGGAAGAAGCACCTCACAGTTGTTGCAGTTTGGGTTACTGCTTCTGATTTCACAATGCGGTGAGGAAGCGATCATCTGGCATAATTTAAGTGCAGGTGGTGCAGCTGTATAACCTTTCGGGAAGGCGGTGTGGCCGTAAGCTCCTTGGATTGTTTGGACAATCAATGGAGCCTACTATCATTCATTGTGATATCGAGTTGTGTGAAGCTTTCCCATTCCTATGTTTCATGAGAACCAAGCATGTTGAGATCAAGTACCACTATATTAGAGATATAGATGCGTGGAAGTCAGATTGAGGTACATCAGCAGCGATGAGCAAACGGCAGATATTCTCACCAAGCCTCTCGCCAGGATAAAGTTTGTGTACTTCCGAGATAAGCTTGGTATGGTGGAGAATCCAACCTTGACTGAGTAAGAGTCTCAGTATCAGTGAGCCTTGTTAATGCATTTTCTTCTGAGACGGAAGAATTTGAGGTGCAAGCCCTTGTTAATGCATTTTCTTCTGAGACGGAAGAATTTGAAGTGCAATCCCTTGTTAATGCATTTTCTTCTGAGACTGAAGAATTTGAGGTGCAAGCCCTTGTTAATGCATTTTCCTCTGAGATGGAGGAATTTGAGGTGAAAGCCCTTATTTCCACCCTCTGAGCTGAGTCATGGTGGATGCCATGTGTGAGACTCCATGACATATGTTGTACTTGTGTTTCACCCTCTGAGAGAGTCATGGTGAAAGTCACATTGAGGTGACAACATCACGCAAGTGATGAACATTTGTACTTACCATATTATGGTTGATATCGTGTTGAGGCGATATCTAATATCACGTTGAGGTGATATTCTTCTTTTCACATCTGGTTGTAGCCAATGTGGTGGGCATCATGTTGAGGTGATTTGTCTTGAGCAGCTGGAAGTTCTCTCCCTAGCTGAGAGGGAGTGTTAATGTTATGACAGCTTCGGGTTCATCCTTCCAGCGACGAGTGAAGACATAAATAAATGTAGCCTATCAGCTATTTATTTATATGAGTCATTTATTAAAGATGGGCGCTTCTCTTGGCAACATTATAATTTCTCTTGAGGCCGACTTTTCCTAAATTATATTTATTATTTGTAATTATTATTATTTTGTAACTTGGTCGACCTTGTATATGAAGAGGTGCGACCTCTCTCATTTGTATATATACTAGGTCACCTTCCTCTATTTGTCATCAAGCAAGTTCTATTCATTCTCTCATTAAGGTGCGAATTTCTTCAAGAGCAGAAGTGTGAATTTCTGCAAGAGCAGAATTGCGAATTTCTTAAGGGCAGATTTAGCAGTCCAAGGAAGTGCAGATTTTCATCTGTTATTGCATCTGGTATAGGTGCTGAATATTGGCCTTCTGATTGGCCTCATTGTAAAGAGAATTGTTGCCATTATTTTTATAAGAGAGAACTTTTGTTGCTGGGTTTTTCTCCCTCAAGAGGAGGGTTTTCCCAGGGTATCTGCTGTGTTATTGTGTCTGATTTTGAATTAATTTTCTGTGCATATAATCTGTTCACTAAAATTTACAGTGCTGACATCACTTAAAGGTGTTTGTCTGCATTGTGGATCCCCTTGCCCTGTTATTATTAACAATATATATGAGAGGAAGCTTAACAAGGAAATGACTACTCACAGAAATCGGTCATCAACAAGATAAGAAGTGATTACTCATGGAAGCTGGTCATCAAAGAGATGACTTATTAAAAAGCCCACACAAATTAAGTATCTGACTTGATTATTGAAAATTTGAAACTAATTCTCAGATCTTGGCCAACAGTTCGAAAAAATGAGCAACCAAGTCTTCAGATCATTGGCAGTCATGGATGATTGTTAAAAACATTCTGACTTGTTAAACCTTTGATGTGTACATGGAATTTTTTCAACGGTGAACAAAACAAAGCAGCAGAGAGTTTGGCATTGTTGACCTATTCCACTTTCCTTCAAATGCTTTCCTTGACTATGTACACTGGTTTATGGCAGACCAGTAAGTCGATTAAGGATTAGGCCCCATCCTATAGCAAATCACCCCCTTTCAATTCATAGGGATAAAAGGATTATAAATTTTTAAGGCATGGTAAGCATATAAAGGCTCTGGAAACATTTGGTTTCAGTTCTCACAAAATTCAATCCATTCAGATTGGCTCGGGACTCACATATGTCAGCAGCAATAATCCTTACAACTATGAGGAATGATGTAGAGGATATGATGAGATGGGTAGTGTCATTTTGAATGCAGTGGATTTCAATTCCATGATCTTTCACATTACGAAGATGTGACTCAGATTAATTGGCTGCTGCTGGTGTGGAGTTTTCTCTCTCTTCTTTGTATACTTTACTCTCATTTGGACTGTGTAGGGTATATCTGGGTGATGAGACCAATGACTGCAGTTACCTGTGTTGGATAATTCCACATTATGAGAATGGAGTAGAGCATCAAAGAAGAGATGCCTGATGAGGCGATTGGCTGGTTGTTGGTACATGTTGGACTACCAATTGGCTGTGAATTTTTCAAACCTATCATCAGCTTAAGCACCTCTGTTTCTTCTCCAAGCATTGCAAGGGAAGTAAGAGGCAATATCATTTTCCTTCCACCTCCTGCCTGATGAGGATTCAAAGAGAGTATATAGCATAGTGCGTAGGATAGTATTATTTCATATAGTCTATGTATTTGTAATTGTGGATATTTATTTTTCACATCAGCATGACTTAGTTTCCTAGTGAATTAAGACATCTAGTTAGTTATTTAGTTTGAACCACTCTCTTTTATAATGGTTAGTTGAAACACCATAACAATTCTCATATTTATATAACACTAGTAAAGTTTGTTACTATTTTCTAGGGAGTTGTTATTATTTTGGGTTTGCTATTTACACGTGCCTTTTTGTCATTTATAAGCAAGTTTTAGTGGTTAGTTGAAGTAAATGTTAGTGGAAGCAAGCCGAAATTTTCTAGAACGTGGCTATTATGCAGAGCTTATTTCTCACATAAGTGTTAGTTTTTGTATTGCATACTATTTGCTAGTTTGTTTCATATCATTGGCATCAAAACAATTTCTGATCCATTCTTGGTTTGGGTATTACAGGCTCATTTTTTTAATTTTTGGCTATTATGCAGAGCTTATTTCTCACATAAGTGTTAGTTTTTGTATTGCATACTATTTGCTAGTTTGTTTCACATCATTGGCATCAAAACAATTTCTGATCCATTCTTGGTTTGGGTATTACAGGCTCATTTTTTTAATTTTTGTTTGGAGCTTGTTGGGACATTTTTTATTAGCTCCATTGTGTCCAAAGTGGTCAATTTACTAAGCATAGAATTTTGTTTCATCCAAAACAAACTCCCAAGACGCAAGTTATAACCCTTCAAAGTTTACACTTTTTCTTGTGCATGTCATTTGCAATTTGCAGGTTTGACACACTTTTCGAGGTGGGTTTTTTTTTAAATGTGCAAACCATATGTTTGTGCACAACCTGCACCATTCATCGCTGCCACTGCTGCTCACACCTGCTTCCACTATCATCACCATCCTTTGCAATGACCACCAATACCCCGTCCATCACAATTGATAAAAACCCAACAGCCACAGTTGATCTATAAATTAGCCATAATATTTCTAGGTTAGTCACCAACTTACAAAATTTAAGATAGAGTAGATTATGAAAACAATAAATTTGACTAATTCTTGCACAATATCACATTGCAATTAAGAAAAAGAAATCCAAAAAAAATACTATAAACAATGGAGACAAAAGAAATAACATGGAGAAACCCCTTGTGGGTAAAAACTCCACCAAAATGTGAGACACATTCACTTAAGTACTCCAAAATGGCATCAAAACAAATGATCTCAGCCCATAGGTTATTTAAGAACTCTCAAGAACAACTAAAAACTCTTCCAAGACCAATTTGCAACTCTCCAAGTAACTTATACCCCAAACGAATCACAAACATGAGAAAAAAGCTCACAAATAGCTCCCAACATAAGACATACAAGACTAAACTCTATCATGTACAATTCAACCTTAAACCTTTTTATTTATAGATTCCCAGGCATGAAGGAAGCCAAAACCAACACCAAGGGCAGAGAAGAAGCCCAAAAATAAGAATCTAGATCACCAAAAGGCTGTACAAAACAAGTTTATTACTTTCTGCAACCTGGCAAATGACTAAGTTGCTACTTTTGGCAACCCGGCAAACAAATGTTTGCCACTTCCATGATGAAGTCACTACTTCATCAACAAGTGACATGCATGCCACTTCATCTTACACCACTAAATGGAAGCAGGCCAACAAAAAACTCTCTCCAAAAGTCTAGAGGATACAATAAAAGTTGTTTGAACAAAGAATTACATTATCAACATTAGTCTTCTCAAGCAGAAAGACAAAAGAACTATCACCCATCTTCCCATGAAGATTTAGGACCTTAGAAGCCTTCTTACCACCATGGCAAGCATACATGGAGGAATTGAAATTCTTGATGACCTAGTATTTTTCCCTTTCATGTAAAAGGCCGCTTTCATGTCATACAAATAGGGACTGCCAAAAAACAACTCCACAAATATCCACAAGCGCAACATCAACCACAATCCCATCAACAATACACCATTAGCAAACTTTCATTTACATTTCTTGTCCGCAAGAATTTGATTACCTTCCTTATCCAACCTGAACATTAGAGCTTAGTGTTAGTGTAATATTTTACTGCACCTCTTTTTTTTTAGTTTACTTAAATAATATGTTCATCCTAGGTAGCTAATAAGGACGCGTCATTTTGGATTGATGGCAATTAGGTGCCACCTTTGCCTCATTAAATGCCATCATTGTCTCTACTTGATTGAGATAGATCCTCTTGATTGAAGCTAACTCATATCCTCTTGGATATATATCCTTGAATTGTAAATCATTAATGAGAATAGAATAGCCATTGCTTCCAAGTTGAGTCTTGTATTACTTTGGGAAAATAAGGTTAATATAGATCATTTCTAAGCATTAATGTTTTGTATTTATTTTGTTGTGTTAATCTAACATGATAGCAAAGCAATAATGTTTTATTATTAGTTTATTTTATATGTGTTGAAAGCACTAGGATCTTAGTTGCATGCTTATCTAGTGAATGGTGGAGTCATATTGAGCTCACCATTATATCCAAAAACATAAAGTCAGCTAAGATCAACCTCCATTTCGTCTGAATTTAAGACTTTGAGGCTTGCTAATGGAATCACTAGGGTTTGCATTGATTTTTGCCAATGTTCCTCTAAGTTTCTAAAACATGGGGAAGCAAGGATGTGGGCACAAGGTTTCCAAGATGGCAAAAACTTTCCAAAATTTTGGGGATGGTAAAGGGATGATCGTTAAAATAACTTAAACAAATTTTAATGTCCCCTTTTGGTGTTTAGCCAATTCGTGCACATTTAGCCAATTCCAAGTGGAGGCTAATTGGTTAGTTAGGGAGAACTCCAAAATTCTTGGAGAAGCATTTGATCAGTCTTGCAGTGCAATTGTTCTTGGGTTTGAGTTCAGTTGGTTAGTTGGAGCCTTTCAATGCTTTCAAAATCTATTCCAACCTTTTGGGTGCTCTCCAAACTTCTTGGAGGAGCAGACTATTTTTAGAAAGTCACCCAATTGCCTACAATCATCATCCCTAGTCTCCAATATCAATTTGGTATGGTCAAAATTGCAAAATTATATCTTTTGGGTGCTTTCCGCAATTTGGGTGAGTTATTAAGTTATTTAATTAATATTTCACTAATGTTGTCTAATGTTGAGAATAACTCAAGGACAACTTAGTGTGATAGCTCGTTGGAAAGATGATTAAATGTTTGAAAAGTCGAGCGCCTAGGCATAAGGGGGTCTTTTGCATATAATGAATTATTTAATTTAAAGAAAAAAGTGTTTTTTGGAAAAAAACAATGAAAAAACAAAAAATCAATTTTTCAGGAAAAAAAAGCAAAAAAAACTTTTTCAAAAAATTAACAAAAAGCTATAAAAGGAGGTGTTGGGGGCTCATTTGAATATGCTAAAGTTTTTTGATTTTTCATTTTGTTATGTTGTCGGATTGAATCTGTAAGTTCTTCCATAATCTTTTGAAGATGAAAACTCTCATTCGATTTCTAGTTTTGGATTTGAGAGATAATCCGTAGCTAGATTGGAGTGATTTCATTCCAGAGATCACCATTGTGATTCAAATCAACTTTCAGTTTTGGATGTTTCTGAGATGAAGATCTATTCATTGTTTTGAGGTGTGTTGGTTGGAGTTTGAAGGAAGTTTTCCAATATTGTGCTTGTGGGTGTATTTGTCTACTCCTTTTCTAAGTTTCATAGCATCATAGAAATGTTTCAGTTCTGATTTGTACAAAGTACAGCAGCAAAAAGGGTGTTTTCAGACATGTACCAGCCTTCTAATTCATCCATTCAAGGTATTATGTTGCTATTCATAGCTGGATTATTAAGTGCATGTTATTTGGTGCTACTGTGGGGTGTTTCAGTAGTTCTTTACATCAGCACTTTATATCAACAGCTAATCCTCTTATTTATTGGGGTGTTTCAGGTGTTCACAATGCATATATGCTAACCTTGTAATGCTTTGGATGGTTATACCACCAAAAGCCTCAATTCCTATGCATTTTATTTTGTATTTATTGGATGGCAATACCACCAGTGGGTTTAAATTTGTTATTGTTGATGTACTTACCCCATTGAACAAGTGGTAATATTGTAATAGCTCACTACTAAAAAGTGGAAGAAGCATGTTTAAATGTCCTCAAACATTGTATAAGCTTTCACACTAAAAAGTGGAATGCCTTGTAATTCCCACTGAATAAGCAGATGATTTCTTTCTTGTATTCTTTATGCATCCCACTGAATAAGTGGTTTGATTGGCTTGTCGCTTGATGCTTCTTTCCAGCAAGTTGTAATTCGGTAAATTGTAATCATGACACCGTATGATCTTACCTTGCCCAATCTAGGATTTGGGTAATCAGAAAGTGAAGGAAGTTGTTATGCTTTCATTTACTTTGAAGCTAACGTATTTTAAAAAAAATTGAGGGTGGTTATTAAACAAACTAAAAACAGCTAAAATTTTATAAGTAAATACAATGTGCAGCATTGCAATGACAACCCTCTCACTTTTTGGTTTTAGCATTTTTTCTTAAAAAGACCTTTTTCTTTTTATGGACCAAATAGAGTAAGCTTTCTATTCCTAAAGAAAGGGGATGTCCCTTCCAAGTAGGATGTCACTTAGACCCCAAGGATGCATCCCCTTGGAATATTGCTTTTGCAAGTAATTCTTGTAGGAAATCCCCAAGTGAAAAACAAACTCTACCATCATGTTCATAAGGAAGGAGTCAATCTATTAGGATTGGTAGTAAACACACTCAGGTAGGAGCATTTTTGTCCAAAGCCTTAATACTTTTCCTATGTTCCACCAGCGTCGGGGACGGGGGGACAGGTTTCCGGGACGGGGGGACAAAGGGGCCTCAATTTCGGGACGGCGGGGGGACGGCGGGGGGACGGCGGCGGGGGGGCGGGAGGGGGGGACGGGGTGTATATACTATATACTATACATATGGTACTTAAAAAGTTAAAATGCTAGTTATGAAAAGATGTATAAGACTATTAAGAAGTAAAATAGCAAAATTGAAATACTAAATTAGTACTTCTTCTTGCTCCTTGACACTCCTTTTTCACTTGCAATCACTCCTTTCACTCCTCCAATCACTCTTTCCTCAGCCTTCACTCTTCTTCTTCTTGCTGTAGCAAACAAGTAGAAATGCAAATGTGAATAAAAATGAAGATTAGAGGGCATTTTGAAGGCATGTTAGAGTTTAGATGGGCCCCACATACCCTTAGGGTTCGAATATAAGAAATAAACTATTAAAAAAATCTTTTAAAATTGAGTTTTAATCTTGCTTTTAGCTGTCCGCTGTGGGAGACACCTGGGCGTCCCCGAGACGCTCGAGGGACGCCCAGGCGTCTCCCTCGGTGTCTCGGAGACGCCCAGGCGTCTCCGGCAGCGAGCCAAGGAACGGTGGCACCGCCGGAGACGTGGGAACGCCGTCCCCACGTCTCCGGGACGTCCCCGTTCCCGAGACGCTAGGGCCTAGAGGGGGGGACGCGTCCCCGGGGTTCACTATACTTTTCTCTATTAGCATGGCACTAGTTTAATGGTGTACTATACAAAACTTCAGTAGAGTACAACATTTTTCATAAAATGAAAAAAAGTCAAAAAAAGGTGGAGTGCTTCTTTTTGAAAAGAATGCTTTTTGTTTTAAAGGAGCACTCCTTTAATAAAGAAAGCTCCTTGCTTTTATTGAGTGCTCCATGCATTAAAAAATGGCACCCATTTACCATAAAAGGAGTGCTTAAGGTACACATTATATGGTGCCCTAGATATTTATACAGACTTGAACCTATACTACTCCAATACATCATACACTACCACATGACCTACCACTTCCTCTACCACACATGTAGACTTTGCCACCTCAACATTAGTGCCTCATCAACAAACCACATAGTTGCCAACATTAGTCTGCCCACCATGCAAGTGTCACATTAGTGTAGCAACTATGCAAGGGCCACTTCTGCATCCAATTAGGTGCTACATCATACATGCAGTGCCCAATCAATGTTGAGCCATCCACCATTTCATACTAAATATAAGGGCAAAAATGTATTGGCTAAAAGGTGGAGATAAAGGTACTAGATATATTTGTAATGTTCTAAATTCTAAATAAAGCAGGGAACCAATTGGACCTAGTAGGACTGATGAGGCATAGGTGCATAATAGTAACAATATGAAAATGATTGTTAGAGGATTTACCAAAAATTGTTCACTGCTAAAGATGATAATAAGCACAGATATAAGAGACTTTTGCAAAAAAAATATTCCCAAAAAACTAAAGTATAGAAGTGAAGAGCACATACTTTGGATAATAGTAACAATATGAAAATGATTGTTAAGAGGATTTACCAAAAATTGTTCACTGCTAAAGATGATAATAAGCACAGATATAAGAGAACTTTGCAAAAAAAACATTCCCAAAAAACTAAAGTATGGAAGTGAAGAGCACATACTTATACTGAGATGGGGGGGTGAATTAGTATAAGTCAGTCTTTTACTTATTCAAAACTTAACAACCACAATAGCAGCAAACACATACGATCCACACAATTAAGAACACGAGATTTATGTGGAAACCCTTTCAAGGAAAAAATCACGGAGGACTGCTTGGATCTACTGTCCAAATCCAGCCACAAGATAAAATGATCTTACAACATTTGTAGGTATCAACCCACTTAAGACACCAATCCCCACTTAGAAAATTTGCAAGCACCAATCTACTGGAGACACCAATTCCCACTACTGAGCACCAACTCAGCAAGAGACACCAATCTCATCTTTTAGGAGGCACCAACCTCGTCTGCAAAAAGTCACCTTCTGGATGTTTCTTCTTTAACTAATGATGAACATACTTTTACACTTTCATAGTTCACAAAATCTGTTCTATATTAAATCTGCTCTGCCTTGTATTCAAATGATATTACATTTTCACTTGCATAGTTTACTCCCATTTCATCTTCCTTTTATACCTTTTTCATGCCTCTTCATGAAGAGAGGCAATTTTCCCAAAGGAGGTTAGCCATCTTTTTATTTTAAAATAATTCCAGTGTTGTCCTTAATTATTATCATAAGGGTCGACCATCTTTTTATTCCAGCGCTGCCTTAAATAAGGTAAAGTCTTTCAAATTAAATTAAACTCTTATTATTCCTTGAGTTCGCCATCCAAATAACCTCTTTTGAAAATATAACCATTACCATGTCAGCCAAACAACTTTGACATCAATGACAATATTTCCAACAATCTCCCTTTTTCAACAAAACAACTTTGACAAAGCAACCTTTGACATCAATGACGATATTTCCAACTAGAAGATGTTGAACTTGAAAAAAAACATTTTGAAGGATGAATTGGTGAGAATAATTAGATCCTTTGAAAATGGTAAATCTCCAAGAGCTAATAGTATACCTATTAATTTATTAAATTATACAAAGCTAATGTCGATTGGATTACTGTTGATTTGATGGAACTATATAATGAAGCTATTAATCAAGGTTTTTTGGGCAAAGAGATGAATAGGAGTATTATTGAGTTGTTTCCAAAGAAAGGGACAAAGCTCTTATCAAAAACTAGAGACTAATAACCCTTCTCAATGTATCTTATAAGATCCTTATTAAATTAATAGCTCTTTGACTCTCTAATATACTCCCATAAATAATCTCTATAACTCAAACTGGCTTCATAAAAGGAAAATATCTTCTTAAAAATTTAATCACTAGCTGGCAGGGTTTTGGGCAAAGAACTCTAAAATCAAAAGGAGTGTATGATAATTCTTGACTTTGAAAAGGCATATGATAGAGTGGAACAATCTTTCATATTAGATGTTATGGAATCTTTTGGCTTCCCTCCTAAATTATGTAGCATGGTTAAGATGCTTTTCCAATATGCATATGCTCATATTGATGTTAATGGTGTTAATGTTATGGCAGCTTCAGGTTCATCCTTCCAGCCACGAGTGAAGACATAAATTAATATAGCCTATCAGCTAATTATTTATATGTGATATTTAATGTGAAGGGGCGCTTCACTTGGCAACAATGTAATTTCTAAAAGGGCCGACCTTTCTTGTAATTCACATATTTTAATTGTAATTATATTTCTCTATTTTGGCCGACCTTTCTTGTAATTCACATATTTTAATTGTAATTATATTTCTCTATTTTGGCCGACCTTGTACATGAAGAGGTGCGACCTCTCTCTCATTGTGTATTTATACAAGGTCATTTCCATCCTTCCTATTATCAAGCAAGTTCGTTTCTCTCCTTCATTCAAGTGCGAATTTTCTCCAAGAGCAGATTGCGAATTTCTCTATGTGCAGATTTAGGTTTCAAGGAAGGGCAGATTATTATCTGTTTTCCATCTAAAGTTGGTGCTGAATACTGGCCTTGTGATTGGCCTCATTGTAAAGAGAATTGTTGCCACTATTTATATATATAAGAGAGATCTTTGTTGCTGGGTTTTTCTCCCTCAAGAGGAGGGTTTTCCCAGGGTATTTGCTGTGTTGTTGTGTCTGATTTTGAATTAATTTTCTGTGCATTAAATCTGATCATTAAAATTTACATGGTATCAGAGCGGGTTTGAGAAGATCGTGATCAGATTTACAGCAATACTCTTCTCTTTTCGTCTTAATTCTTTGTCTATTTCTACATCAATCAAGATGGTGAACGGATTGAAGATCGAAGATAGACTTGAGGGAGCGTCAAACTACACTTCATGGAGGTTTAGAATCATGCTCACATTGAAGGAGAATGATTTGGCAGAGTTTGTGGAGACCAAAGTTCCCGAACCTAAAGAGGAAGAAGAGAAGTTGCAATGGAAGAAGAAAGACATCAAGGCGAAGAAGTTGTTGGTTGATTCCGTCAAGGATCACATTGTTCCAATTGTCTCCAAGTTGAAGACTACAAGGGAGATGTTCAAGCCATTGGAGGAAATGTACGAAATCAACAACACCAGTCGGGCACTTGCCTTGAAGCAACAACTTCATCATGTTAAGATGGCAGAAGGAGAATTTGTCATCACCTACTTCATGAAGATTTCCGAATTGAGAGATCAGCTCTCTACCATTGGTCATATTGTTGATGACAAGGATTTGACCATGTTGGCTCTTAATGGTCTTCCTTCATCTTGGGAGTCTTACATTCAAGGAATCAGCGCGAGATTGAAACTTCCCAAGTTTGATCGTTTGAGGGCGGACTGTATTCAAGAAGAGTCTAGGTTGGCTGCGAGAGCTATTGGTTGAAGCTCTACAAATGAAGACATTCATGTTCTTTCCGCTCAATCATCGAAGAAGAAAGGAAAAAAAGGAAAGAAAGGATACTTCAAGAGGAATAGAGATAAAGGGTCAGATGGTGCTCCCGCATTCAAGAAGAAGTGGGACCTCTCCCAAGTCCAATGCTTTCGTTGTGACAAGTTTGCTCACTATGCAAAGGATTGCCCAACCAGGCCTAATCAGCATGCTTCATTTGCGGATATGAATAAGTTCTCTCCTCAGAAGGATTCTAGGGAATTTCTATTCTAAGTCATGGGCCTGTGTTCAAGCCGTGAAAGTTGTGTGTTGTTCTGTGCTCAAGAGCAGTGTATCTTGCATCCATCAGAATATTTAAAGAGATAAGTATTCTTTGTTTGTTAAGTTATATCTTTTATTTGGATCTTGTAATTAGTAAAGAGAGATAGTGGTTTCTCTTGAATTGTGCTCACTAGCATAAGATCCTTTAAAGACTTCATTTATTGCTAGTATTTTCATGTTGGTTGTGAAGATTTCTGAGTGACACTGAAATAAAAAGAGAATTGAAAGTTCGATGGTGATTGGTCACATCGATATCATTCTCTAATGCATGATCTGTGATAGAGCCTTGAACTCCTGGAGAGAGTTGGTTCTACATGCTAACCGCATAATGCATTCAAGAAATTTGTAGTTGTGCAGATTGTTTTTGTTGTGCTGAGTTTGGCTCTCTCGAGAGGAGTAAAAGATGGAAGAAAGAGTTATATCAAAATTATATAAAGATAAGTTTCTTTAGCCCTTCATTCTGATTTTTTTTTTATATTTCTCTTTAGGCTGATTTATTTATTCATGTTTTAATATTATTCATAAATTCTTATGTGTTCACGCTATAACCTAAGATAGTAAACCTTGTATGATTCTAGTCTTGATATTTCTTTGGATAGTTATAAACTGTTAATAATCTCTCTCTAAAATGCTTTGTGAACAGCTAGAAGCAGGAAGGTGATGAGAGATTGCTTAGCGATGAAAAGCTTGAGGCATCTTATGAGGAAGTCATGCCAACCAAAGAAATGATCAAGCATGAAGTCACAGCTTGCAGCCATGGAACTGAGTTGGTGGTTAGAGGGAGTTCACTTCCAGAAGTCTTCTTTGCAATCTCTGAAGCAGGGATCAAGAGGGAGTTTTGTAACTCATTGAGAAGAAGTGAAGATTACTGTATTGCAAGGCTAGGTGCTAAATCCTTAGAGGATCCCTTCAGCTACTGAGATCATAATTGCTCAAAGACTGTCATCTGGATTTGATATTGGTAGCTCCGCAAACCTATTCAGAATAGAGTGATCTGCTATGAGGTCGAGGAGGTCTACCTTGAACTCTCTACAATACCAAAGGTGTGCACTGGAAAACATTTATCTAAGGCAAGCATTGCAGGCAATCTTGGATGATGAGGTCAGAAGGTTGATGCAAGTACTTAAAGATTTATAGGGAGCCTACTGAACCTAAAGAAGATGGTTGTGTTGCTAACCGGAAGAGCACCTCTGGATGTTGTTTCAGTTGAGGTCTGCGATGACTTCCTGGTGTAGCAGGAAGCAGTCTTCAGTGGCATTGAGTACAGCAGAGGCAGAGTATATTGCAACTTGTATGGCAACTCGGGAAGCAGTGTGGCTTCGTAAGCTCCTTACAAGATTGTTTGGACAATCAATGGAGCCTACTATCATTCATTGTGATAATCAGAGTTGTGTGAAGCTTTCTGTCAATCCTGTGTTCCATGACAAAACCAAGCACGTTGAGATCAAGTACCACTACATCAGAGACATGGTACTGCGGAAGGCTGTATAGTTGAGGTACATCAGCACTGATGAGCAGACGGCAGATATTCTCACCAAGCCTCTTTCTAGAATAAAGTTTGTGTACTTTCAAAATAAGCTTGGTATGGTGGAGAATCCAGCCTTGACTGAGAAAGAGTCTCAGTATCAGTGAGCCTTCTTTAATGAGTTCTTCTCTGTGAGAGAAGTTCGAGGTGAAATCCCTTGTTAATGCATTTTCCTTTGAGACAGAAGAATTTGAGGTGCAAGCCCTTGTTAATGCATTTTCCTCTGAGACGGAGGAATTTGAGGTGCAAGCCCTTGTTAATGCATTTTCCTCTGAGACGGAGGAATTCGAGGTGCAAGCCCTTGTTAATGCATTTTTCCTCTGAGACGGAGGAATTTGAGGTGGAAGCCCTTGTTTCCACCCCTTGAGCTGAGTCATGGTGGATGTCATGTGTGTGACTCCATGACATATCTTGTACTTGTGTTTCACCCTCTGAGAGAGTCATGGTGAAAGTCACGTTGAGGTGACAACATCACGCAAGTGATGAACACTTGTACTTACCATAGTATGGTTGTAGCCATTATGGTTGATATCGTGTTGAGGCGATATCTAATATCACGATGAGGTGATATTCTTCTTTTCACATTCGGTTGTAGCCAATGTGGTAGACATCACGTTGAGGTGATGTCTTGTGTAGCTGGAAGTTCTCTCCCTAGCTGAGAGGGAGTGTTAATGTTATGGCAGCTTCGGGTTCATCCTTCCAGCCACAAGTGAAGACATAAATTAATATAGCCTATCGGCTATTTATTTATATGTGATATTTAATGTGAAGGGGCGCTTCACTTGGCAACAATGTAATTTCTAAAAGGGCCGACCTTCCTTGTAATTCACATATTTTAATTGTAATTATATTTCTCTATTTTGGCCGACCTTGTACATGAAGAGGTGCGACCTCTCTCTCATTGTGTATTTATACAAGGTCATTTCCATCCTTCCTATTATCAAGCAAGTTCGTTTCTCTCCTTCATTCAAGTGCGAATTTTCTCCAAGAGCAGATTGCGAATTTCTCTAAGTGCAGATTTAGGTTTCAAGGAAGGGCAGATTATTATCTGTTTTGCATCTAAAGTTAGTGCTGAATACTGGCCTTGTGATTGGCCTCATTGTAAAGAGAATTGTTGCCACTATTTATATATATAAGAGAGATCTTTGTTGCTGGGTTTTTCTCCCTCAAGAGGAGGGTTTTCCCAGGGTATCTGCTGTGTTGCTGTGTCTGATTTTGAATTAATTTTCTGAGCATTAAATCTGATCATTAAAATTTACAAATGGTTCATTAATTGAACCATTCTCTTCGTAGAGATCCATAAGGCAAGGTGTTCCTTTAGCACCTGCCTTATTTGTTATAGTCTCAAATACATTATAATATATTCTTAAAACTAGTTTAATTGGCCCTTTAATAAAAGGTATTCCATTGCCTAATCAAGTTAATTTGATCAATATACAGCTTGCAAATGATATTGCTTTTTCACTAAGTTGTCAAAATCAAACTTTAATAATGTGATTGACAGACTCAATTTATATTTGTGAGGCTTTTGGTGTTAAAAAAATAAATAAATTGTGCTCAGGTAGAGGGATTCTTCAAATGATTGGCTTGAATAAAAACTAGCAATTGGGTTGACCTAATAAAGACAGTGAAATATCTGGCCATTCCTTTTGTTGTTAATCCTTCTTTAAAAGAAATGTAGGGGTGAATGTAAAAAGATTGAAAATAAAAACATTACGTGGCAAAGTCAGCTTCTTTATCTTCCTAGTAGAATTCAAATTTGTCAAAAGATTCTTTCATCATATAGCATTCATTTGCAATGTCCCATTTTGGGATATTCCTAAATTTAGGCCTACAAAACAATAATAATCAATAAAAATTGATATTAGTAATAACAAGTGTAAACTTTATGGTTATATTCAGATTAACACATAAAATAGTATAATACTGAGAGTAATGCATCATAGCTAAAACATCATCATAGTTAAAACTCTAGTTCTTAGCATCACTAACATTTGGATTAAAAATATCTTAACATCATTAATGGTTATTCCAAAGCATATTCCTATAGTCAATCATATTAGGAATTTTCTAGAAATGTTTGCAAACCACAATCTCAAGAATGGTTGTCCTTGTATTGCGAGAGCATGGGTGGATACTTGTCCATCCCTCTTGGGGTGGCATACTTGAAAAGACCCTCAAGCCCAGGAGCATTCATACGCCTCTTGGCCCACAAGCGCTCAATCTCAAGGGTGGCGTACTTGAGAAGTCCCTCAAGCCCAGGAGCACCCATCTACCTCCCGGCCCATGAACATGGCATGCTCTCAAGCCCACTCCATCCCTCAGTCCACCTTGGAGCCGCTCCATCCTTCTTAATCAATCCCAAGAGCACTCATTCGCCTCCCAACCCACGAGCACTCCATCTCGAGGGTGGTATGATTGATAAGATGCATGAAAACTATCTTCCTCAACAAGCTTGAGAGCACTCATACGCCTCCCGGCCCACGAGTGCTCCATCTCGAGAGTGGCGTGCTTGATAAGATGCATGAAGACTGTCTTCTTCAACAAACTCGGGAGCACTCATACACGCCTCCCGACCCACGAGCGCTCCATCTCGAGGGTGGCATACTTGATGAAGGAAAGGCCGATACTTCATCTCTCATGAACTCAGAAGGTTGATTGGCCTCCCTATTTGCAAAACACATTTATAAATTCAAAATAGATTGCTAAAGGAATCTACTATATTAATTGGTAATTAAATATCATTATGCAATTATGATATATACATATAGTTATTCTTAATTTACATTCTCAACTTACTTCCCAATAATATTCTTGTATACATACATACATACATACATACATACATACATACATATATATATTCTTAATTTACATTCTCAACTTACTTCCCAATAATATTCTTGCTTAAACAATGCTTATCTCCAACAAATATCTTATGTTTCAATTTCTTATTTTCCTTTTTCTTCATTCTTTTTACCATCTACTTCCTGTTGTGACCTATTTCACACATTGCCCCATTGCAAATGGGGACCCTCGATGGTTTGCTTTTAGGGTTTAGCTTTGAGTTGCAATTTCATAAGCTATGTTGCTTCGAGAGTTTCAAGTCAAAATCTGGAGTCATCACCTGAGCCAAGTAGAGAATTCAAGCCTAAAACTGTGCTTAGACGTCATAGAAGTGCTTAGAAGACCCGGAAGACGAGGATTGCATGTGCTTTGAGTCAATTCTGACACTTCCTATTTTTTAGGGATTTTGCTTTTTTGCTTTTTGCTTTTTTCATTTTTGGCACTTTTGGACCAATCTGGGATTTACTATTTTTAGAAAGTTGCTTTTTTTCTTTTTCTATTTTTAGTAAGTTTCTATTTTTAGAAAGTGCTAGGTCTTGCAACAGAGTCAAAGTTTTCACCTTTAGAATCAAAAAGCATGCAAAAATCAATCAAAAAGCATGTAAAAATCAAGTAAAAAGCATGCAAAAAAAAAAAATCATCAGAAGGCAATGAAAAATCTGGAAAAATCAAGATGGCAAAGAGACAAGGCATGAAATTCGTGGCTGAAATGGCATAAGCTGGAAGAAATTCACCCAAGGAAAATGTCAAGACTCCTTCCAAGTCTACCATGAAGATGGAGCAATGAGAATGGCAAACATGATTCCAAGTCCACCATAGAAGTGGAAGGAAGTCTTTGAAGTCCGCCATAAGGAAAGATAGGAATGGCAAGCCAATAAGGAAATCCGCCCTTGGAAATGGAAGGAAGTCTCTGAAGTCCACCCAACACTTGAACAGGAAATGGCAAGAAATGAAGGAAGTCCGCCATTGCAAAAAGGAAATGGAAAGAGACCTTGGAAGTCCACCCAAACCAAAAAGGAGTAAGGAAAGTCCACCTAGAGTTGTCAAGCAAACAACAAAGTCCGCCCCAACCAAGGAGAAACACATGTGAAGTCCAACTTGCTTAAAGGGAAGATAGATGGCAAAAATATTACAAAGTCCGACCTTGGCTAATAAATAACACATCCAAACAGTGAAGAAGTCCAACTTTGCTAGAAGAAACATGTCTCAAGCACTATAAAGTCCACCCCCAAAATATGATAAAAAATGGTCTAAGGCATTAAGCGCCTAGAGGAGAGTTGTGAAATGGCAAAGGCATGAGAAAGTCCGCCATGAGGGAAAAAGAGATAAAAATCCATGGAGTTGAATAAAATTCGCCAAAGGACAGAAAATACATGGATAAATTAAAATATTAAAGGTTGAAAAATCGAAAATCACATATTAACCTTTAATTATTTTCCAACACTTAGGAAAATTCGAGCTCCAAAGGAAAGACCTAAAGATTTTGGATAAAGATGAAAATGGCCACTGGAGAAAATTAGAAACTTGCCTTGATAAACGAGAAGAAAACGAGTCTAAGTTCGATGAACTTAAGAAAAACCATGAAACTGCTAAAATAGATCGAACTTCTCAACTTTATAATGAGTTTCAACAAATCATTTTCACAAGTTCGATTTGAGAGGAAGTTAAGCTCTCTCCAATTCACGAGAGAGAAATTTCAAGAGAAAAAAATTTCGAGATAGAAATTATGAGAGATAGAAATTTTGGAGGTTGAGTGGGTTTACAAGGCTAAGAACAGAGGAAAAAGTAAAATTCTAAGTTGAAGATCAAAATTTTCAAAGGGATAGCTTGCTTTTTGGCAACAAAGATAGAATTTTCAAAATTCAAAGCTGAATTGCCATCCAAAGAGTATAATTCCATAATTTAGAGTTTGATGGAATTCTTTACTTCTGTCTTCATTTATCCTCACAAAAAATTACTAAGTGTTTTTTACTTCCAACTTGATTTTTCGTAGAATCTAACCTTCAACAAGCTGAAAGTTAGAATTTTCAGGGAGAAAATTTAAAGAAAATCATAATTAAAAGCTTTAAAATTAATATATCTTCTTTTCTTACAAGTTGATGACCACCCCCGAAGAATCTTCGAAAAGGGGATAGATGAAGTTCGCAAGCAAAGGAGTTCAACAAGAATCAAAGATTAACTCCAAATGGAAGAACATCACGGATACAGACCTTGGACATGTAGACTTCGAGGAATTCAAAAAGAGGATGTATGGACTAAACAGACTCCTGCCAACAACAATTGCTCGTCGGATGATGTGGAACGAAATTGTTCAAGCAGTTGGATTTCCTCCAGCGATAGAGTGTGCGGAGTTGATGGTGGAGTGTGTCAGGCATTACAACCCACAAGAAAGACAGATCATTGCTCCCGATGGAAGGATTTTGGCACATCTCGAAGAGCTGGCCATCCAAAAAGCATTCAGCATTCCTAACTACAATAGGACTTCATATAAGACCAAAGAAGAGGCAAGGAGAACTTTTGAAGACCGGATGGATCAGTGTGCGACCAACATCAACAAAACATGGTTAGAAAAGCCAAGGGCTTCTGTAAAGAAAATGCCTAAGAAATTGTGCCAAACGGACTTCAAAGAAGACTACGGTGATATAATCTAGCTTTTGAACAAGATAATGGGCAGTCCTCAAGGCGTGCCATTCGAAACATGGATGTACTTTTTCATCGATGAGATCACCTCAAGAGTCTGAATGTTCAACTGGTTGAGGATGATCAGTGACAACATCCATGTGCAATTGATGAACTTGGAGAGGACTAAATCGTTCTATATGAGTTCCTATGTTATCTATCTATTGGCGAGAGCCTATAGATATTTCGGATTAATATGCAAAGGCGTTGTAGGCAACGGAGAAAACGAATTCAAAGTATATGAATGCTACCCCCAATTGCAGTTATCTACCAAATCTCACTTCAAAAGAGTGCATGATGCATTCTTGATGTACATCATGAGGATATTGCAAGGAGGAACGCATCAAAGGCTTACTCATGAGGCCAAGAGCCTTATCAACAAATACGGATCCTGGTATATCCAGTTTCCAAGATTCACTTACATCAGAATTCAAGGATTCACCAGAAATCCTTTAAGGCTCCCAATTTATCCCACCAACCGGATGATCTTGCTAGAGGTTCTTAGGCAGCTTGAAACTTATCAAAACTTCCAGAGAGTAAAGAGCAAAGCAGCCATCACTTTTCCATTCTTTATTGGAAATATGGAAGAATCTTGCCCGTCGACACAGGCAGCTAAAGGTGCCCAGCTAGAGATGCAATGGTATCCATTCACATCCTATCGGTCCAGAGCTAATTTTGACCCTCACCATCACATTGGGGCCGTGAATGGAGTAAAGTACAAACACAAGGTAGATCTAGAAGACTACTGGGCCAATGCTACAAATGAATTTGATGTTAGAAAAAGATTATGGTCCATACTGTTGGTCAACTTAATCAGGACAATTGAGCTCTTCCGTGTGCCGGATCAATTAGAAGATGATGGTGAGTATATGCAGCCAAGTTTTGATAAGAGTCGGCCTCTTCCTCCCATAAGATGGTCAAAACCAGAGCTGTCAGACTTGACCACCTTTATGAGACCAATCGTCAAGTATTCGCAATGGTGGGTACACCAGTAGATCAAAGAGTTGTGGCAAAAGAGTGTGCCTTTGACATGCACTTTGATGGGCGAAGCAGAATCTTACTCCTCAAACGCTGGTGCGTCCCAAGGAGATGAGCCAATCGAGAGCATCAATCCCAAGAAAAGGAAGGAGGCAAAAGGAAAGAGGATTGCAGATGAAGAACCTACCAGAAAGAAGCAGAGATCAAAACCCCTTCATTCTACTGTGTTCGTAAATATAAATGAAATATTAGACATTGATGAGTCTTTGGGAGACATAAGGATTCCTTCTCCCATTCCGGTTCAGCTAGAGGATGATGAGCCTCCATCTCCCACAGGCATCGAGATTCTGGAGTCTGACAATGAAGTTGACATTCTAGATAGTGAATTTGAAGAAGGAATGATTTCAGCCCTTAAAGGAATTCAAGAGATTCCGGATGCACAAGATATTCAGGAAGAACAAGGCACTGAGCAACCTACTATCCCCAATTGGCTAAAAGAGAGATTGAAGATAAAGGAACAAGAAGAAGTTCTGGAAGAAGATGACATGGCCAATTTTTTGGCCAGATTGGAAGCAGTCAATGTAAGGAAGCCTGCCAAAACGTTCTCCACTATCCAAAGAGACGAAGCCGACCATCGTACAGTACAAATTGTTGTACCGACAGTTGATAAGTCTAGAGAGGATATTACTCCCCACGAATATGCCATCACCATTGTCGACTTGGGCCCAACCACAAAAGGACAAGAAGTGGAAGACTTAGATAATTCAGTTGCTACTATCAAAGCAAGGCTAGAAAAGGAGGTAGCAAAGAAAAAGGAAAACAAACGAGAGGTTCAACAACTAAAAGAGTATATTTAGCATCTGACCAAGCCTCTTGATCAAACCAGCTCAGCAGCTCCTACATTGATGAACACTTCCCAAGAGACTTTCGAAGAGGAGAAGACTACAACCAAGGAGACCAAAGAATGGATAATCAACAAAAGTGAAGAAGTAGCTATATTTGCAGAAAAACAAATGTTGGCATACGGGCAAACTTCCTCTTTGCTCTCAAGAATTACAGCTTTGGCTAAAACGTGGGATAATGCTCAAGATATCTAAAACAAAATCATTCCATGCCTCAAAGTGCTTAAAGGGTTGTGAAGCAGGAGCTGGTCGATGGAAAGGTGATTGCAACAAGCGCAGCATATGACTTCAACAACTGGTACATGGCATTGATTACACGGAATGAAGTCCTAGAGAAGGTAAAGGCTAATACTATCCAAGTTGAGGAAAGGACGAAGGAAATCTGGGAGAAGATTCTATCTGTGGTTGCAGATGCACTTGAGGACATTGTTCGGGCAAATAACATGCAGCTTGAAAACTTGAAGCACAAAGTTCAAGAAATCTTCTTCACCACCACTGGGCCAATCCTTAAACAAAATTTGACTAAGGCGTCGACTTCTTGTCCATCTGGCATGCCTTCCAATGGCAAGAATCAGAGCGGGAAATTGTTTTTGCAGAATGTTTGGATGATTTGGACCTGCTAGAATACAAGGTCAATGCGTTGCCACTTGTCACGATTGAGGAAGTCAGCACAATAGTCTCCAAATTCATCCAATATAATGCCACCAAAGAGGATAAGGATGCGCCCCCTCAAGGATAGCTCTTCACACCAGTTCACTCGTTGTTCACTCACTAATCACTGATTGTATTCTGGGAAACCCTAATTAGGGTTACTGTCTTTTAATCTCTGCCATTGATCTTGAATTAATCTTGGTTGTTTATTTCAGTTTCAAAACTCTATATAAACTCTTGTTTTCCCATTTCATTGCAATGGGAGAGAGACTTATGAAATTGTTGCTTAAGACTGCTTTGAGAATAAAAGTTCATATTGCATGAGTTGCTTTGAATCCTTCTATTGTCAAGTGGTTGCATGGTTCCATATTTTTCTTCCATATAGAGTAGATTAAAGTAGTATTTGATTTGAATGCATGCTAGATGAATGATAGATTGATAGTATAGATTGGTGGAACTTTCGCTCATACTTTCTTTGGATGGATGATTTTCGTTTAATGCATAAAGTTAAACTGAGCTTATAATATGGATGCTTTAATGCTTGCTTTGAATAATATTGTTCTCTTGATGGTATCATTCATGGTAAAGAAATCTTAAGCACAAATCCTAGAAGATTGCACTTGCTTTGTGTAGTTGTCGTTATCGTGACGAAACAAAGTATTGTTCCTTGGTTTCACCTAATCTTACCGTCTCTTGATTTCATAGGGAGTAGTATAGGACTTCTAAACCCTCACCCTTTTTCCTTTTTTTTAAAATCTCAAAATCAAAAATTCCCAAAAAAAATATAGAGCATTCAATGTCAAATCCACCGAAGTCCTTACTTTTGAGTAATTTGCTGACATAGATCCCTTTGTGTCACCAGCATATCACAACGTCAATTGAGCTTATCCACACCTGACTTAAGAAACATTGGAATTGTCATATGATCTTTCTTGCAATCTTAGCATACAAGGTAGTTTTTCAAGAGAGGATAAAGCATCTTTCGACTCTTTATTCTAGAGTGTTCGATGTGTCATAAAACACACATCAACAATTCTTTGATAGATGAGCAACGATTCCTTATTGAATGCCAATGAACTGATTTACCCTTTTTATCCATTTTTTGAAGGAGTCACCACTCTTCACAATAAACAAGTTGCCCCCCATTCATAATAATGAGTCACCACCCTTCATAGCTGCCTTTTGAGAATAGTACTTTATTTCCAAATTGATTGATAAATTTATTCCCCATTGATTATTTCTTCTCAAATGAAATGCTCTCCCTTTTATATCTCAAGTTTGAGGGAGTCACATCCCTTCACCTCAATAGTTACAACATTTCATCACTACAATTGGAGAATAATAATTTTATTTTAAATAATTCAATTTGTTAGTTGTTGTCTATTACTCGAAATCAATCCAATAATTTATCCCCTTGCCTTTCCCTCTAGATCTACCTTCCTTATATACCTTATCTTGCTTAAGGGACACAACCTTTCATATGTTGGTTGACCATTCTTAACAACTTAATCTTTATTTAAAGCTAGTTTGGTGTAATATTAATTATCCTTATTGATTTCTTTTGCAGCATAGGTTGCAGACATTTAGGAATTAAATAGAACATTACAGTCCACCCTGCCCAAGATTGCTTGTCCTCAAGCAATCACAAGCTAAGATGCTCCTAAAATTACCAAGATCCCAAATCATTTTTGTAGATTTGTAATTCTTAGACATTGCTCCTTGTGATGTAATTAGCTTTTGTTGCGATACTTTGATATAATTAGGAATTGAAAACTCTAGTGACAATTAACTTGGTTATGTCTGACTCTACACTACAATGATGTCCCTAGAGAGTATGTCATGTCCTCGAAATCCGGACACTGAGATAACGAAATACATATTAAGAAAATTAACTTATTCAATATAATTATAATTGTCAAAGACAATATTATAATTATACTCATATATTATAAATATTAAAATATAGATATTAAATCATTAGGATATAACAAATATTAAAAATATATATATAAAATTAAATATAGGACAATCAAATCATTTCATTTATATAATATTAAACACAGACTAATATTATGAGTATGAAATACAAAATTGTAAAAAATAATAATAGTGACATCACATAGTATTGGAAAGGTAGACTCTTATATTTTATATAACCATTAGCAAACTAAGGATGGAAGAACACATGTATCGGATCACTATGGAAGAACATAATCATACAACGATGAAATTATTAGAAGGAAACAAAACTACTAAGTAACCAATTAATATCTCAAACCTTTATTAGGCAATGTATGACAAATAAACATATCTGAAGACTTACGGCAGTCGAAGGGTCTATTGATGTTCACCGAGCTATTGGGTGGAAGTCTAAGGTCAAATGTGGAGCGCCAATCTCAGAGATGCCTCCATTTGTTTGCCACTAAATAGAGATCCAAGGACTAAGACGTGGGTGTGCATACATTGTCGCCATCCTCCTTGAACCATCACTATATGTTAAGGTGACGCACTCAGAAACCAATACGAATATGCCCGTGCAGACTAAGGGGCTGAGGATATAACTTCGAGTTACCGTTGCATGCAGGGAAGTCACGACCAAGTGATATGATCATAATACAAGCTATGAAGTTCAAGCCCAAAAAACAATACCATCGAGCTTTGTGATTGTAGCGACCATGATCGATATGGCACTTATACGCAAGTGGAAGAATCGTGGGTTCCCCAGAAACTATAGCATATGCAAAACCATTGCTAGAGATGGACGCACAAGCCTAATAGATATCGATGGGATCGGTGGATGTTCTTCAAGGCTAGCTCTTATTCATCACCGTGTAATCCCCAAGCTATCGTAAGCATTCAAGGCAGGAGTAGCGATTAAATATGTTATAGCTTAAAACAACAATTATGTTAATCAACTAACTAAGGGTCATGTCTCTTTAGTTGGACATCCCTATTCAAAACAGTCACATCATTTCCAACAAAATACATAAAAAGGCAATGAAAGGTGAGTTGGGGCAGAAGAAGAGAGATAGGACGAAAAGTAAAACTGTATATTTCATCATATATACTCAGCCATTCTGAACTATAATCTGCAGAGGATTCTAAACATAACATACTTGCATAGGGAGAAAAGAAGCAGTGAAGAATCGAAGATACCATCTGGGAGTAACGCATAAGGTATTGGCTCAGGAAGGCACGACTAAGGCAAAGAGGTAAGTACCCTCAAACCAAATGATATATCATAGAGAAATAACGTGCAAAAGAAGAAGAGATTGGTACAAGGAATTTTGAAACCTACCTGGTAAGCATCAACGCAGAGGCAGAGGTCAGTAGTATTTACTTTGTTTGCTCTTCATAATGAAATCGTTGGTTTCTGTATGGCTGTGATTCTGTAAGTAATGATGAAATTGATATTCTCTTCCAAATAATAGACCGAAACTAGGAATCCATTCCAGTGGGATAAATTAGACATAACACAGTTACAAACATTCAATCGTATATAAATGTGTTTCAGATTTATAATAATAAATACTGCTAAAACACTTCTATCTCTGGCTTTAAAATAAGATAATATGGAATGGAAATATACAATATTAAAATCAATAAATAGACTATATTAAATTTAGAATGAATATCTATATGAAAATAAGTATAAACTTATAAATCGGCTGATATATCCTATGTCAAATGTAACAGTTAATAGGCATAGAATATTCGACTGTTAATTCTTCTTTACCATTAAGATAATTTGTAAAGTGATGAACATTATTTGTCTGAGAATGACTCTACCCATGAAGGATAGAATTCAGGCACCAACTCTCACTTGCTAGCATCAGACTGTGCGTTTGTGGAGGGAAAGAGCTGGTAAATCGCCCATTGATGGATGATCCCAAGATGGGTGGAACACCTTGAGGGAGTCCACTTTGAGTTGCGTTCACGCGCCCCTTACACAGTAAACCGTCGTCCTATGAGGCTAGGTAAGAGGAGACAAGGCGAGATTCTATTCTAATCAGGAGGAGTCATGTTTAATGATAATGCATTTGATTGATTTATTCTTAACATGTGCAATCTGAAGTGATCTGATCATGTATCATGTGCTTAATTGATAATGAACATTGTAAGTAGGTCTTCAAGATAATTTTGCATTAATAAAATGGTGTGTTGATAAAATAAATCTAATGTCCTAGCTTGTGCATTTATACTTTTTGGTTTAGTTTAACAAGGGGACATTACAGAGTATTTGTTAGTATACTTGCCTTGACTACCAATAAGGTTAATACCATCCTTAAATCTAATGTTAATCTTCTTTTTATTTATTTAAGGCTAGTTAGTAAAAAAAATCAAAGATAGGAAGGCCTGACTATTAGGCTCTTTGGCTCAATTGCAAATACTTATTTTATTTTTTATCCTCAAGCTGGCAAGATCAAAGCTCTAATACCAATTGTAATGTCCCTTTTTGGGATATTCCTAATTTAAGCTTGCAAAACAATAATAATCACTGAAAACTGATATTAGTAATAACAAGTTTAAACTTTATGTTTATATTCAAATTAACCCATAAAATATTATAATATTGAGAGCAATACATCATAGCTAAAACATCATAATAGTTAAATCTCTAGTTCTTAGCATCATTAACATTTGGATTCAAAATATCTTAACATCATTAATGGTTATTCCAAAGCATATTCCTATAGTCAATCATATTAGGAATTTTCTAGAAATGTTTGCAAACTACAATCTTAAGGATGGTTGTCCTTGTATTGCGAGAGCATGGGTGGATACTTGTCCATCCATCTTGGGGTGGCGTACTTGAGAAGCCCTTCAAGCCCAAGAGCATTCATACGCCTCTTGGTCCACAAGCGCTCCATCTCAAGGGTGGCGTATTTGAGAAATCCCTCAAGCCCAAAAGCACTCATCCACCTCCCGGCCCATGAACATAGCAGGATCTCAAGTCCACTCCATCCCTCAGTCCACCTCGGAGGTGCTCCACCCTCCCTGATCAAGCCCAAGAGCATTAATTCGCCTCCCAACCCATGAGCACTCCATCTCAAGGGTGATGTGCTTGATAAGATGCATGAAGACTATCTTCCTCAACAAGCCTGGGAGCACTCATACACCTCCCAACCCATGAGCACGCCATCTTGGGAGTGGCGTGCTTGATAAGATGCATGAAGACTATCTTCCCCAACAAGCCCCAGAGCACTCATACGTCTCCCGACCCACGAGCACCCCATCTCGAAGGTGGCGTACTTGATGAAGGAAAGGTTGGTACTTCATCTCTCGTGAACTCAGAAGGTTGATCAACCTCCCTATTTGCACACTTTTATAAATTCAAAATAGATTGCTAAAGGAATCTAAAATATTAATTGGTAATAAAATATCATTATATTTATATATATATTCTTAATTTACATTCTCAACTTACTTCCCAATAATATTCTTGCTTAAACAATACTTATCTCCAACAAATTGTAATGTCCCCTTCTTGCTCCTGAGCAGTGCAGTGACTCAATTAGCCTATTCCAAAGTCCCCATAGGCTAGTTGACGTGGTTAGGGGACTCAATTGCCAGCATTGATGTTCAGTGTTGGGATTTTCGGAGGAGTTTCTATTTATAGCAATGGTCGGTCTTGATGTTGCTATCCTCAGATGATCACAGTATTCTTCTATGGTCTTCAATTTCATGCAATTTGGGTGTTTGGCATATACTTACTATTTATAGTAGTGCTATTTATAGTAAGTCACCTTTGGGGGAGTTGGTCCCAAGCCATGTGCTTGCAGCAGCATTATTACTTAGTTTATTGTTGGAGAGCCTAAGGTTGTAGTTTTAATATTTGCTTAATTCGACCACATAAGTTATTGTATAAAGTTATGTTATAAATTAAGTTGAGGGGGTATAGTGGTCATTGAAAATGTACCTTGAGCCTAATGCAACGACTTCAAGTTGCTTTTAAAAGCTTTATTAATATTTTATTGTCTCCTTGAAGTGGACACCATAAGGAGGAGGAAAAAGATATTTTTAAATGTTAATAATCCCATGAGGAGAAAGGTGTTGGATTTCTAGGGTGGAATTAAGAGCATTTTGAGGTCCATCGCCCTAGTTTTATATTTTGGAGTTTGGCTCTCATTTTATCATCTTTGCTTTAACAACATAGAGAAATGTTGACGGTTTCATTCCAAGTTGCTTGGGCTGCGTAAAGAGGACAAAAACCCTCCTTCGTATGGGCTGGTTTCGGTGGTGAAATATCCACCCTAATCAGATATTGGTGTTTATTATCAGCTAAGATCACAAGAGCTTCAAGAGTTCGAATTTGGTGCCTAAGAAGATGAAGATTTATCAATACTTTTGAAAGTTTTTGGTGTGTTTTTGTTTGCTTCAGTTTTGGTGTGGTTTCTGTAGGTTTTGGAGTGATTTATTTCAGTTTATGGGTGTTTGTAAAAATGGACCTGAACATAGTTTTTGGCTCTAAGCTCAGTATTGTTTGGAGATATTGTTCTAGGTATTGAATTGTTTTGAAGCTTATTCAAGGGCGATTCCATTGAGTATTTATTTGCATTTTTTGGAGATGTTAATGAGTTTCTAGACCAGATCGACCTATCTAGGAGGGCCGTAGAATGCTTCAAAGATTACCTTGTCTGGGCCTACAGAAGTGGAGTTTGGTTTTGAGACTTTGGAGCTGGAAAAAGGAGGCTTGGACGTTGGAGAATAGGGAGATTTCGGAGGCAAGTCTTGTGCTGGGTTTGGTGCTCATTCAGGAGTCTTATTGCTGCTGTAAAAACTTTACCAGGTCTGATATAAATGTTGTATTTTTCTGATATAAAACAGAAAATGAAAAGCTATGTTGTTCTTTGCCATTTCAATTAAAAAAGGCTTTAGTTTCTTGTATTATTGTTCTTGCAATCTCCTTTATATTATATGAATATGAAACGCACTCAAAAACATATACAAACAACATTAAACCAAGCAAACCAGCAACAGGGGATTTCAAAAAAAAAACAGGGGTGCATATTACACAAATATCTTATGTTTCAATTTCTTATTTTTCTTTCTCCAATTTCATTCACTTTATCATCCACTTCCTTGATAGATGAGTGATGATTCCTTATTGAATGCCAATGAATTGATTTACCCTTTATATCCATTTCTCGAAGGAGTCACCAATATTCACACCAGACCCAATGAATTTCTCAACAGCAAAAGTATCAAATTGTTCCTTCTCTCTTAAGCATTGGAGTCCAATGCTTCTCCTGTTGGGGAGGAAGAATGACGATCATTAAGAGTACATAGCATAATACGTAGGGTACTATTATTTTCTATCGTCTATAGACTCTATATGTTTGTAATTGAGAATAATTGTAATTGTGAATATTTATTTTCCACATCATTGTGATTTAGTCTCCTAGAGAGTTAAGACATCCATTTGTCATCGATGACACCTCTTTTTATATTAAATAACACTTCTGTAGTAAGCTCCTATTTTCTAGGGAATTGTTATTTGTTTGGGTTTGCTATTATCCCCATGTCTTTTAGTCATTTGTAAGCAAGTTTTAGCAAGTAATTGTAATCAGAAGTAAGTTGTAAATTCTTGTATGTAGCTTTTATGAAAAGCTTATTTCTCACATCTATTTGTCAATTTTTGTATTGTGTGTTATTTGCTAGTTTGTTTCCATATCAATGCCTTTATCTTCCTGTTTTCTGCAACATGGGTTGTAAGAAGCTTATCTCAAGTTCCCAAAAGCTGTGACTGGGTCCCCTGAAATTTCTGTACTGCCGATAAAGCACAGGTCGAAAGGCAGACAGAGTGTTGGGGATGGTGTGGTTTTGAAACAAAAAAATGCTGGCTCATCCTGAGAAAGAGAAAGGCACGGTTTGTACCTCAGTTTCTCACAAGAGAAAAGTCAAACCTTTCACATCCCAGGACAAGGATTTGAACAATGTTCACAAATTCTTGGGTCATCAGTTGAATGAGATTATGTCTGTCATTGTCTCCTATGTCAAACATTTCTTCTTTGATTAATAATATGTTTGAGCGTGAAGAAAACAAATGAACATTTCTCTCTCCCAGATTGAGTCAGTCATACAAATGGGAGGCAGCTCAAAATTCTGATCAAAGAGGATAGGAGATCTATGTCAAGCAGTTAATGGCTCAGATACTGGCCTCTTAGAAGAGTGCAGAACCAGGATGTATGTAAAAGGCCTGGAGAAAGTGGTTGATCAAAATGCAGGTGCCCTGAGTATGCAAAAGATTCTGGGCAAGGAATTATAATTGTCAGGGAGGTGCAACCCTCCTACAAGACAATCTTCAATTTCAAGAAGCACCTTGTTGACAACCCAATTATAGAAAGTATTTGACTGCACAAAACTCACATATTAAGACAGTGGGGGACCCTTGTGATCATCACCCAGTTGCTTTGCAGTGGGGAAGTAGGGATATGGTGCATAAGCCCCACCTGCCTGGGCAGGATAGGGAGCCAAATTGGTTCTTGATAATAAGCTTGATGCAAATGGTAACTGTCAAAAACTCTGATCCCTGGTCTTTTCAGCTGGAATCTGGTTTCAAGGCAAGCAAATTAATTGTTTTTTGCTATGTTTACAATAAATTTGAAAACTATGATACATGTTAACTGTTTAGGATATACTAAGAATAGTCAGTATTTGTATAATAGCAATAGACAGTGCTCTCAGGGTGTGAAAACTAGTGATTTTTAGACAAATAGACCTGCTTACTATGCTACTCGTACTCACAGACTGTTTAGATTATTAATATATTATGGTCAATAGCAGTGCAGAAAATCTCTGAATCAGCTACCAAGACGATTTACATCAGCAAAGTATATAAAATAATCTGCCTTTTTTGCCTGTGCTCAAAACAAATAATGTTTAATCCTTTCATTTCATTTGTAAAAGCCTATATTAGTGACCACTGATAAACTTTAATTGTCTCTCAACTTGTTTTCACTGACAGCTCTTCTTGATAACTCTGTAAAGATGTCAAACCCTTGCTAAAGTACCCACTAAGTAATTTATCACAAAAGCACTCTTTACTGATAAAGCGTGAGCAATTATATACTTTTTTTCAAAAATATGTAGTTAGGATCAGGCTTCACAGTGATACTTTTCAATCAAATTGTCTGAGGATATAGTGTACAAAACAACAAGTTCATATGGGAGAACACTGGCAACTGGTTCTAACATGTTTACAATAGAATTATAATGCCTGCCCGATACAAATGCAGATTTCAAAAAAATTCATGCACGACATAATGATGGTATATACTTTAAACACATTCAAGGAAAAGAATAAAACTGTAAAAGCAGTGTAACTATAACTGTAAAGATTCATGTTCACATAAGGGATGAGCCAATACAGACACTATCCAGCTGCGATTGCCATCAAGGCTCATCTACTTCAAAAAGACTGGAAAAGGTAAGAGAATGCAAAAACATAAAACCTTGGAGGCTTTCCCTGGTTTAAATACAAAAATAGGGCTAATAAGAAAGAAATAGGCATAGAATGTTATGATTAAAGCTCATGAGACAGACTTATCGCACAAGCCACAAAGAGATGACATTTATTCCTGCACACACCCGTGAGAGTGTGAAAATAATGGTCTGAGATCCTTTAATTTAAAAGGCTTTATAAAAATGCAGCTTGAAGATTGTACCTGTAATCTGTTAGTCTTGTATTTCATGGCCATGGGGGGAACATATGATTCTTAAATCACAATCACAAAATTTCCAAAAAGTTTCAAGCTGTTTCCTGGTAAAATATGTCATCAACTGCTCTTTGGTTAATACTAATGGTAAGTTCCTTTCTTAGACTGTGAAAATGTCTTGTTACATGTCAAAGATTTGCATCTGAAAATTGAAATCTGTTAAGGGCTCTGATAATGTCTGGTATCCTTGCTTTCCATTTCTCAGCAATATGACAATAATTCACCAGAATTTAAAATGCTTAAAAGATATTAGAGAACATTCCAACTCTTCCAAAAAGACGAACTACTCCATGGCATACCATATGCAAGAAAGCTAGTTCAAAAGTTGCTTCAAATTCTTCAAGGGCCAAACAATGTGGGCATAACTAACTGGACCTGTACAAATGTGTGAAGCAAGAGCAACTTCATTCCTAATGCACAGGTTCTAACTGAACTTCCATTCCTTGTGATGGACGATGACTCTGCTCTGTGGGGAATGGCCTATTAGAATGCAAGAGATCTATAGAATCATCATCTTCATTGTTCTCCATAACCCAATTGCTTCTAGAAGCAGTTCTGAATTTTTTCTTGCTTTTAGACTCTCGATATTCCAAGTAAACCACAGCCATGGCACCAACAAGAAACCACAGAATCAGAGCCCAGTTAAGTCCTTTCACATGCTCAACCCCATATCTATCTCCAAGTTGTCTCATTCCACTTATGAGAGCTACAATACCAATCACAACCGCACTTCTTCCAGTAGCTACATGCAAGTACTCCCAAAGGACCCTTTTTGAAGAAGGCATTTCTTCTGTAGTTGGCTTCTTTGGGCGTAAGTATGCATTGACTGGCTGTGCACATGCAAAAAGTATGGCTGCCACCCCAAACTTCACATGCAGAGATCTTATGTAGAATCCCCTGAGTTCAGCTGCAGCAAAAAGTACTCCAAGTAGCATCACTGCTATACCAGAATATTGCAAATACACATGGATCTGAAACCAGCCATCTCCTTTCACATGCTTCAAATATCTTGCTGCTAATATTCCTCCAGGGAGCAGAATTCCCCAAGCAAGAAACATCATAAATCCATGAACTGCTAAAACAGGGCGAAGTGCTTCGTCAGCCTCAGCTGCACCCCTCAACAAATGCACCAAGACAGCCCGGGTGCTGGTTTCTGAATGCATATTTCTTTCACTTAAGTTTTCCTCGGACCAAAGAGCACCAATGGCCCACACAACTTTTAATGGTGTAGATGGATCAATAATATTCTTACAATAATTTTTTCCACTGCATTGTGGATTCAAAGGACGAATAAATTCAAAGGTAAGAATCCCATTCTCAGATTTGCATCTTAAATCTGATATTTTTTCTTCAGTAGGATGTATTTTTGAGGAGTCCCGTCCATCAATCCAGTATGTTCCCACATTCCCCTTTCCCGTGCCATCAACCCACCCCACATATGCAAAACTATTTACCATCCCGGCACCTAAACCAATTGCTATATAACCACTTTTACGCTCTCCTCGAACAGCAAGGGATATTGAAGTTTCTGATAAAGTCCAAAACAAAGAAATTTGCTGATCGTCTAGAAAAACACTGTTATTGTACATATCAGAAAGCCCACCATCAACTACTTGCACCTTCCAACCCATTTTCTTTTCATAGAATGATTGATAGTAAACTTGATCAGGTGTTTTACGATCTGGAGTCCACTTTAGCTCAAAAGGATTCGCTGGAACCCCATGAGCATCTTCTCCACCTGCATAGATGGTACCATTTTGAGTTTTATTTGCAGATGCAGCCCCACCAATGGGATCTGAAGTAATATATAATGCAACATCATGACCAGCTTGTACGGAGAATGTCACTGGCACACCCCTTTCAACTTTCAAACTGGGCGCCTCTTTCTTATTTATGTACAATACCTTCAATGGATTTGGTGGATTAGGATAGTGGACTGCATTATCTGCTCCAACAATAAGAGGCGATTTGCCATCAGCAACAATTACAGCTTGGTCATCCCTGGTTTCTGCCTCTAATGGTCCCAAACATTTGTCTACACTATCTGCAACCCTGAATGTTGTATGACCATATGTAGCTCCATGATTCTGAGGTAAGTACAAAGGGTGGAGACTATCTGGCGGCCTCATCAAACCCAATGCCCAAATCACAGTCATAGCATCAGTGGCATTCACTGAGACATCAAAATTTGCATCTGCACTTTTAAGAGGCCTTTGGTAACGAATTAAAGACACACCATCTTGCCTTTGACCATATACAAGTCTTGTATTATTGACCTCACTGTTTCCATCAGAATCTGCATAAACAGAATCAGGACAGACTCCTAAAGGACCACCATCGTTGTTTAATACGCATTCACTATATTTTGTAATATAATAATCATCAGCAAACGGGAGACCTTGATCAGTAAATCCAGTCACTGCCACATCCGCATGAAGCATAGGCATGCTCGAAGATCCTGGCTGTGCCCACCCAAATGCCATATAATGCTGCTCGCTTACGACAGCTTCAAGTCCAATATCAATTACATCTCTAGCTCTGTTTAAAGACCATCTCAGCCTAAAATTCGTTGCAAGCTGAATGCAATTGTCAAACATGACAGGTTGTTTGGCACCCCTCTTAACCCTATACTCAGATCCGTCTTCATTTGACGGAGCAGGTGCAGGGCTCGGCGCCAGAGCACCTCCGTCGTCAACACCAACAGAATCATTGGCAACTTCCAGTAGCACGTGCCCAAAATCAGATGCAGTGGTAAAATCCCATACGCCCAGAACACTAAACTGATCCCACGTATAATTACTCAATCTGACCACCATAGAATCATTCCTATACGTCCTATTGAGCTTCTCCTCTGATACAATAAACCCCTCAGTCAAATTCTGAAAATCATCTCCATGAGCGCCCCACCAGAACACCTCACTCCCTTCTATCATATCAAAATTGGTCACTCTGAAGGAGCAATCATCCAAAACTGTCATCAACCCCCTAAGCTGATGCTGTACCATTCTAAATTCCCCTGAAAAACCTACCATTGAACTGTTGTGGGTGCAACCTTTTCCTACAGATTCCGCACTTGACAAAACACCCAACATCATAAAGCCTAAAATTGCCATACCCACAACAGATAACACTATTCTCATGCTCGGCCCCATTGCCAAACCACCCAAGCCCATTGGAGCTATCATTAAGCCCAACAAAATTTCAGAATGGAAATACTAAAAAGAAGCTAATGAAGTACGAAAGTTCCTTTCCATTCCAGAGCTGTTACATACCTTTAAGAAGAGATCTCAAATTGTAGAAGGCATTTCCCCTTTGGCCGATCTGTACTTTGATCTCGTCTTTGGTATTGGAACGATCGATACATTGAACAGAAAATCCTCCGCAGGAAAAAATCCAAAAATATTGTAGGAGGCGTGAGAAAATGTTTTTAGAAGTTAGTGGGGTGGCCTTTTCACGTCGGTTGTGGAGGTATTGGCGTGGTTCTAGGAGAGTTTCCTTGTTGAATCAAATTGCCGGCTTTTTACGGGTCGCATGTGGGAAGATTTCTTCTCGATTTGACTTTCAGCATGTGAGACAGAACCCCGAAAGCTTAGGATTTTGAGAAATGTGAAGATTTAAGAAGATTTTGAAAAACAGAAAAAAAAATGTTTTCTTTGTGAAAATTTACGTACTAATCAAATGGGAAAAGTTCGTAATTAAGGGACAAATACTCTCGTGAGCCAACGACGGTATTGAAGCTGAAATTACAAAGTAGTACAATTTTCAAGGTCAAAGGGAAAATTAATATCCCACTCTTAGAAATGAGGAGAATAAGATTCGGGTACTTAAAAAGTATTTAAAAAATATTTTAGACTAAAAAAAAATAGAATTGTAATAATATGTAAATGAATTAAATGTTTGAAAAATGAATAAAATAATAAATATA